>BQKN01063025.1:48247-90308 GCA_022839385.1 Asparagus kiusianus
GCAACACTTTCAACTTATCGACTCTCGTCAATAGAGCGATAGGTCCTTAAACTCACCATGTAACATAGCACCTCTGAGATTTACAAATTTCTTCTAGTGCTTAAAATAAAAAGCATATAAACAATCTATCCTTTGATATTAAAGCAGAATTTCATGGTTCCATGTCAGAAAATGATAAGCAAAAGAAACGATGAAAAACCAAAACAACGCTACGTTTATTCAAAGGAAAGCAAAGCAACAAGAATATAAGCTTTGTCTCTACCAAAGGAGCAATACAAGAACTGACTCATCAATTCATCAAACTAAAGGAGACAAGTTGAGACTTAATATCAGAAAGTTTCTCTTCATGATCAGTTCGCACTAGCATTTCAGCTCGTTTCCGAAGCTCGTCCTTGTTAGGTAACATGGCAGCAATCTTCTGTTTAGCCTCTGCAAGAGCATTAGCTCCTGTGCGATAATCTACTAGAGAGGTTGCGCTCTTGACGTTGAGCTCAGTGACAATAGCTTCTTCTCGTTTGAATTAAGCTTGCAACCTAGTCAACTCTACTTCAGTAGCGACGATCTTCTCCCGTAAATTCTCTAGAGAAGTGTTGGAGAGCGCTACCTCAGCTTGCTTTTGAGCATGCAGCTTTTGCAAATGTTCCACCCGGACTTCTTCCTTGGCTATATGACGCTGAGCTGCTTCATACTTATTAAACTCTTCAGCCCGGATGTCTTCAAACGTCGACGCAATCTGCGCTTGGATATCGGCGCGACCTAAGGCCTCCAAGAACCTTAGTTGTGCCTCCGTGCGTGAGATAGCTTCTGAGCAACGACGAACAACGTCGACATCACCCACGAACTTGAGGTTGTTCAAACTATTTGTGAGCATAGGCTTGAAGGTTTCAAAAGTATCTCTGCCAGCCAATACAACCTCAATCACTTTCTTTGTCAGACTCTCTAGATAATTAAGAGAAATCTTAAGGAAATCTGGCACGTCTGTGGGACTCGAAACAGCGATGGGAGACGGTACAGAAACTTCTGAAGATACAGAGCTAAGTAAAAGACCAGCAGGCGATTTCAGCGTAGTGGCTTGAGAGGGAACGTCGACATCCAGCTGAGATGGACTCGATTGAAGAACCATAAGTTCCCCCACTCCAGATGATCTTGGCACGTCTACAACTTCTGTAGAGGCTAAAGAAATTGTTGAAAGTACCCTAATGCCACTAGGAAGGAACCCTAGAGGGGGGGTGAATAGGGTTTATGCTAATCTAATCCGATTTATGCCAAATTAAAAACTAATTGACAAATATCCTAGCAAGTATGATATATGACAAGATATATATGCAAGGATATACAACTAATACAAGGGTGAAACAAACAAAATAAGATAGTGGGAATATAAACAATCTGCAATTGACAAAGGCAATATAAATATGAAAATAAGTGCGCCAATGCAAACACAAACAAAACGATATGTTCACGAGGTTCGGTCCGCCTGACCTACGTCCCCGCTCCTCACCTCGAGGAGATCTCCACTATCACACCCGGTTTGGAAGCCGGAACTTCTCTACACACTCGGTTTTCTAGCTAACCGAAAACTCTACAATCACTCACAACGTAACTACACTAACTACAACCTCAAGTGTTGGTCTCTAGCCCGTGTCTCCCTCAAGTGCTCGGAATTACCACCTCTCTCTAGGCTACCGACGCCACTACTCTTGGGACAACCCCGTCTCTCACCACACACTCCTCTTGGTGTACTAGTGTAATACAAGTGATCTCACAATGAAAGCTCACAACAAAAGATTTGTTCTCTAATACAAGGTGAGAACTCAATTAAGCACACTCTCAATGTCACAAACCCACAACCCCAAATTATACTATGAATGTAAATACAATAAGCTCAATGGTTGTGTGTGAACAAAGAGTATCAATAAAACAATTTAAACTAAACTTAATATAAATCTAGCTTATGGAAATTATAATCAAAATAATAAATTGCTAGATGAGTTTAGAAACACTTCTCTAAAGATGACAAGAGAGTTGGAGAAGAATGAATGCTCAAACACCAAGGATGATCTCCACTTGCTCTTGTGAAATTTGTTTCACAAACAAAACTCTTAAACACTCTTTTAAACAAACACAAAACACCCTTAAACTTGTTTAAACAATTCTCTTAGTTGGTAGGAGAGGTAAATGCAATAGGGTATTTATAACAACCCAAGACATCAGCCAAAACCCCAAGGAAATGACCAAAAACCCACACAAAAACAAAATCTGGAAATAGCCGTTACTGTTCAACGGTCATATTTATAAGTCGACTTGCATTCGACTTGGTATAAGTCGACTTGCATTCGACTTGGTATAAGTCGACTTGAAAGATCACATAAGTCGACTTGCCAGATGAAAATAACACATAAAATTCAGCACATAAGTCGACTTGGAAAATGACATAAGTCGACTTGGTCTAAGTCGACTTAACAGTTCGAGTAAGTCGACTTGGCAGAGAGTTTTTACACATTCCAGAGCATTTCATAAATCGACTTGTCAGGGTTTATAAGTCGACTTATAAACGTGCATAGGCACTGTACATGCTGAAAATCAGATTTTAAGAGTGCCTTTAAAAATAACAAATAAATTCTAAAAATTATGAAACTTTGGGAAATCATTATAAACATGTTAATGAACATGTTACAAAAAAATTTTTTGGAATTGCACTTTCCAAAAGTGAAAACTCATCATTTTATAAAACTAGTCCAAAACATGAAAAGTAAACATACATGTTTTTGACATTTGACATAAACCATGTTTTGAAACTATACAAAATGATTTTGTAGACTTAATAAAAGATATATATAATTGTTGTTAAGTCCATAAACCAAGAAAATAATATTTTCACATAATTGCATATTCTATGCAATAAAGATGAAACACAATAATAAATATGAAATATGCAATCTCATATTTATAAACATGAAAACTCAAAACAATGTATGTATATATATAACTATATATATACATGGAAACTAAACATATATGTATATGTATGAAACCAAAACTTGTGTTGTATATATATATATAACTATATATATGCAAGGAAACCAATATAATGTGTGTGTATATATGATTGAGCTTAAAGTACTAACACACATAATATAAAACCTAAAACTAAATTACCCAAGCAATCTTGATCTTTAATAAGCTTGACTTGGTACATATGCGGATGAAGCGAGATCTTGGATCTTTAACTTGAATAGCAATGCTTCACTCCACAATTCTGCCAACCTCCATTTGATATGATCGTTATGGCGCAATCCATCCATCCTCCAACTCATTGTTTGTCTAGAATACCTAATAAGAAACATAAACACTAGACAAACAATATTAGGAATTGTTTGTAATCATCAAAACAAGATTAGAAGATGTAGGCTCATAACATGAGACCTAACAATTGTCAATAAAGTCGTCGGTGGGAGGGTTGTCGTTGAGAGCTCCAAGCAAGGTGGTTCTGACACCTGAGCTGGTGGTAGCATAAGCTGTTACGTCAAAGCAGGGATGACAGCGCTTGCCTCGTGTATCATAGGATCTGCACGAGAAAATTGTTTAAATGAACAATAAAGATTAGTTGTAGATAAGAATGAATGACGCTCACCAGTGAGAGGCAGAGGAATGTAGGCTGACGCTTTGTCTGAAGAAGGTGGTGGTCGCATATCCCACTCACTAGGATCATCGCTGTCATCACCTAAGTTGTCATTGTTCTCATCACTCCCACTTTGGTCGTGATCATCATCTATGTCATTTGCACCATCGCTATGATCTGTAGGCTCCTCTTCGTCTACGGGGGGAAAT
Organism: Asparagus kiusianus; assembly: GCA_022839385.1. Classification (NCBI taxonomy): domain Eukaryota; kingdom Viridiplantae; phylum Streptophyta; class Magnoliopsida; order Asparagales; family Asparagaceae; genus Asparagus; species Asparagus kiusianus. The sequence continues at coordinate 52,079 of BQKN01063025.1, forward strand.
GCTGGCGGATCCCCAGTGATGGTAGGTTTTGATATGACTCCAGTGGTAGGGCTGGGCTGTGTGTCTCCTACGGGTGGTAATAGCACAGAATCGGAAGGAGACTTGTCTGCTACTAAGTCTTGCTGGGCAGCCATCGTAGGTTCTTGGACCAGAGGCCTATCTTCTTCAAAGCGAGGGGTAGTAGAGGCAGTATCATGAAGCGTGTCTTCAGGGAAAACTCTATACCCCCTGCAAATGATTCATCTTCACGCTCTTCTTCATTCAATGAACGGGCAGAAGAAACAGGGCCTCCTAAAGCGGGACCGACTGTAGGGAGACTAGGCTGAGGCGAAAGACCCATAGCAGTAGACTCTCGTTCTTCATCTTCTGCATGCCATGCTTTCTGAGTATCTGACATAAGTTTTGAAGCAGGGGGTTCAAGTGCTAACTTTTGACGAGCTCGTTTGTCATATTTGGCTTCTTCAGCCGGGTCTAGTGCTCTTTTTCCAGTAGCACTCTTACTCCGGGCTTGACTCTCGAAGGATCCACCTCGTGAGTATCCGGCATCCTGACCTCCTCTTGAACTCCCTCTGGTGATCATCGTCGTTCGTCCTCTGTAATCGCCTTTTCATATGATAAATATTCATTAACCCCCCGGGCACGGAACCTTTTAGCACTCCTCTTTGAAGCATACCATTTGCGAATGGCTTTCAAGCAGGAGGTATTCATGTTGTAGGCTGAAATTTGAGAGGCAGCTTGGTACCACATGCAAAAGCTTAAAGAAGTACGAACGTTGGGCATCTTATGCGGTAGTCGGAATTTCGCTCCCGTACATCCTGCTACCGAGTAATACCAAGCTCTGGCTCCTTCATACACATTACCTGTGTACGCAAGAGTAGGGTTTGGATTCTCGACGTAAATCTGATCATAGCCAAATTGTCGAGAAAAGCGATAAGGCTGATATGGTTCAATAAAGCACTTCCTCCCTTGCCGAAAAATAAGATAGTCTGGGCGAATATTTATGAGCCACCAGAAAGCACCTCTACTAAGTATGGTAAAAGAATTTCATCCCGGAGTGTCTTGATGAATTTCTCCATACGCACCGCCCTCGAAAACGGGAAACTTGCAAGCGATCTCGTAATTATAGTCCCGCCTCAATATTTCATAGAATTTAACTTGATACCAACCGACCCATTGAGCAGTTTCTAATTGCTGAACAAGAGGAGCCGAGGTGTCACTCGATTCAGGAGTCGACATTATCGAAGGGCAGTGCAATACAAACCAAGATACCAAATAAATATATGGCATTGGCACTCGAGGGGTCGGGGTTTGAATGATAGTCTTCCCATCTGAGTCCAATTTCTTGACGGTGATAAATTAAAAGTGACTTCCCACAAGCCACTCTGCAAGCAGCACACCATGGCTGAAAGAAGATTTAAGGGTCGTCCATGAGCCAGAAGTACAACGGTGTATAACACCTCTACCGTAATAGCATCCACCGGCCTGGTGGGTACCACACATTGCTTCAACCAAAGAGTAAGAAAACCAGCGAACAAAGCCATGTCGGAGATTGGATCTTCTGCCTGATAATGGAAGCTTTCGAAGGTGGTAAAAGCTGGGAAGACATCCTCCTCTACCTCGCAAGTGTAGTGGGAGGTCGCATCGTTGATACGCTCGTTGATTTCTTCAAGAGTACTGGTGGCTAAACGAGTCACCTCAGCATCCTTGTCCCACAGATTTCGAAAAAGATATTCTGCCCATTGTCCTTGTTTCACACCACTGGCCTTTTTCCCAGTAGTTTGTGCACAGATCTGGAAATGGCACATCAATTCCCAATAAGTGTCATAGATGTCGGGGGCACCATGCTTCAGAATCTCCAATTCCCTATTTCCGAGGACGAACTCCTCATAAAGCAGCTCTCCAAAAGACAATCCAGAAATTTTAAACATCTCATGAAGAGCGAAGCCTAATTCACCAGCAGGAGTGAAAAAGGTACCGGTGTGAGGATTATAAAATTCTAGCATAGCAAAAAATCCACTGTAATTTGGAGAAATCCCATATCGAGTGATTATTATTGGAGTCCTCAGCTCTGAAATCCTCAAAGGTTCTTCTAGCTTCTCCTAGACAAAATTTATCATCCGGGCTCACCAATCTATCTCACTCGAATGTACCCACGTTGGAGCCCTAAAATCTTGAGCAGGGAACTCTCCTTTGACAGAGATAAATTTTCTAATGAAGACCTCCGCCAGCTTAGCGGGTTCGCCGATGGGATGCTCCTTCTTGAATAAACCTGGTTTCAAGGCCACAAAATGATTAAAACCAGCTGGGTAAGTGCCCTGAGGAGTAATATGTCCAGTGGCAACACCTCCCTGGTCCTGAACAAGTTCCCAATTCATTGACCGTGGGATGGAAGCGTACTGATAATAAGAAATCGGCCACATTCGCTCTAAGTTAGGAAGGAAAAGACGACGATTGTTGACAGCCCTCAGCCATTTGTAGTTTCCCTTCGACATCCGCTTGGGGTCCATTTTAACAGAATTCCCGAAGAGGAAGGATGGTTTCTTTAAAATCTCACGCTCGGCGGTTTCAAATTTAGCATCCGTGACTAAGGACCTGAGAGTCTCGGGGAAAGCTTGAGTAATGAGTTTCGCCCGCTCCTTATTGGTGTCCTGGAAAGCTGGGTACTCAAAATGAAAACTGAAGATTGTATTTTTCTCTACACCTCCCGCATGACCGAAGTAATGGTTGAAAGAAAGAGGCTCGTTGGAGTAGCACACTGCAAATAGAAAAGTCAGTCAGTTAAATTAAGGAGTCTAACTCAAGAAGGTAAATTCTGGATCTACGTTCAAAATTATAAACCAGGGTTTCAACCTGTGTCCAGAATCTTAAACGCAAGGTCCAGACCCGTGTCCAGATTCCTAAACGTAGGGTCTCAACCCGCATTTGAAGTCTTAAACGCAAGGTCCAGACCCGCGTCCAGATTCCTAAACGCAGGGTCTCAACCCGCATTTGAAGTTTCAAACGCAGGGTCTCAACCTGCGTCCAAAATCTTAAACGCAAGGTCTAGAGCCGCATCTAGAGTCCTAAACGCAGGGTCTCAACCCACATTTAAAATTTGAAACGCAAGGTCTGAACCTGCGTTGAAATATCATGAACGATGGAGCTAACCATGCATTTTTTAAAACCGAGAAACACTAAGTATGATCTCTATGTTATAATAGGGGAAGGCAAACCCCCAATCAAAGATCGAAGGGAAGGAATCTATTAAGGTAACTTTCGACTGCCCAGACTTACCGTTAATTGAGGAAGTCGGAGATGACAAGGCAGCGGCTTGGACATCTCCGGAGGTTTTAGCCGAAGGAGCACCCTGAGTTTGGGCGATCTTGGATTTGGAGGCCATTCTCTTCTTGGGAGCCATTATAATAGTGACGAAAAAGAGGCAGAATGGATTAACGAAAGATTTCTTAGAAGCGCTGAAGAAGATGAACAGGAACCCTGTTAAGCGGTCGACAGGAAAGCAAGGAAGAGAAAAGTCGAACGACTTTTTGATTTGACCTTAGTGGTCTATTTATATACAGCTATAGTCATCAAATCAGCGCGGGATTTTAGGCGAAAATCTCACCCAAAACGCGATTTTCACATTTTCAAATAAAGAATCCCAACTTCCAGACTCATTCAGATGGTTGAACGCATGATTTAGTCATGTGTTTTAGTGATCGACTTCAGTCTGTCACACAATTAACTCTCACAAAGAGGTTAAGATTCCAAGTAATACCCCAGTTGAGCTGATCAAAGAAGGAGATAAGCCCGGAGATGCTCAACCTCATTGAGGATGACCTCGTTGACAAGTTTGTAGCTGGTGTTTCTATGGTTGCTTCGATGTCCTTGGATCTCTCATACCCAGTTCTTGCAACTACGCCTCAGCATAACACGAAATTCCTACTTCAGAAAAACAATGGAATGCACCTCATCGCAGATCGAGTGGAGTGAGCAATCAGTCAACAAAATTTAGGATCCAAAGTATTCCGAAAATTCGTCCCAGTCAACCGCGAACTTTCGAAAACTTTGGAGGGGGTTCTGTAGGCTGTCTAAAAATCACAATAGATAGTTAGTCCCCGTCAAGCCATAATTAAGAATGTTACAATCAAACGACTTTCTTATTACCAAAGGAACGCTGCAATCGAAGGATGCCCCTATGGATCATGAAGAAATTACAAGTCAACAACTTCTTCAAATTGAGAGGTAGAATCCATCCCTACAGTCAAAACACAAGTGGCTACGTTCCAAAAGTCAAAGCAACGCAATCATCGCATCCTCAACTATCAACACAGCCCCATGTTTGAGATGATTGGTCTTGATGGCTGCGACAACAGCATGACTAATATTATATCAGCAACTATCAGAGGTGCTGATGAGCAGTGTAATGATTTTAGAAAAGTGAAAAGATCTAGAGGCTACGTAAACAGTCTTATTAAAAGCTCGCCATATCGTGACCTGCAGTTGATAGAGCGTTATTGGGATGCCTCAAGTGTCACAAATGGCCTGAACAGGACCTTCTCGAATGGTCATTGGTGTCATCCATATATAAAGACAGAGAGAGCAAACGCAGCTTCATATCACTACAGAATGCAGCTTCTAAACGCTGCAAACACAGCTTCATATCACTGCAGAATGCAGCTTCTAAACGCTGCAAACGTTGCTTCATATCGCTGCAGAACACAGCTTCTAAATGCTGCAAACGCAGCTTCATATCGCTGCAGAACGTAGCTTCTAAACACTATAAACACAGCTTCATATCGCTGCAGAATGCAGCTTCTAAACGCTGCAAACGCAGCTTCATATCGCTGCAGAACGCAACTTCTAAACGCTGCAAACGTAGCTTTATACCGCTACAAACGCGACTCCAGACACTACGTTCAGACGCATGATCATATTCAGGCGCAACTCAAGCTCAGACGATTAACGCATCATCCAGAGATATACGCAAGTTCATGTTCAGCAACGCAAGACTTGCGTTTGACCTGTTCAAACACAATCGTAGCAATCTCGAAACTGTTCTTCACCCACGATTTGGGGGAGTGGTTTACGTGGGTTGTTACACCCGATTAATAGGGCAACTAAACCCTTATTTAGGCACGGATTATGGGGGCAGTTACACCCCTAATCTCCCTATAAATATCAACAAACTCAACAGAGTTCAGGATCGGATTTTCCATAATCGGAGGGCAACCATCTTCAACAGAAGGGTTCCAGATATTCGATATTTGGTTTATTAACCAAATTATTTCGGTTCAAACAACTCTTTTCCTACTAGAGTTTGTTACTCATTCTGAGCTACAATACTCGTGGAGAGTTATTGAGCAGTTCAACCAGACAAGTCATTTGTTCCAGCGAATTGAGATTTTCGGATCGTCAACGGAGAGCAAGTTCGACGCAAGCATTCGAAGGAAGCACTCCATCGCCACCGTGAAGAACCCAGATTTAAACAAAGGAGAGAATTCAGATCAATTCTCTTCTCTTTTGTAATCAGGAAATCCAATTGTAATCAAGAGTTGAGAGAGTTGTAAACATTCTTTTTCTAAGTAGTTAGAGAGAATAAAAGCAGATACAGTTCTTTCATTATTTCTTATTACAAATTTTCCAACAAACAAAAGATAATCTTTTATTAGTCATGTTGTTGTCGCAACCATCAAGACCAATCATCTTAAACATGTGGCTGTGTTGATAGCTGAGGATGTGATGATTGAGTTGCTTTGACTTTTGGAACGTAGCCACTTGTGTTTTGACTGTAGGGATAGATTCTACCTCTCAATTTGAAGAAGTCGTTGACTTGTAATTTCTTCATGATCCATAGGGGCATCCTTCGATTGCAGCTTTCCTTTGGTAACAAGAAAGTCATTTGATTGTAACCTTCTTAATTGTGGCTTGACGGGGACTAACTATCTATTGTGATTTTTAGACAGCCTACATTAATCCTCGTTACCAGAGTATTTTTAACATTGCCAATCTTTTCTCAAATCTGATAATTTTTAAGTACTTGTTGCATTCTACAAGAAACATAGATGTTGGCATCTTTTTGTTATTAAATGTATGACATATATTTGTAATATTTTGCTAGTTTGCATCTCTAAGGTTTTTATGCCTTGTGTTTTTCTTATATTGTAATTCTAATGTGACAAACAATATTGAGTCTGACCAAAAGCAATTAACACACTTAATTTGATAAAATTATCCATTGTTTAGAAAGAGAGAGAGATGATTTTTAGAGAGAGAAATATTAGATTTGGGGAGAATTAAGTATATTTTTTTCTATGTAAGGATTGTATAATCTTTGTTGGGTGTCAATTCAAACTTCAAGCTGGATCCGGACTTGCCAAGTTAACAGTTTTCTTATAGGCTACGGGCATGTTTAGTTCGTGTTTGTATACATCGGAAACCCCTTTCCTCCTCCTGACACCATTTCCATGTCGACAAAACCCATCCTGTGGGTTTCTTTTCCCTACTTTGGTTCGCTTCTTCTTCTCATTCCTCCAGTCACGAAAATCCCCTCCACCTCAGATTTTTTTTCTTTCCTCTGTTTCCTTCAAAAACGAGAGGAAATCACCCCGGATCTGTACTATTGTCAGATCTTAGGGTTTTGTGGGGAAAAGTTGTTGAGGGCTAAGGTCACCTCCTCCTTCCCTCGCTTTTTTCACTCTTCTCGCGCCTTAGTCTCTCTTTGAATCCTGCGTGAGTTCTATACAATTGATCTTTTACTTGATTTCCATAGAAGAAGACTGTAGTTCCTCAAAATCGTTGTTTTTGCTAGATCTTGCTAAAAAAGTAGCGCCTTTATTGGGAAAATTTTAGGCTTTTTACTGGATCTTGCTATATTTCATACCTAAGGTATGATTTAATCTCAAATTAGAATTGATTTGTTGAAATTTTTGTATGATTTAGAATTATTATGATGAAATCTTGCATTTTGTATAATTATCTAAGAATTAATTGAAAATTATCTAAAAATATAATTGTAATTAACTAAAAATATTAATGAGAATATTACTAAAATTAACTGAAAATTATATTAATTATTATAAATATAACTAAAAATATTAACTAAAAATTAACTTTAGATAGAGGTTTACGTCATTTTCAGAAGATGATGCAGTAATAAAGTTGTATAATTAACTAAAATTTTCTTCTTTACTGTCCAATGCTTCCTGAGGTCTTATTTGATAGAAATTTTGATTATTGACATTGCATATAGATGTTAGCTAGGTGTTGATGCTTGATATTAAACAGTCAATTAATCCAAAAGAGAATTGTCGCGGGATGGTGAAGGATGATGGAGGGCCCGTTCCCTTCTCCAGCTTTACGTATAGTTCTTGAATGAGGGTCTGATGTCCACGCTGCATAGACAGAAATAACACATGAGAGGGTGGGGACCGGTCCCACCGTGGTTCCTCCGACCATCAAGTCAGTTGATAAACATGAGCTTGAGTGGAGTTTAGAATTACGTGTTCTTATGCTATATGCATTAGAGATTATCATCTCTCATATTGGGTTGGGAGAAAGATTTAGATTGCTCCTAGAGTTGTTTGTTGGGTTAAATTAGGTTACCCCCCCTCCCTGATGGTGAACAACTTTCATATATAGCGTGGGTGTCTGTGGTAGATTGATAATTTTGGTCATACATAATGATGGTGACAAAGCGTAAGCTGGAAGATGAGTCATCCCTCTCTTTACAAGTATCGGCCGGTGACTGGAAGAGAAGTCATCTCAGCATGGGAGATCACATCTTCATGATAACCAAGAAGTGACTTACGAGCGTAGCAGAGGGCTCGTGGGCATACTTAATTATCCCTCGTTTTACATGTGTCAACTAGTGTGTCACGCCTCGCTTCCCAAAATACCCGGGAATCGGAACGTGAACAAGCCCGTGACGTATTAGATTGAGAAGAAATATACACTATTATTTTTTTATATTTTCTTTTTCTTCTCAATCTAATACGCTAAGCGTCTAGAAATAAATACGATGCGAAGTCACAGGTCCCGATCACAATCAGCAAGAATATAATGAATAACACAGAACAAAATAATACATATCACAAATGAATATCATCCAAGACATAATATTCGGGTCAAACGTGCCCTTGTACAAAACTGAACAAATGAATACTGAAGAGATACAAAAATACATCGATCAAGCAGGAATTTAAAGAACTACAAAAGCAACTAAGGCCAACAGAAAAATAAAGAAAAGACTAGGCTTCGACTCATTCTTCTGCTCCATCTATAAGGCACTCCTGCTGAGAATCCTCTAGCTCCTGCTGAACCTGTTCTTCCTCTAAGTCTGACGTACACCAGAGAAAACAGGTGTACATCAGGTGCATGGCGCACGGCAAGACCCGACCCCACAAAGAAAATAGAACGAACAGAAATCCAATGTGAAAAATGATACGATAACAGAAACAACAAAAGAACGTACAACTGAAATCCACAAATCAACATGAAAACACTACTAAATCATGATAACATAAAGCATCCAGAATCGATCAGGTGATGAGATCATGCAGCTAGCGATCAGAAACAATCATACAAGTAATAGGGCATACAATAGATGGAATTAATACTTAAAAATCTAAAACATGAGACGTAGAACATTGAGCGAAATAATCCAAACAAGGAAACCCTCATGTATATACCATATGTCTCAAATTGTAAATAATTAAATAATAATCCTGATCTATGTATGAAAAGAAAGACAACTAGCCTATATCTCACAAGAACTCATACTTAGCCAAGAAACGAGGTCATGTAACTAGCCATCTTATAAGAGGTCACTGGTTCACATCTTACACAGAGTCAAAGTTCACATTATCGGATATCTGGCTAACAACCACATCTCACTAGTACCTTAGGCCCGCTCCAGTGCGAAACGATTCACTGGTGCGTGCCTAGAAATAAACAATAAACACATCCGATCGTTGCTCCTCAGACCCACCCCAGTGCGAAACGATTCACTGGTACGAGCCTGGAAAATAATCAACAACCACGATACCACTGCTCCTCAGAACCACCCCAGTGCGAAACGATTCACTGATGCGAGCCTGGAAAATAACCAACATCCACGATAACACTGCTCCTCAGACCCACCCAGTGCGAAACGATCTACTGGTGCGAGCCTGGTAATAAACATCAAACACATCCGACAACATGAACCAAGACTTTCTCATCCCAAGTCCAAGTCAACAACTCATATCTCACGGGTCACTATGGTCAAGCAATACTCGCGATTCTCAACTATAACATGGTATAAATGTAATGAATACTATGTAGCAGTGTCATGAATCATGAATAGGAAACGTGAACAACTACAGAAAACGTGCAAGATGGAAGTACAACTATCAATTAATTACGCATGAAATCTCGCAATTTCCAATCGTCATGATCATAAATTTATTTAGTCCCAAAGTTCTTTTAAAAATTCATTCTCATTATATTAATTCAAAACTAACCCCTTTTTTCAAAATTAACTTCTTTTCTTATATAATAATTTAAAAATAAATCTAAAATTATTCTTTTTATTAAAAGCATCTCGTAATTAATATCGTTCATCAACCAACCACGCAGGCAAATATTAACAACTCTAAAAATTGTATGAAATAAACTAACGGAACGAGAATCTTGCACATAATAATTTTGATAATCTAAAAATTAAAATAAATAATAACGAGGTTGGGGATCTTGCCTCGGGGTATTATCGAACTATTTGACGCTGTCGGCGCGGGTTGGATCTGACGCGGAGGAGCACGGTGTCGGAGGAGACTCCAGTGATGGGCTGTCCAGCGATGGCGCAGCGGGTCAGTGGCTCGGGCAGTGCCGTGTGGGGCAGCGGCGGATCTGGTGGATGCGGGTTCAGAGTTCGTCGGCTTGGCGGCGGCTGGACTGGGTGACGGCTTGGTCAGAGGTGGGCTCGAGCGGCGGCTAAGGGGGGTGGAGAGAGGGGATGGCTGTCGGGTCTGAGGAGGAGACGAGGTGGTCAGGCGGCGGCCTGGGTTGAAGGAGGCGGCGAAGGTCGAGATAGCGGTGGAGGCGGCCAGAGGCGGAGGACGGCGTGGTGGTCGGCGAAGAGCGGAGCTCGGGGAGGCGAGGTCAGCGCGAGGGGAGGCGGCTGTAGGTGGAAAGCGACGAAGATGATGATGGAGTCAGGTGGTGGTGGTGTGGCTAAGAGGAGGAGAGCGGGGATGGTGATGGAGCGGTCACGGGAAGAGAGGGGAGGCGAAGGAGGTGACTGGCGCTCGGATCTGGACAGTTGGGTGGATGGCGATGAGGAGCTCGTTGGTGGCGGCTTGACGCGGGGGTGGTCAGGCGATGTCGGAGGTGCTTGGCGGTGAGATAGGCGAGAGCAGTTGGTGGCGGTAGAAGTTTGGGGAAGAAGAAATAGGAGAGAGAGAGATAAAAAAACGTTAAATAATATATATATTATATAGGGTTAGGGTTAGGGAACTTAACCAAAAATAATTAAAATAAATATTTTTGGGTACTTAAAATTTAAACTAATTACATAATAATTATCTACAATTAAAAACATACATGTTGTGCTATTACAACAGTTGATACGAAATAATTAAAATATACCCATATTGTATAATTAAACAAGAATAATTAATAATAAAAATATTTTTACTTAAATTTAAAATCAAATAATTATGGGAAAATTACGTACACAGTAAAACGTACTAGTTATACTAATATGATAGATAATATACAACAATAGAAATAATACAATAAATTATACCAAAAACACGTAGTTAATAATAATATGCATTATATGAAATAATTTGTAATAATATTAATAACACAATATATTATTTAAAATATTATATAATAGTATCGATAACACAAAAAATTAATTCTAGAAAATTTTACTGCACGAAATAAATTTATAAATATTAAAACCATTTAAATAAATATAAATTTTGGTTTTTAAATCGTAGAAAATTCTAGAAAATCAAGAAAAAAAACAAATACTCTTTTAAAAATAATAATAGATTATTTTAAAATACTAGAAAAATATTTTAACTAGTATAAAAATTTCATGGTCTTTACATAGTGACTGGAGGGGAAGTTATTTTATTATGGGAGAATGTATCTCCATATTTTTTGGGAAGTGATTTATCTGACAAGTCATGGAGACTTTATCAGGCTAATATCTGGATAAGACTTGTTCGAGGTGGATTGAGATGTCGTCATTTGCTCTGGGGGAGAGGCTTGAGGATGGGGCCGAGTCCTCAACTTAATCGTAAGCAGGGAATGTACCTTAAGTTGTCTCTGAGGAATGCCCAGTGAGTGGTCGACTGCCTTAAATAGGATCGTCCATAATAAGAAGGTCGACCGGCACCACCTTTCGTGTCGACTTAGGAGTGTCGGTCTATCCGACTGGGCAAAACGTTATCTTATCTCAGCTTAATAACCGTCTTTTGAGTTGGTATAAAGATGCCGACTTGTCTGGTATGTCAGGATCTCTTGTATCGGCTAGTATCAACACCAGGGTGTTGGCTTGACGAGTCGGTGCGGTCGAGACCTCTGTAATTGTGCCTTGGGCTTATCCCTTAATAAAGAGTCGAGGTCTTGATATTCGACTTAGGAGTCCTTGTGCCTAGAACTCTTGAGAGTTGACTAGGTCTTTCCTTCCCCTAAGGCCGAGAGATGACTGGGAGTCGGCCAAAGGGTTGAGCTTATTTTTCTTAGGACTCTTATCGTATCATTTCGCAAATACTATTTCTTGGGTGAGTGAACACCATAACAGTTGGTCTCTTTCACTTGGAGTTGACTTTTAGTCGACTTCGAGAGAAATAAGATATGCTTTGATCAATACAAGTCTACTGAAGGTGAGAAACTAAAAAGTCTTTGTCTTAGAGACATAGCTTGTCATTATGGGCCATCGATTACTAACTCCGCTATTCATGGCTGACGTCATCAAAAGATCTGAATCATCTTTTTAGGAGATGAAGCATCATGGATAAAAGGGATCTTCCACTCTTCGAGTATTGGGACGTAGGGCATTAAATGAGGGTGGTGCTTCGTGTTTCGAGTAAACTGCTTTAGATTCCAATGTGGATCTGGCTTGGTTGTTTCGAAAACTGTTGCGTCTTTTGAAAATCCCTTCATATTCTTTCTTGAAAGCTTATAAATAGCTTCTTTATGATGAGATAGTTCTTTTACAAACATTTGCTTCTGGAAATTTTTTTGATATTTCTCCAAGCATTTTAAGAAAAAATCTTCCATGGTTTCCCAAGCTTCCAACTCTGGCCATAGTGAGGAGAGCCTTGCTACACTTTTCCTTATCTACTCGAAGGTTCATATGGATGATCTGGTAGAGTTGTATGACTAATAGAATATCCCTCAGATTTTTACTTTGGCGGTGTCGGAGATGAGCAAGCCAGTGTACTACCATGACGAGGGTCAAGTGTCACTATACCTAGCCCATTTAGAGTACGACTTACTGCTGCCCTTACACCCTTTTATCAAGGAGGTGCATACTACTCTAGGGGTCTCCCTTTCCCATTTCTATCCGAACACAATGGGAATTCTAGTGGCTTTTATCATCATCTTCTACTGTGTTGGAGTCCAACTAAGCTTAAGAGTGCTTAGGCATTTGATCAGTGTCGGGTCAGCTAAAAAGGACTCACATTACTCTTTCCACTATCGGGGGGAGTTTTAGCTTGATTCCAACTCTTTAGAGTTAGATGAGGACTGGAGGAGGCAGTTCATGTGGGTCAATGGTGACGACAGTGTCTTCACCTACTCGGACTGGCTGGAGGTGAACGAAGACGCTTTGAGGCTAGTTACTCTCAGTGACTCCTAGATGATGGATCTGGAAAAGATCCGCTCTTATGTCGGGCCTCGAGAGAATGATGCTCTATTTGTCAATGTGTTCTCCCAGACGGTGAGCATGTCCATGATTTTATCTTCCACTGGCTTCGAGTCAAGGACGAGCCCCGCTCCTGTGTTAGCAGAAAATCACAAGAGGAACACTAGGATCGAGAGGGCGAGCTCCACTGTTAAAACCCATAAGAAGCTGAGGGGGTCTTTTAGTGCAGAGGAAGTGCCTATCTTGATGCCTCAAGTAGTTAATATTACATCTGAATTAAGGGGAAGGACAAGGGTTGAGAGGCGGAGCCCACTTAGACCAGTTGGGACGGGTTCACTGACAACTCATCTTAACTGCTTAGAAAATATAGGGCTAATAGATGAGTCTTCTCCTAACAGGGAGTCTACGGCCCCAATGGTGGAGGAGGATGCTATTAGCCCCAACACTAATCTCGAGACATCTTGTCACCCTGGCAAGGAGCTGATTAGGGCAAACGTCATCGTCGAGGGGAGAGCGGGAACTCCTTTAGAACAAATGGAGAACGGTGCTGATGGGAGGATTTTGGAGGATATGCCAAGTGTTGGCATATTCTAATCTCTCCAAGCTTGTTTAGCTCGGAGGACTTTGCTAGGACATGCTCTGTTCAATCGACTTGAGCATTCCCAGGAAGGACAAGCAGAGCTAAGGAGAAGTCGGCCAAGGAAGAGGCAGAAAAGCGAGTCGCTATCTTGATAAAGAGCCAAGGGCTTGATATTCAACTGAGGAGTCATTGTGCCTTAGGCTTATCTTGATAAAGAGCCAAGGGCTTGATATTCGACTGAGGAGTCATTGTGCCTAGAACTCTTGAGAGTTGACTAGGTCTTTCTTTCCTCTAAGGCCAAGAGATGACTATAGGAATCAGCCAAAGGATTGTGCTTTGGATTTATTCCTGATAAGGTACCAAGGGCTTGTCCATAATGATTGATGAGAGCAAGAGGAATCAACCATAAGTTGTGCCTTGAGCTTACCTTGATAAAGAACCAATGGCTTAATATTCGACTAAGGAGTCGTTGTGCCTTGGGCTTATCTTGATAAAGAGCCAATGACTTGATATTCGACTGAGGAGTCGTTGTGCCTCGGGCTTATCTTGATAAAGAGCCAAAGGCTTGATATTTAACTGGGGAGTCGTTGTGCCTTGGGCTTATCTTGATACAGAGCAAAGAGCTTGATATTCAACTCTCATTGTGCCTTGGGCTTATCTTGATAAAGAGCCAAGGGCTTGATATTCGACTGAGGAGTCATTGTTCCTTGGACTTATCTTGATAAAGATCCAAGGGTTTGATATTCGACTGAGGAGTCATTGTGCCTTGGGCTTATCTTGATAAAGAGCCAATGGTTTGATATTCGACATGATGGTCAAGTTGTACTAGAGGAATTGACCATCTATGGTGCCTTGGGCTTATCTAGATAAAGAGCCAAGTGCTTAATTAAGGTGCCCCACTGTCGGTGCCAAACTATTGATGCTTAATATCAAACAACCAATTAATCCAGAAGAGGATTAATTGGGACATGCTCTGCTGATACTCAATATCAAACAGCCAATTATTCTAAGCTCTCTAAGCTTGTTTAGCTCGGGGGACTTCATTAGGACATGCTATGTTCAATTGACTTGAGCGTTCTAGGGAAGGCCAAGCAGAGCTAGCTAAGGAGAAGTCGGCCAAGGAAGAGGTAGAAAAGAGAGTCGTTGTCTTAGAGGCTGAATTGACTCATAAAGAAGGAGTTTGGTGCCGGAGTTTGGATGAGAAGGAAGAGCTCCTTAAGAGCTTTCGAATCCAATTCTCCAAGTAGACGAGGACCATCGAGGACTTGCAAAGGGAGATAGTTCAGTTCAGGTGGAGGCCGAGTCCGAGAAGCATCATAGGACGATAGCTGAGGCAGAGGCTCGAACAAGTTTCTTGTCTCTTGAAAAGATGAGGAGGGATTTTGAAGAGCTACAACCAAAGCTTCATGCATCCATAGTCCTTTTCAACAAACTGAAGGATTAACTAGCTCGTCTGGACTTAGAGCAGTATAGAAAGAAGGTGGTTGACGACTGGTGTCACAGCCCTATAGGGAAGGCTAAAGTAGCCTTAGCTTATAAAGCTAGGGTTAATTACTTCACCTCCTTGATGCCTCACGACTCTCATCCGACTCTAGATTGCTTATATCCTTCCTGCATCTATTGTTGTCTCAACTTGCTGAAAGATGTCGAGAAAATTAGAGGTGGGTTGGATTTGTTAGCGAATGATGATGAGGTTGAGCCTCTTGCTAGGGCCCCTGGGGAATCTTCGATCATATAGAATGATGGTGACAAAGCATGAGTTGGAAGATTGGTCATTTCGGCCATACAGAATAGCAGTGACAAAGCGTGAGCTGGAAGATGAGTTATCCCTCTCTTTACAAGTGTCGACCGACGACTGGAAGAGAAGTCATCTCAGCATGAGAGATCACGTCTCCTTGATATCCGGGAAGTGACTTGCGAGCATGGAAGAGGGCACATGGGCATAGTGAATCATTCCTCGTTTTATAGGTGCCGACTGGTAACGGGAGGGGAAGTTATTTCATTATGGGAGAATGTATCTTCGTATTTTTCGGAAAGTGATTGAGCTGACAAGCCATGGAGACTTTGTCAGGCCAATATCTGGATAAGACTTGTTCGAGGTGGACTGAGATGTTAACATTTGCTCTGGGGAGAGGCTTGAGACCGGGGCTGAGTCATCAACTTAACCGTAAGTGGGGAATGTCCCTTAAGTCATCTCTAAGGAATGCCCAGTGAGTGGTCGACTGCCTTAAATAGGGCCCTCCATGATAAGAAGGTCGACCAGCACCGCCTTTCGTGTCGACTTAGGGGTGTCGGTCTGTCCGACTGGGCGAAACGTCATCTTATCTCAGCTTAATAATCGTCTTTTGAGTCGGTACAAAGATGTCGACTTATCTAGCATGTCAGGATCTCTTGTATCGATTAGTATCGCCTCTTGTGTTAACACCAGGGTGCTGGCTTGACGAGTTAGTGGGGTCGAGACCTCTGTAATTGTGCCTTGGGCTTATCCCTTAATAAAGAGCTGAAGTCTTGATATTCGACTTAAGAGTCATTATGCCTAGAACTCTTGAGAGTTGACTAGGTCTTTCCTTCCCTAAGACCGAGAGATGACTGTAGAAGTCGGCCGAAGGGTTGAGCTTGTTTTGCTTAGGGCTCTCATCATATCATTTCGTAAATACTGTATATTGGGTGAGTGAACACTATAACACTAGGTATATTAATTATTTTAATTTGATGTTTGCATCGTAGATGGATGGTGGTAGAGATTATATCGATGAATAAAGTGTTATATATGGTTCAAGGTGTTGCACTATCTAATTTTGTTATAATAATTACATTCATAAGGAGAATGCAAGCTAGACGTAAATCAATTCGTAGTGGACCAAGTGAGGAAAAAAAAGACAATAGAGGGGTAGAATTAAACACATAGAGTGTATTTATAATGGTTTTAGTGATAGTTGTGTAAACTAGATTAGAATACGGAGTGGTGTTTTTGTAAACTAGCAAGTATAATGAGGAATAATAGGCTTTTAAAAGACTCAAGGAATATAATAGTGGAAGAACAACTTATCATGACACTGAACATTTTGGGTCATAAATCTAAAATTCGTATTGTGAGATCTCATTTCATAAGATCGGGGGAGACATTTAGTAGATATTTCAACAAGGTTCTACAAGCGATCATTTGCCTGCATGGACGCTACATGAGACAAGCCCCAATGATACTCCCCAAGAGATCGTTAACAACCAGCTATACTATCCTTATTTTAAGGTATATCTACACTTTAACCACAGTTACATGTATAATCAATGAAAATAAATGATAACTTAGTAATGTGATACATGTATTATAGGATTGCATTGGTATGATGAGACTCATGTTGATACAATGCTTCCGATTAATCTTCTTGCACAATTTCGAGGCCGTAAAGGTGTTACACAAAACGTGCTTATAGCTTGCACCCCAAACAAACTATTCACATATGTCTTAGCAGGTTGGGAGGGGTCTACAAATGATTATAGGATTCTCCAGAATGCATTATCTAGACCACAACCACATAGATTAAAAGTCTATGATGGTAATTATATAAAAATTTAACTTAAAAACATTTTAAATTTAATATGCAAACTTGACTTCCTTAACAAATTTTTTAATAAAATTGTAGGCAAATACTATCTATGTGATGCTGGTACCCCACCATGCCAGGTTTTATATCTCCATACCGTGGTGTTCGATATCATTTGAAAGAAAATTCAGGTAAGACACCTAAGAATAGAAGATAATTATTCAATCTAAGATATTCTTCTTTAAGGTCTAACATTGAATCTATATTTGACACATTGAAGAATCATTTTAAGATTTTGTGTGCTAAGTCGCATTATCCATTTCCTAGACAAGTAGATATCATATTGGCATGCACGGTACTTCATAATTTCATTACAACTGTTGATCCAAGTGATGAACTACTCAGCGAGTCTAAAATTGATGAAGATATTAATGGTGAGGTGACAAATGAGAATGACAATTAATTTAGTTCATTTTACTCAGACTCAAACCCAAAGAGAGCAAACTGAATTAAGAAATGAGTGGAAGACTCTTAGGGATGACATTGCTTGGGCGATGTGGGTGGACTACTGTAATAAGTATAATCATGGTGTAACCACTGAGACTTAATTCTCATATTTGTTGTACTATTTTTGCTCATGTATGTACTCTTTAACTCTATGTTTTGCTTTATCCACTTATTAGTTTTTGCTTTTCATTCATGTATTCATGTGGTACTTCTTCCAATTATTATATTTTGCTTTTCATTCATGTATTCACGTTTCACTTCTTCCAATTATTTTGTTTTGCAATATCTTTCATGTATTCAAGTTTTGCTCATTTCACAAATTATCTAATATCTAATTCTCACTATTTAATTAGTGATGGCTGATAAGACATCATTAAGTGGGAAAGATAATCATAAAGGCAAGAGTGTAGCGCTATCTCAACCTCCACCCCTCAACCCCCTCAGTCATTGCATGAAGACAATAGTGGGTATTTTCCTTTTCAACAGTCATACTTTGGACAACTACCTCATGCATTTCCCAACACGTCATTCCATGATGGTAGTTACTTTTTGATACACCATCATTTTAGGTCATATACGAACATGCTAAGTTCTCCTACTTTGTCTCCATAATTCCGTAGTCCTAATATTAGTGGGTTGTAACTTTTTCCCACTAGTGGTTATGGCTTAATCCCGAATCAGGTTTCAAACAGGTGCTCATAGAAGAATGGGAAAAAAACATCACCAAATCCAAAGAAGAAGAGGGAAAACACCTCAACAAAGAAAAAAAATAGTGAGACTGGCGGTTCTCAAGGTAACAAACATATGTTTTGGGATTCATGTTACGATGATGAGCTCATTCTATATCTTGTCGATTTGGTAAGAAAGAGTTACAAACCCGACAAAAACTTTAAGAGAACCACTTTTCATATGGCTTCCCAACATATTACTGAGAAGTTTAACACAATATTCAAGTGGGAAAACGTCATGAACCGCATCAAAACTTTATGTATAAGGTTTCGTGATATGAAGACTTGTCGTAATCTTAGTGGTGCTAGTTGGGATGATAGAACCAATACTGTCATCATGGATCCTAAATGTTTGGATAGGTGGATTGAGGTAAATAAACTAGTTTTGTGTTTTCATTGACTAATTATCTTATTTTCTTGTTTTCATTGAATTAATTCAGGTGCTCTTTTCAAGACAATAGCTTTAAGAATGCTAAGCTTAGACAGTACGCTAATAAACCCTTGAGGTATTATGATGTTCTTGCCCTTATCATCGGGGATGATCAAGCTAGAGGGGACTTTGCTAGTGATGGTTGGAAAAAATTTAGTCGTAGCGAGTTTATAAATCCTAGAGATGATGATGACTCGCCTTTGCCTGCCTCACAATCCCCTCAAGTACACATTTTAGATGAGGACGACACTCCTCCGCCTAAGGAAGCACCCGCCACATCAAGTTCTAAGGTAAAGACATGTGTTGCTAAGGGAAAGGCTCGTAGGACCAACCTAGATAATGAGTTCATGCTAAAAATGATGGATGAGATAGATATTTAGCGTAAACATGATGTGTGTAAATATGCATTGGAACGATAAGTTATCCACGATCCTATATGCTTATTTACAAGACTTTAGTGTTCAAAAGCTAGATACGTACTACCGTCACCTCTTTTTGAATGAGTATGAAGCAAGACTATTTATGAGCATATATTCGAGTTGGTCAAAAGAGATGATTGATGCCTTTCTCAACAAAGAGGGTTGAAGACCGATAGAATATGTGTGCACATGGTATTTTGTGAACTACTCTTAGGAATGTTATTTTTATGGTTGTGGAACATTATAATGATGGAACATATTATTGTAATATGTAGTAAGTATTTATATGCCTCCATATTGTAATATGTACCTTTCATGATGTGAATATTGTAGAATACTAACTTTTACATTGAAATTGTAACTACATGATCTTTATAAGTCACCATACGAACGTGACAATTGATAAAAATTTCTAAGATGCAAGCAACCTACAATGTGCACACATTGTACTGAATGGCTATTGCGTTAGGTTATTAAGGTATTCGGTTTTCATGCCACGAGTTTACATTGGTGACTTCTTTACTTTTAGACTATGATGATTGATAAAATTTATGAGATTAGCAACCTGCAATATCTATTGATATTGCACTGGATGGCTAACAATAATGATATTGACCAAGTTCTGAGCCCTAAGCCATAATTTGCATATACTCGCACTTGAATTATACATTTACTTCAAACATTTACCCAAACACAAACATTTCCTTAATACAACATTACTTTCCCTCATGTTACATACATATTTTGGTTTCTATCTCCATAATTGTAATGGGTGAGACTGTTAGCATTAATGGGCGAGACTCTTTATGCTAACAGACTCATGTTGCTGTTTGTGGTGGCCTGTTTGTGCAAGCTTTGTGGCTGAATCAATTTTGTGTGCACACGTTGTTTATGAAAATTGTTTTGTGTTTAGGCAGTAAGTGGCAGCCTGGTTGTGTTCAGAAACTTAATTAGTTACTATGTGGATGTTGTTATGTTTTCAGGTTCAGATATTGATGCTCAGGTTCTTTTCTAATGTTGTGTTATCACTTCTGTGTTCAGGTGCACTTTTGTTTTTACGGTCAGAGGTGTTGCTCATGGGTTGTTGATGCTCCTAGATGTTGATATTTTCTTTGTGTTCAGGGACTTTAGTGATCAGGCATTTATTTTTGTTTGTGTTCAGGCATTGATTTTGTGCACTCTTTGTGTTCAGGAACTTTTTTCTAGGGATTTTAGTGTTTAGGTTTGTGTTCAGGCAGTTTTGTGTTTAGTCACTATTTTTGTATGATGTTTGTGTTCAGGCACTTGGTATATCATTTGTGTTCAGGTTTGTTCAGGTTTGTTTAGTTTTGTGCTCAGTTTTTATGCACTCTCATGTATTTAGGCACTATTTTTTGTGCACTGCTTGTGCTCAGATGTGTATTAGGCCAGATTTGTTTACATATTTTCAGTTATTATGCACTCGTTGTGTTCTGCCCCTTGGTATTTTCTTTGTGTTCAGGTTTGAGAAGTTTTGTGCTCAGATTTTGTAAGACTGTCTTGTGTTAAGGTAGTTTTGTGCTCAGTTTTGTGAGGCTGTCATGTGTTGAGTGGGTGTTTATGAGACTATTTTGTGCTCGGGTTTGTTTTTAGATGAAGTTTTATGTTCAGTTTTGTTGTTGTTCAGTGTTGGTGAACTTTTGTGTTTAGTTTTCTTGCTTGTCAGTATTTTTTGGCTATGATGATTGTCTAAATTTTTAAGATTATCAACCCGTAATATCTATTGATATTGCACTGGATGGCTAACAATGATGATATTGACTAAATTTTGAGCCCTCAACCATTACGTACATGTTTGGTATTTTCAGGTTTGATGTAATTAGCTATGTTATATACATATTTATGGCTAATCAGGTTATTTATATATTTTTATAAGTTTCATAAGAATTTTTTGGCTAATTCATGTACGTACTTCATAAAATTTTTAATAATCAGGGTATTACAGGTCTCGTTTATTTTTTTTCTTGAAAAACAGGTTTTGTGTGATTTTTTCATCTCAAATAGGTATATTGGTGTTTGAATTCAGGTACGCATTTCATAGAAATTAATTCATATTATTTCAGGTTTCGTATGATTTTTTAAGTCAAACAGATATTTATAATAAATTCGGGAAATTACTATTTGTTCATGTTACATTCACACTTTTATTTTGTTAAGATTACCTCCTATAACGATCACAAATAAATTTATCTATAGTGAGGGGCAATCTTACCATGGTGACTATATACATTTTTCCCTACATATTTCAAAACTAACCAAACACAGGAAAAGTGGGAAATGTCAAATCAACAAAACCCTTTTTTCCATGCAAACCAAACATAAGAAAAGTCAATACATTGGTTTCCCACTATATTTTATATGCAAACCAAACTAAAACAATCCATTTCTTAGGAAAGTTTGGAAAACTCAAAATTTATGTTTCTTTACATGAAATTGAATTTCCCTATATATAGGAAACGAACCAAATAGCCCCTAAGCTAACTTGGTGGGCAAATCATGGGTGTATTTAAAGAAGACATCCTAGTCTAGGGGTTTTTTAGTAGAGACTAAAGAGAGATACAATATTCTTAAAACCAGGGTTTAACAGAGCGTGTAATTGGATTCAAGGGTATTATGAGAGACAAGGTTTCACAGTCTTTGTCTATGTAAAAGATTGTAATTTGGCGATAATAGTGGATTGTTTTCAATCCTATGGTTTTTTCTTGTTGAGGGTTTTCCATGCTAAATCTTGTGTGAGATTTTATTAGCCGTGTTCATTAGTTTTCAAAGTATTTGCAAGATCTAAAAATCCTAATAAGTGATATCAGAGCAAGGTTTTACGGTTCGGAGAGGTTTGAGTGGTGTGATCAGTGAAGACGTTGTCAATCAGAGGCATGGAGTAGAGGCTAGATGCTAGCAAGATCCCAGCTATGAGCGGCGGTAGAAGCGGTGCAAAGGGTTTGTTTGTTGGGTTCCTATTTGTAAAGCAGAAGAACGAAGGTGAGGTGAGAATGAAGAGAAATGTGGGCCCTTATGTGAATCACAAGAGAGGAGAGAAATCACATGAACACATAATTCATGTGGGGATTTCAAGGATCATCTATGAAGATTTTGGATGTTTGGTGTGCTTCCCATCAGATGATCTGTAATAATTTGTCAGTTGATTGGTGATTTGGAGGAGAAATTTGATGATCTAGTGGTCGTTCCTATGGTTTTTCAACATGGTAAGTTTGTTTTTGACGTTGGTTCTAATAAATTCAACTTTTCGTTATGATTAATTTGAATTTAGTTATGGTTAGAGGATGATGACATTTTCGGGTCCAAAGTTCAAAATTACGTTATTCAATAGCAAGACAAATTTTACAATATGGTAATGTACAATTCAAGATCTTCTGGTGTAATAAGGTGTAGATCAAGCTTTAGAGGAAAAGAAGCATGAAGGGATGAAGTGCGTTGAATAGAGTTCCATACAAAAGAAGGTGGTTAGTAAAATTTGTTTGGCACTCGCCCCTAAGATCAAGTAAAATCTTATGCAGGAGACCATACCGAGGGGTTTGTGGGATAAGCTTGAGGGAATTTATGCATCAAAGTTGATGTCCAACCAGTTGTGTTTAAGGATAGAGCTTTATTCATTGAAGATGGAGGTGCTCCAATTCAAGATCACATTAGTGTCTTTAATCAACTAGTATGTCAACTTATAAATATTACTGAAGAGATTAAAGAAGAAGAGCATGCGCTACTCCTGATGCATTCCCTATCGAAGTCGTACAAGCTATTAGTTTAGATAATAATTGCTGAGAAGCAGACTTTGATATTTAATGATGTGACAACACTACTATGCGAGAACAAAAAATAATGGGAAATGAGAGTGTATCTAATAGTGATGGGATACACTAGCTTTTTGAAGGTTCTAATCAAGGGAGGAGTATGGGGAGATGTAACAATTATCGAGGAAGGTTAAAATCTCATGCCCGAAACGATAGCGAAAGGGAGTGCTACTATTACAGATTGAAGGGTCACATTCAATTCTGATATTCCCAAATTCGAGATAATTTAAAGAGTATTAGACAAATGAAGCTTCAAGAAAATGAAAAGAAGGAGGACTCCTTGGCAGTTGTGTGTGATGAAGATGTAGTGTTGATAACGGAGAGTATATGTACTAACACAATCAACACTTGGTGTTAGATTTTGTAGCCTCTATGCATGTTTGCAACAACAAAGAGTATTTGACACATTGAAGACAGATGAAGAATTTAGTGACATGGTCGTTGGAAAAAACAAGAAGATGAAGGTTGAAGGTGTTGAGAGTCTTCGCTTCAAGCTTAAGACTGTGAAGGTCAGAATTCTTCATCATGTGAGATATGTGCCATCATGTTGTGCTAATTTAATTTTATTAGGTAAGATGGCATCACGTGGGTACAACTATACAGGTGAAGGAGAGTGGTGCAAAGTGTATAAAGATGGTGATTTGACTTATTGCTATTTAGATGAGTGTTCTATTAATAGTGTAGGTGATTCTTCTCAGACACTTGTCCACAAGGGAGATGTGAAGAGCAAGAAGAAAAGAGTGAGTTTTCTAAATCCATTGAGATAATTAGAGATTTTTCTTCAAGGAAGAATATATTGGGTGTCGACTCAAACTCCAAACTCCAAACTTGATCCGAATTTAAAGGCTAGGTCCAATCCTAGTAGATTTCCTAGAGGCCGAGTTAATAGTTTTCTTGTAGGCTAAGTTGACTTGGTGGGTGTTATGGTGTTTTCAATCACCAAAGTATAACCCTTTGCCAGCAAAAGAAAGGTATACTTTTGCATACAATGCCCTAATCAAATTGGTGATTAAAATCAATAAGGATCCCGACTTAGCCGACTTGTTGAGTCAACATCCCGTTATGTTGACTCGAAAGGTAGTACTTATCGGTCCTCTTGTCGAAAATGACTCGCCATAAGCCCACTTGACCAGTTATTCAACGCCTCACGAAGTCGACTCGAAAGGCGTTACTTTTCGGCCAAGCTAAAGGACTTCAACCTCGAGCTTCTTCCACTGATAACTTGTCAGCATCGCATTTAATACTTGGCAGACACCACCATGCCTCTAGCCCCGATAGTCTTCATGACTCATCGAACTACATCGGCACCACTATGCCCTTGATCACTTCGCATTTAATGCTGAGGTGATCTCTCCTCCACTCGTCGGTCGACATATGTAAAGTAGATGTTGATGCAGCTGCCAGCCCATACTTCTCTACTGCCATCCTATGCTCAACCGAGATAACGGTTCTACCCTTATACCATCGGTATAAATAGATGTACTATTCTAACATAGAAAAGATCTGGATTATAAGCTATTTTAAGTGATATCTGTAAATTATACTACACTCAATAACTCCGACAATCCTTCATTTTTCCTCACTCAAATTCATCAACTGACTTGATCGTTGGAGGTATAACTGGGGAACCAAGCCTCTTCCTCTAACGAATTGCTACTTGTGCAGGCTAAAGCTACTCTAACTTAAAACCAAATATTCGGAGAAGTGAGCGGCCCCTCATCAACCTCACCATCACATATATTTGACTGTTTGGTTACCCATCATCAACAGTTTGGCACCCACCGTAGGGCCATCTTTCTTTTTTGAGAAAGCATGTTTGGATCTAAGCATAGGGTCCATTAGTTTCACCCTAAAGGATCACATCAGAGCTATATTACTCAAGCTCAACTTGATGAAACAGCTCAGAAGATCTCTCAATCTCTCCAACTGCAACTCGCTACCTTCACCGGTGAGCTCCTTAGCCAACTTCCACAGTCGTAACAAGCAACTTCCGCCATCCCTCCACCTTTTGAAGACCAACGATCAAAAACTCACCCTCCTCCTGGATCACTACATAGTAGTCCCTCCTCGGACTCCTTATGCTGCTACCAAGTAGCAGAGGGAATGCATAGAGTATGCGAACCCACCACTACATCGATCGAATCACCTAGAGGAACCTCACTAGCATCTCCTTCCTCATCCTGAAGTCACCGATGAGAGTCCTGGCCCTAGTCACCTTGGGGATCACACCAGGGGAGCAGTCTCTAAGACTCTTCTACACCATCGTGCCTCTCCAGCCCCCTCTGCTACTATAGGGGCCTCTGAATATGATCGGGTGTATAGACCGATCGCAGATGCCATCAGGGGTAACACCCCCTTTCTGATAATCTCATGAGTGCCCCATGTGAGAAGTTTAAGATGCCTCATGTAAAGAAGTATAAGGGCGAGGAAGGCCCATACGAGCATGTCTAGAACTACTATGATGTGATAAGTATGCTCCAAGCATCAGAAGTGGTTATCTACTGATGCTTCCCCATCACTCTTTTAGGGAGTGCCTGGTGGAACGCCCTTGAGAAGAAGTCCATCAGCAGCTTCCAACATTTCAGTCGGAAGTTCATCCACCACTTCCTAGCTGACACTAAGCAGAAGTTGCCCCCTCATGTGTTAATCCAGATAAGACAAGGGCTCAGAGAGAGCCTTCAAGACTACTTCAAAAGGTTCCACGTGAAGAGGCTGGAGGTTAATGAGCATGGGAGTGCAATTGTCATGTCCGCTCTTATGGATGGCTTACACAGCAACGAGCTGGCCGACTTGTTTGCTAAGAAGCCAGTCGTAAATTATGAGTAGCTGATGGCCAAAGCTCATAGGTACATGGACATGGAGGATGCCCAAGATTACAAGGCGACAGCCAGGGCCACAGGGCCCTGTATAGCCATGACTTCAACAGTAGCAGTTATACCAGTACTAGAACCACCCATAACACCGACACCTGTAGCAACACCGGTGGCAGCACCGACACCCAAGTCGGCTCAAGACCCCCTACAAGGTAGGAGTGGCCAAAAGATCCTCCGAGAGTCAACTCTCGCTCCAATCACTCCGACAGGAGGGGCCGATGGAGGGACCCAACGCCAAGACCTGTTCTCACTGTCTTAAACACCTCCCTTACTGAAGCTCTCCCTATGGTCTAAAGAGAGAGACACCTCAAGGAGCCCGCTCCTCAAATGAGGTCGAATCCACAGAATTGAGATACCCAATAGTTTTGCCGCTATCATAGAGATCATGATCATCTCACTAATGATTGTTGTATCTCGAAAAGGGACATCAAAAATCTAATCGAGAGAGAGTACTAAAAGAAGCTTGTTTCTCAGAAAGACTAGAGAGAAGCTACCCCAGCCAAGGTAGATAGCAGACCCTGCCACGGTTGCCTCTTCCTCGATCTCCTTAGGATAGCCGATTCCTAGAGCCCAGCCATAAGAGGGTCATCAATATTATCAGTAGTGGTCCTACCACTGGAGGGTCATCCAACAATGCCCGGAAAAGATATGCTAAGAGGGCGTTGCTGGTCGAACAGTGCGACAAAAGGTCGAGAGCAGAGGAGCCCATCTCTTTTGGGTACACTGACCTAAAAGGCGTTGAGAAACTCCAGAACGACCCCATTGTCATTAAAGTCAGGATTGACGGCTTCCAACTGAAGAGGATCATGGTCGACACTAGAAGCTCGATGAACATCTTGTATGTCGACGCCTTCAACCAGATGGGCATCGACAAATCTCAACTGCTCCCCTATAGAGGCCCACTCATTAGATTCACTGGCCACTCTCTCTTTCCTGAAGGAATGATCACTCTCCCCCTAACAATTAGAGAGTACTCCAAGCAGTCCACCGTCCAAGTTCAATTCCTGGTGATGAATTTTAAGTCGGCCCATAATGTCATTTTAGGCCGAACCACCCTCTATCTTTTATGGGTCATCCCTTCGACCTATCACCAGATGGTAAAGTTCCTGACTCCTAATGGAGTCGAGGTAACTAGGAATAACCCGCGAGTTGTCAGGTCCTATTACCTGTTCTCGACTAAGGGTAAAGGTGTGGAAGATGCCTTGCCTATTGAGAAAGGTTGTCTCCATTTGGAGAAAGTAATGGAGCGGCAGAGGACGGTATCGGTGGAAGAGCTTTAGGAGATACCAAGCGACCGGGAAGGGCATAAGATGGTTAAGATTGGGTCCAGCCCAGTGGAGCCCTTATGAGGAGAGTTGATAGGATTCTTACAGGAAAATGCTGATGTGTTTGCCTAGGGTCCTAAAGATATGTCGGGGGTTCCCCCCCAAGGTGATTAGCCACGAGCTGGCTATCGATAAGCATACTAAGCCTATACGATAGAAAAAGAGACATCTTAGCCCAGAACGCCAGAAGGTGGCTGCTGATGAAGTTGAATGGCTCCTCAGAGCTAGTTTCATCCGGGAAGTCCAATACCTAGAATGGATGGCTAATGTGGTGTTAGTGACGAAGGTACTGAAAAAATAGAGGATGTGTGTGGACTTCACCGACCTCAATAAAGCTTACCCTAAGGATAGCTACCTCCTGCCTCGAATCAATCAGCTGGTTAATGAGAGTGTGGGCATGAACTGCTTAGCTTCATGGACGTCTTCTCCGGCTACAACTAGATCTTCATGGAAGAGTATGATCAGGAGAAGACCTCCTTTATCACTGACCTGGGGACATATTGCTACAAGATGATTCTATTCGGATTAAAGAACATCGGGGCTATATATCAGAGACTTGTCAACAAGGTCTTCAAGCACCAGATCGGCCGTAATCTGGAAGCTTATATGGATGACCTATTGGTGAAGTCAAAGCAAGCATCAGCTACATATCAGATCTGAACAAGACCTTCTCTACCCTTCGCCGCTACTAAATGAAGCTCAATCCTACCAAATGTGCCTTTGGGGTACAATTAGGAAAGTTCCTGGGGTTCATGATCATGTAGAGAGGCATAAAGATCAACCCCGAGAAGATAGCTGCTATAGAACGACTGCCTAAGCCATGTACCTTGAAGGATATTTAAAAGCTGAACGGGAAGATAGCGGCACTAGGTCGATTCCTCTCCAAATCTGCTGAGAGGAGCCTCCTATTTTTTAATACTTTGAGGGGAAGCACAGGCTTGAAGGAGAGCATAACTTGGACGGCTGAATGCAGTGCAAATTTTTAGGATCTCAAGGCCTACTTGAGCACTAAGTCATTGCTGAGCCAACCCATAGGGGGAGAGACTTTGTACTTATACATGGCCATCTCCTTTGAAGCCTTCAGGTTTGTCCTCATTCGAGAAGAAGAGAATGTTCAGAAGCCCATATACTACATGAGCCGAATTCTAAAATCGGGCGAGCTCAACTACCCCCTCTCATAGAAAAGGCTGGCTTCGCCCTCATCACCACAGTGAGGAGACTTTGCCCTTACTTCTAGGCATGCCATAATTGTGCGGACAAGTCTACCTTTAAAGAAAACGTTGGGTAGCCCCACAACTTTTAGGAGAATGGTCACCTGATCAGTCGAACTCAGTGAGCATGATGTGCAGTTCGAGCCCAGGACGACAATCAAAGTTTAAGCCTTGGCCGACTTTCTGATCGAGTCACCCTCGTCAAGCGATAAGTCAACCACTCCTTCGCAATCGACTCGCCAAGAATCTCCCACATTTCCAGTAGTCCAAGCACTTGCCTAACAGATCCATCGTACTCAGGAGCATGATTCACTTGACTTCACCTCATGGTAGTTGTTGAAGGTGGATGGCTCCTTTAGAGAAGCCAGCAATAGAGCGGGAGTGGTCCTACGTAGCCCTGAAGGGTTGACACACGTGCACTCCATCTCTTTTGATTTCTCGGCCTCAAACAATAAAGCCGAATATGAGGCTCTTCTTGCTGGCCTTTGAGCAGCACAAGCACTGAAGGCAGAGTGCCTCTATATATTGGTCAACTCGCAGTTAGTTGTGCATCAGGTGAATAGACGATATGTAGCTAAAGACTCGAGGATGGCCTTATATCTCAAAGCTGCTAAGGAGCTATTGACCAGCTTTTTGGATTTTAAGATAGCCCAAGTCTCTCATGCTCTCAACACCCGGGTAGATGCCTTCTCCAAGCTTGAGTTGAGAAGCTCAAGGATCAGCTTAGGGCCAGTCTACACCGACACTCTCGAACAACCCAGCATCTCTAAGCTACCGAAGAATGTCATGCAAATGGAAGTGCCTGTGATACCTTACTGGCTGGATCCCATTGCCCTCTACCTAATACAGGGCACCTTACCTGAAGATCCTATCGAAGTCAGGCATATTCAGAAGAATTCCTACGACTACCTTATGATCGATGGACAGCTCTATTGGATATCATACTTAAGCAATAGTGTAGGACCCTATCTTTGGTGCCTTCAACCACCAAAGGTCATCTATGTTCTTAGAGAGATTCATGAGGGCACTTGTGGAAACCATTCTTGGGCCCGAACCCTCACGCATAAAGCCATTTGCCAAGGGTACTACTAGCCTACTATATTGGCTGAGTTGAGGCGACTCGTCTCTCAATGCGAGAAATGCTAGTTCTTCTCGTCCATTCCGTGAGCAACGACCACTGAGCTAACTTCCATCCCGACTCCTGTATCATTTGCTCAGTAGGGGCTAGACTTGCTGGGTCCTCTCCCCCAAGCCTTAGGACAAAGGAAATTTCTCATTGTGGTGATCGATTACTTTACCAAATGGATTGAAGCTGAACTCCTGGCCAAGATTGGTGAAAGTAACGTCATCAATTTTGTATGGAAGTCCATCGTCTGCTTCTTTGGTGTGGCACTTGCTTTCATAACAGACAACGGTACTCAGTTTGACAATGGAGGGTTCTAAAGCTTTTGTGAGAAGTACATCATTCATCTCAAGTTCTCCTCAGTCGCCCACCCTAAATACAATGGACTTGCAGAGGCTACCAACAAGTGCATCCTCGAAGCATTGAAGAAGGTGGATATGGCAGTAGGGAACGGGGTTGACAAGTTGCCTGGTATCCTCTGGTTGTACCACATGACCCACAAGAACTCAACTTGGAAGACTCCATTCAAGCTAGCTTTTGGCGCCGAGGCGGTTACTCCAGTCGAAGTAGACATGCCAACCATTCGACTACAACACTTCGACTAGGACTTGAACTCGATAGGATTTCGGGTGGGGCTTGATCTCCTAGAAGAGACTTGAGAGAAGGCGCTCCGAATCTGGGTCACCAATCAGCAATGAATCGTCTGGTACTACAACAACCAGATCTGACCTAGGAGATTCAGCGCTGATGATCTTGTCCTTAGCAAAGCCGCTTTCGACAAAGACACCTGAAGAGGCAAGCTAGCTCCCAACTGGGAAGGCCCATACATAGTCCTAAAGGAGTTGCAAGCATGCACCTATCAACTAAGGGCCCCAGATGGAAGAATCCTTCCACATCCCTGGAATGTTGAACACTTAAAAATATACTTTCAATAGTTCTGTACACATTTTCATTCATTATAAATGAAATCATTTTTGAAAGTGACTCTTTATTTCGCACTCTCAGAGAGCCCAATCTATGCAGGAATCCTAAGCCTTGGGTGCCTTCTCATGATAAACTCAAGGCACACTTGCCATTCAGTCGGCTCCTGCATTTACAGTTTGATCCTAGTGGGGCGATAAGACCTAGGCATACTCATTAATACCTAGGCCTGTTCTAGTCCCCTCCACTCACCTTGATCTCCCTTAGGCATTTAACAATTTATTAATATATTATTTAATAAATTATTTATAGTCATTTTATAAAGTGTTTTACTACAGTGATTGTTTTATACTATTTTATTATGATTAATAACTATTTATATAAATTATAATATATTTTATAAATTTTCTTATCATTATAAAATATTTATATTAATTATATTTTCGTGAATGTCTAAATATGTGGGAAAGTGAGGGGGTTCATTATTGCGGGGAAAATAAGTGAAATCGATGACGTTGAAATTTTAACCAAAAGATACTCCTGTGGAGTTGCATAGCTCAGGGTAATACTCTTTTATTTTTATTCTTGTAGTAGGACAAAAGGTTAAGCAATATATTTTTCCTCATTATGTATTTTATAAGATTCACTATTGTTTTATTATTGATCAAGACCAGCAAGCACCTTAATGATATGTTTACCAAATAAGCAATAGGAGAGAGTCTGAAAAGTTTAGAAACAAATTGAGAACGTAAAACACAAAGTAGACGTTGTTGAACGTAATCTGAAACTAAGAAAGTGGAGGTTTTGCTAATTTATAAGAAACTACAAGTGATAGTTTAATTTAATCAATTTTCTTGTAAATCCGAACTTTTACTTTTATTTATTTTAAAGTCTATGCAGTTCTATGTGTTCTAATCACTAGTAAAAAACGTAGCATCCTAGACGGATTATCCTAGACGAAAAAAATTCAGTCTAGGATGATGACAATATCGACAGAAAACATCCGTCTACGATATTCATGTTGGAAATATTAGCTATTTAGACAAAAAAAAATTTAGTTTGAATAGTTAATAATTATTAGATAATGTTGGGTTAATATTATAACACAGATATAAGAAATAATTCAAACGAAAATAAGTAAAGGTTAGAAATACGGCCTAATGATCGAAGCGTGCACAAAGCACTGTCTCAAGAATCTAATTGCCCCAGCTCGTACAGGGCTACGTGGCAATAGATCTTGGAGATACGATGATCCTCGGTCAGGCAATCTCCTTCTCGTCGGCACGAGCTTCAAGAAGGCTTTGCGAACTATTCACGACTTTCAGGGAACCAGCGTATAATAACAAGAAAACTTTATTTTGAAGAGAAGAAAAGAAGAAAAACTCAGTTGTAATACAGTACCTCTAGCCCTCGTAGGTGTTGGTTTTTATAGAGGAAAAATAGCCGTTTAGATCCATAATTAGCGCTGTTTAGATCCACAAATCCCGCCCATTTTAATACGTTTTAATTGTTCCAACTAGCAAAAAATAAAAATTCAAAATGTAGCAGGTTAAGGGCCCATCAATCCAGAGCTGCATTCGTGTTCACAGGTCGTAGGCGCACGCCACCCGACCCTGAGCCCAGCCCGGCCAGCGCGCGCGTGTGTGGTGTGGAGCATAACCTTTATTTGCTTCTAGGCATAGGAGAGAAGGGACATGCTTATAAACACCCTTCCTTCTCATCTCCTATCCAATGTGGGACTAAAAATTCTCACTCTAAACTCAAGTTTTAAGTTACAACTCTAACAATTCCGTCTAAGTTGAATCAACCTAGACGGAAAACCGTCTACATAAAGTATTTTAGATAGAATTTTTTAGGGAAAATTGCTTCCAGCCCCCAAAACAACCCAAAACGTGCTCTGCCCCCAAGACTTTTTCAACGGGCCATTTACCCCCAAAACCGCCCCCGATTTTCTTCCAGCCCCCAAAACGAATCCCCAGGCGTAACTCCGTTTAAACCCCTCTCGAAATGCCAAAAATACCCTTATGTTTAAAATCCCCCGTTATGAGTTACCTCCTCGTCTGTACCCTGTCATCTCTCTCTTCTGCAAGCAAACCGACTCCAGAAACCCAATTCAAAACCCTAGCCCTAAATCAATCGACCCCAACGCAAACCGAATCAAAGCAAAGGGATCAAAATGGCCGGCGATTCAACCCCCAAAGCCAACCTCAATGCCGACCACAGCAAAAGGGATGACGCCCAGTGGTTCGAAATCTCAGAAAGAGCCCATACAACTGCAGTGCGGACTGAATCTGAAGCTGGAGCTGCGATTGCTGATGTTCTAGAGGACATCGCAACCAGTCATTCTCATCCCAGAAGCCTGCCTCAAAATTTAAGTGTAGGCCCCCGTGAAGGTCTAGAGGGCACCACCGGCACCACCGGCGCGTCCAACGATGCCACTAGAGCGCTCCTTGGTCTACAGAGAGGAGAAAAAAAGAAGCACGTGGCAGCACCCAAAAGGTAATTTTTACCGCAAGTTTTATGTTGTTAAAGTTATGATTTGATTGATAATGCTCTTAGTCTGGTGAGAAGGTCCAAAATTACGGTGTCTGTTAGCTGTTGAGGTTACTGTTAACATGCAAGGTCTATGCTTTTATTGCTGAGGTTGTTGTTTAGTTGTTGAGGTTAGGCTTTGGTTGTTAAGGTTAGGTTTTTGTTGTTAAGGTTATGGGGTTATTATTAAGGTTGTTGGTTACTTTAACATGCAAGGTTTATGCCTTTATTGTTGAGGTTGTTGTTTAGTTGTTGAGGTTAGGCTTTGGTTGTTAAGGTTAGGTTTTTGTTGTTAAGGATATGGGGTTGTTGTTAAGGTTGTTGGTTACTGTTAACATGTAAGGTTTATGCCTTTCTTGTTGAGGTTGTTGTTTAGTTGTTGAGGTTAGGCTTTGGTTGTTAAGGTTAGGTTTTTGTTGTTAAGGTTATGGGATTATTGTTAAGGTTGTTGGTTTACCCGCAAAGTTTACAGCATAGTTGTTATGTTTACTGATTATACTAAAAAATGCTCTCATCTTATGTTTTTGTTTTGTAGAAAAAGGGCAAAGCCAACTATTACATTGCGGCCCACCGCTAGCTTCGGTGCCTATCACGACTTCATGCGGAATTTGGTGACGCATATGGAGCCAAGGCATTTTGCGGCCTACGAAGATAGTATATTCAGACACTACGTCCAATTTGGCCAACCTGGTGTCTATCTTCCCACCTTTGAGCACATTTTGAGTCAGTGGGACAAGAAGAGCAAAAAATTCGTCTTCACCGATAGGAATGATGGAGAAGAGATCGCATGCTTATTCAACCTTGAGTGGGTAATGGAGCATACATGGTTCTCCAATGAGGGGCTTCATGTTGACCACAATCGGTATAGGAAAAATAGGATTTGGTCTAGGTTTTTTAACAAACCCGAGGTAAGGGGTTGTAGTATAGCTCCCCCTAAAGGAGGCCCCACCAGACGTAATGTCGAGGACCTGTTCTTGAAGCTGGTACTATCTTCTGATCGCCGAGATGTGAATGACTTTGTCCTGCTACAGATCCTCTATCAGCTGAGCATGATTTGGTGTCCAAGCAGTATTTTTGGCGTTCCTAGGTATTTATTCAAGTACGTCGACAGCATCAAACAGGTCAATAACACTGTTTGGGGGACCTATATATTCAGTGAGACATCTGACGCGATAGAGAGGGCACTGAAGGGTCCTGAGCCAGGGAAGACGACTTTATATCTGCAAGGGTGTACCCCTCTAGTTTGTGTAAGTAATCATGTTCTTTATTACTGATTATGAAGGTTAAGGTTTGGTTGTCAAGGTTACGGTTTGGTTGTTAATATTACTGTTTGGTTGTTAAGGTTACGTTTTTATTGTTAGGGTTACTTATTAATTGTTACAGATGAAGATGTTTGTTAAGTTTTTATTTCTCTAATGTGCAGTTGTGGTATTATGAACTCACCGGCATCAAGAAGCCAGCAGTTGGTTGTACGGAGAGGCCTCCCCTGACAAATTGGGTGAGACTTGGGGACGTTGCTGGTTCTTTGAGATTGGCCACTGTTGTTGCTAAAGCAAGCAAAGCTACGATAAAGCTTCCACAGCAACATGGACAACTTCAAAGAATCGAGGGAGGTTTTTGGGGGAAGGAGCAGGGGATAGAGAAAGAGAAGAGGAGAGAGAGAGAGAGAGAGAGGAGGAGGAGGAGGAGGATTAAGGGTCCGGCTGCAGTAGACGCCGGCAGGGCTCGTGGCCCAAGAGACCTTCTTCACAAGAAGAAGAGGAGGGTAGAAGATGATGACATCCCAATTGATGCACTTGTAAGAACTTAACAATTGTGGATTTTATTTGTTTTTGAATTAATTAATCCTTTTAATAATACTCTACATGTCCATTGCATATGTGATGCCACAGGATATTGATAAAGATGCCGAGCAGCCAAATGAGGCAGTTGAGCAAATGGAATGGCCTCAGCAAGTTATCTACTGGAAGAGCATCGCGGCAATGAACGAAGCATTACGTCACGAGAACGAGAATAAATTCAAGGTTATGATTGCTGCAGACCGTGTAAAGATAAGTGCTCTTTCTGTGAAGGTGGCTAAGCTGTCTGCTCAAAATAGAAGACTGAGAGAGGAACTAAGTGAAGCACGATCCGGAACCCTTTCTGTATACAAGGATAAGAGCCCTACAGGATTGGTGTCTAGCTCATTGATGGAGCCGCAAACTTGTACAGGTTAGTGTGGCTTGCAATTACGTTTGCGTGTTATGTTTAAAGATTGATTGATAAGTATATGGATTTATTGTTAAGGTTAAGAATGTACTGTTAACTTTACGAATCTAATGTTAAGGTTAGGGATTTATTGTTAAGTTTAAGAATGTATTGTTAACTTTACGAATCTAATGTTAAGGTCAGGGATTTATTGCCAAGGTTGGAGATTGATTGTTAAGTATCTTACTTAATTTTAGGGTTATGTAACTGATGCTATGTTTTTTTGAGAATAAAGTACCTAAGCTCATTTGTGTTTATTTTTTGAATCAGACACTCCAGGCACCGTGGGTGGCATTGATGTACAGTACGAGGGGGATGTCAATAAATCATTCTTTGATGAAGCTAATTTAGGAGAACGAGACCCCTCCAACAGGGGGCCCCTCTCCACAACCATTGTTTTTTGATATCCACAAGGAGAGTGAAGATGCTCTGCTATTGACAAGGCTCTTGAGGCAGAAATCAACGAGGGAGAGAAGGTGTCCCCGCCAGCGAAGGAGCTGCTAACTTGTACAGGTCAGCTTGCTTTTGTACTATATGTTAGAGATTGGTTGTTATGTCTACGTATTGGTTGTTAAGCTTTTTATTGTTTATACTCTGAATATTATC
Organism: Asparagus kiusianus; assembly: GCA_022839385.1. NCBI lineage: Eukaryota > Viridiplantae > Streptophyta > Magnoliopsida > Asparagales > Asparagaceae > Asparagus > Asparagus kiusianus. The sequence continues at coordinate 87,788 of BQKN01063025.1, forward strand.
AGAAACAGACACTCAACGCGAGGGCACTGGAAGGAAAATAATGCCGGCGGTTGAAGTCTCTTCTGCGGGTGATGGGGAGACGCAAACTTGTATAGGTTAGCAACTTTTTCACTATGTGTTTAGGCATCAGTTGTTAGGTTTACTATGAAATTGTTAAGTTTAGATAGAAGGGGCTATGTTTTCTTAATATTTATACTTCGAATGGGTTGTTTGGAATCAGACACTCTGCGGGAGGACACTGGGATGGAAATAAAACAATCAGAGAATGCCCCTCCACCAGCAATAGAGACATCAACTGATGATGAAGATGCTCCTATTGTGTTTTCAAATGCTTTGAGTAAGAGAAAGAGGGGCACAACGGGGGCACGCGTGAAGGTGGCCGCTGCTGCACCCCCTAAACGGAAGAGATGCAAAAGAGCGTTGAAGTCTTCCAAGTGGGTAGTCACCCCTTACACTGAAGGGAAGAAGAAGAAAGAAAAAGACAACATAGGGAACAAGGCTATAATAGAAGTGGATGGGGAAGAGGAAGCGCAGGTGCAGGAAAAGGTAGCAGAGTTGGCTCCTGCTCGGCTACAAAGTGACCCCACTCTATCTGAGAAAAACACATAAGTTCCCCTATGAGTCCAGAAGAAGAAATGTATAGAAATAAGCTGAACGAGGGGATTCCCTTTCCAGGAGGCTTCATCATCAAGTTTTTGGACGATAAGGACACATTTGTACATAACTATAACGTGTCAGCAGATGTTACCGCGCTATTGACGAAAGAGGAACAAAAAACTCTTAACAATTTTTGCATTTGTAGATGTAACAAGTAAGTATTTACCATTATCTCAAGTATTTACGTAGTTGTTTAGTTTACGGGTTTGATGAATGGTTACCGGTTTTTTGTTATGGTTATTGATTTGTTGTTTAGGTTAAGGGTTTTTCGTTATAGTTATTGATTTGTTGTTGAGGTTGCGTGGTAGTTGTTAAGGATACGGGTTTAATGTTAAGGTTACGGGTTTGATGTTATGGTTACGGGTTCTTTGTTATGGTTATTGATTTGTTATTTAGGTTAAGGGTTTTTTCGTTATAGTTATTGATTTGTTGTTAAGGTTGCGTGGTAGTTGTGAAGGATACGGGTTTGATGTTAAGGTTACGGGTTTGATGTTATGGTTACGGGTTCTTTGTTATGGTTATTGATTTGTTGTTTAGGTTAAGGGTTTTTCGTTATAGTTATTGATTTGTTCTTGCTGCTAATTGTTAGTTGCTAACTATAATTTTTGTTTTGTCCCTATTTGTAGTTTTATTAAAGCGTACACCGGATCTGTCGGGTCTATTAGCCAGCTTGAGATCCTCAATATATTACGCGGTGGGCGACTGGATGATTCGGTAAGATTTTCGATTGGTATTTATTCATTAGCATAATTAACAATACTATTATTAACTACTTGTTGTCAACTTTATGATAGCTTGTTGATACGCTGCTTGACTTAGTTCGTGAAAATAAGAGAGCGTCGTCCAGTATAAAATTTGGGGTGGTTCATGTTTGGTTTAGTGTAAGTTTATGTCTGGATGGTGATCTCCTACCTATCAGCACATAATCTATGCTAAAAGGAACCTGATCGGGTTAATTCTTTATTGCAGCACCAGATACATGTGGAGAAACCAGATTACCAAGAACTGCATGATATCTACATCAAACACTTGGTCGATGAAGAGTGTACTAACCTCTTAGTTCCCATTGTCCAGGGCGATCATTGGCATCTGCTGGAGTTTGATGTCGAAAATGATATTGCCAGGCATTACGACTCCTTGAAGGAGAGATCTGGACATTGGGAACCTATGCTCAAAATCGTCAAAGCCTTCAACTACATTAAAGCTGGTTTCAATGAGGACCAATTGCGCAGTGTATTCGACCCAATCAAAGTTCCATGCGAGGTGCAAAAGGGATTGTAAGTTTGCCGGAACCCTTGTTGGAATTCAATGTTAAAAACTGGTTGTTAAAGTTACGAATTTGTTGTTATGTTTTGATTGAAAGCAACAGTGGTCTCAATGCTTCCTTGTTTTCGTGTGCAGGTATGACTATGGGATCTATGTCTACCAGTACGCACAAGAGATTATCGAAGGTAGAGATGTCCTGCACATCACGCCTGTAGAGCATAACACATGGGTGGTTCGTGCGAAACTAGCAGCGTACTTACTGATTGAAGGTAGGAAGAGGAAAAAAGAGGTGGGAAAACTTGACGATGATGACGTTGAGATGTAGATATTTTGTAAATGATATATTACAATTCTTTGTTAATAACAATATACATGTAAATATTATAAGGTAAATTTAAACAATATACATGTAAATATTATAAGATTAATATCAAGGGATAACATTAACATTAACCGTAACCTCACCAACAAACAGCAAAGCTTAAGAACATCGCAAGATTCTGCTAACTTATGTTTCAAATGCAACCAAACTAAATTTAAAAATATTTCTATATTCCTAACAGCCAATAGTTTACGATATGCTCGGCAACAGAGGGAT
>BQKN01063025.1:119569-140686 GCA_022839385.1 Asparagus kiusianus
AAGATAGCTGGCAGGGCTCTAGCAAAACATACTTCTCATGGCAGATAATTTTACTGTGAAAATCCCAGATGCATTTACTTTTAGGAACTAATGTTCACACTACTTATGGATATAAGTGCACCAGTTAACGTTGACATAAGAAAAAAAAAAACATTCACTAGTCTGTAATTTATAAATGGCAGTTTCATAGAGGTGATCTATCTGACAATGTAGCTTGTTTTATCGATTTGAGCAGATTGAAAATGAATATGGAAATGTTGAAGGCTCATATGGTCAGGGTGGGACGGAATATGTCAAATGGGCCGCAAATATGGCACTTAGCCTTGGTGCAGATGTTCCCTGGGTCATGTGCAAGCAAACAGATGCTCCAGAAACTATTGTAAATCCCTTTTACCCAGTCATCTTTTCTTTTCTTTTTGTTCATCATTGTCGTATTATTCAAGATCTAACTTCTATGCTAACCATTGTGGTGACAGTATTTTGGGCCTTTAAACTTTTCAAACCTTCAAATTTTGTGCATCTCTTAGTTATCATGTAAAGAAATTCAAAGAATAAGAATGAATTCTATGTATATTATTGATGAATAGCGTTCTCTTTTAAATAGAATACAATGGGAATAACAAATCCCACAAAATCAGGACTAAAAAAAGAATATGCCTAATTAAGGAATCAAATCCTAACAAATATTAACAAATAAAACAATCAGATCCTTGATATAAATTTGAATTTCGTCTACACTCCCCCTCAAGCTTTTCTATAGATGTTGATGAGACCAAGATTGCCTACAAGAAATTCAATATTTTGTTCAGGTAGACCTTTTGTCAGTAGATCAGCTAGCTGGTGAGACATCAGCACATATTCAATGTTGATAATGTCTTCATCAAGCTTTTCTTTAATAAAGTGTCGATCTACTTCCACGTGTTTAGTCCTATCATGATGAATTGGATTGCGAGCTATACTAATCGTTGACTTATTATCACAGTAGAGCCACATAGGTTCCTCAAATTCAATCTTCAATTCTTTCAACACTCTTCTTATCCAAATTAGTTCACAAACTCCATGAGCCATAGCTCTGTACTTGGCGTCTACACTACTACTAGCAGCAACTGATTGTTTTTTGCTACGTCAAGTCATTAAATTTCCCCAAACTAGAGTACAATATCGAGATATCAATTTTCGATCATCAATTGACCCAGCCCAATTTGCATCAGTGAATGCTATCACTTGACGGTCATCAGTCTTTGCAAAAAAATAAGCCTTTCCCAGGTGTCTGCTTAAGTATCTCAAGATCTTATAAATTGCATTCAGATGGCCTTGACACGGTGCGTGCATATATCGGCTTACTAGACTCACTACGAATGCAATATTTGGTCTTGTATGCGAGAGATAAATAAGTTTTCCAACAAGACGTGATACTTCTCCTTATCGACTGGTTCTCCTTCAAGCATTCTTTCTTTATCCCCAAGTTCAGTTTGCGTTTTACTTGGCTTACATCCAAGCATGTCAGTTTCTTCCAAAAGATCTAAGGTGTACTTCCTTTGAGAGACAGAAATACTAATGAGGACAATAATGAGAGTTTCCTTTTTAGTTGTTATTTGACTTTTTTTCAGTTTTAGAAGTAGATTTGAATTTCGAAATCGTGGTTTAATTTTAGCATTTGAGTGATTTTAGGGAATTGGTTAGAGTGATTTGAGGGATTGATTGCTCTATAAAAGAGCTCTATAATCAGATTTTTGATTCATTGAATAATGGATGAAGAAAATTATGGCTTAATTTTTTTGGTGTGAAACCATCGTGTGTGAAACCCTAGGCCATCGTTTCTCTTTGCCACGTGAAACAACTCAGCCGCCAAACCAATTTCTCTGTCTTCGTCCAAACACCGCCCTGATCTCCCTGTTCATCTCCTTCAACCTCAGCCCACCTCCAGTTCACAGCTAGCAAACCTAACTTCCCCAACCCGCCTCCTAGTACTCCACAAACCGCGACCCCATCTCTTCAAGCCACTGTCCCTACTCGCCTTTTTCCTCACCGACCGCATCTCCCCTACTTCCGTCAACCTCCTCCCGCTCTCCTTCGCTCTGACCAGCCACCGCTCCCTCCTCCCTGCAATTCGCCTCCCTCCCTCCTCCATAGCCGCCGACAAAACCTCTGTTAATCCCCTCCTCCACAAGCGCCACCCCTCACCTCGAGCAACCTTCGCCATTTTTTTCTGAAAGTGAAAATCACGCTCGCTGCTCCGTCTTCCTTCTTGGGTTCTTTTCCATTTAAAAAAATTGTGCTTGAAAGGATAGGAACGTCCAGATGCAGAGATTGGAGATTTTTAGGATGCCTCATTCTTAATTATCCACTCCTTCACTTTACAGCTAGCAACAGAAACATGTGAGAGGCAAGTGCAACTGTGGAAAGAATTAATACTTGTTTATTGTAGTTCTCCAATCCAGTAATTGAACTGCTCCACCCCGTTCACTAGCACCCTTCAGTCGCCATCATCGTCCTGTTGCCCGCGTCCGCCCGTCGATCGCATCCCCCGTCGCACACATCGAGTTTGTTCAAACCGACGAAGGTTTTGCTTTCTTTATTTTTCTGTTATCTTATTTGGTTAGTTAATTGCATGAATATATCATCTCTGAAATCTTATCATATATTCACTGCTTGATTAAATTTGTGAGTTGTGAGGAACTGAACATGTGATTGTTAAAACTTGATATTGATTGTAGAACTGGTACATGATAATAAATAGTGCGGTTAAATAGATCGAGATTGGAAATATTTATAAACTATTTATGTAAATCTTGTTAAAATCCATCAGTCGTATTAGTTGTTTTATTTAATTTCCTACCGAATATCATGAATTTTGACGAAACAGTGCGTTGTTTGATTTAGATCGCTGATTCCGATAAACCCCTCCCCCGTTTCGCATTATTTTTGGTATCAGAGCATGGTTCTAGGTTAGGAAAATTTTATTCTATTTTAGATTAGTTGGGTCTTAAAAAAATAAAAAAAATCACTCATCGCATTTAGTTGTTAAAAAAAATCAGTCATCTCCTTTAGTTGTTGTGCACTCATTCATATCATCTAATTGTTAGTGCATGCCCACTCGCACAGGACTACCCTATCGTTTGGGAGAGTCAAGTGAATCATCTAGTGAGTCCAGCATGTCAGGCAACAAAGATCCCGAACTCCTTAAGAAATTCGCTGAAATAGCAGCACAAATTGACGAAAACAATGAAAAATTAGCGAGGCTCAAAGAAACGCGTGTTACAACTCCACCTCCGCATAGTCAAGGTCATGGGTATGTCGTTTATCAACCACCACCTCAACCTGTGCCTGATCCACCAACCTTTGATGGTAGGCTCGACCCACAAACTTTCTTTGACTGGCTGAAGAGCATGGATCTCTACTTCGATTGGTACGTCCTGACGGAATCCCAGAAAGTCAAGTTTGCCACAATGAAGCTCACTGGACCCGCCTGCCAAGATTGGTCCAACTTTGAAGTGATAAGGCATATTAGAGGTGAGTTACCCATTTTTACTTGGCGAGATATGACCAACGAGCTGAAACGAAAATATCTCCCGCCATCGTTTATTTATAGATTGCTAGATAAGTGGTATTGTCTTACTCAAAGAACCAAATCTACAAAAGAATATGTTGCTCAATTTGATGAATTGTTTACTAGATGCAGCACCATTGAACCAGAGGCGTCGATAAAAGTCTTATCAAAATTTAGAGCTGGATTAAAAAGCGACCTCCAAATCGAACTCTTTGCTAGAGTAAGCACCCTTGAGAGAGCTTACGCATTAGTTCAAGATTTAGATGATGCCAAATTACACCAATCTCATAGGGTTCAGAATTTTCAAACTCATTCCTCCCAGTTTTCCTGTGCCAATACCTCTAGTCAGCCTCTGAGTCGATCTAACCCTAGTTCTTCCCAGTCTAGAGTCGATCCCAAGGGCCAGAAGTCAGAAAGATCTCTCTCCAAACTTAGCCCAATAATGCAATGTTACAATTGTCAAGGATATGGGCACGTTGCATCTGTATGTACAACTTCGTTTAGAGTTAGAATTAATAAACCGTCTGTAACGGAATCAAAATCTATTATTGAGGAAACTGTTACCAGGCCGTAAATTTGACAGAGTCTAACTCTGACAAGAAAATCCAGGGTAGTATAATCGAAGAACCATACATTTCTGTACCTTCTGAAACCACCCCAACAATTGTGGAGTTGATTGAAATTTCATGCAATGACAACACTCCGGCCCTTTCCCAAGCTACCTACATGATCACGGAGTTCACTGATGTTATCCCTAAAATTATTTCTGAAATTGAAACGCCAACACCTCCTGAACTCCCTTCTGTCATTGAAAACGTTGTTGATGTCCCCCACGAAGTCCTCCCGGACAATTATGATACCCAACACGTTCCTGATGATATATGTATGGAAGTTGAATACCAAACTAAGCCTAGTGAAATAACTATCATACTAGATATCCCACCACCATGCATTGTCCTAACAATCACTCCCACATATACTGATCCATTTTGGGAGAAAATATTGATTAGGGATACAAGCTGTAGCATGAGTGTTTTTATTTCCTTTTTCTCTCGTGTTAAGTGCATCAAAACACTCATCTTTCCTACATGTGTCTGCATGTTCCTCACTATCATTGTTAGGACAAGAAATTTGTTATGCTCAACGAAAGAACACCTAATTATTCAATTTGATAGAGGACGTTATGCATATTGAACACTTTGTTGAGTTTACATCTGTCATTGATCACATTGTTTGAGTCTGCATTTCATCATGAACAATTGAGTTGATTTATATCATTTTTATTTTGTATTGATCATATAATAGGGAATCAGTGATCTAACTTGAATAAATACATTGTTAACTAAAATGAATGATATGAAGTTAGGACATAATTTAAAACTGTTAATGATGATAATTGAGATGGTTTGGACTTGTCCAATACAGTTTATTTATAGCTGTTTAAGATTTTACATGATATTTATGAATTTTTCTAACTCTTGAAATGATTAATGATAACATATATTGATTTGGTTATAGTTCTATTTTTAATATTGAGTGATTAAACAGTCACAATGTTATTAGCAGTCCACTAATATAAGCCTGACCTTAGCCTATTATTTCTGAGAGTTCTTTCACCTTACCCCCACTTATATATATTCACCCAAGCTGCAGTGAATTTTGATAATATTTTAGATGGTGAATTTATAATACAATTTAACTAATGATTTGAGATGCAGAAAAATAACAGACGGTAGATTAAGATGCAGACAGACTATATTGAAGATTACAAGCTTCTGCAGCTAACTCGACGGAGTCGAGTTTTCTCCCACCCGGAGAGAATAATGAGGACAATAATGAGAGTTTCCTTTTTAGTTGTTGTTTGACTTTTTTTTAGTTCTAGAAGTAGATTTGAATTTCGAAATCGTGGTTTAATTTTAGCATTTGAGTGATTTTATGGAATTGGTTAGAGTGATTTGAGGGATTGTAATTGCTCTATAAAAGAGCTCTATAATCAGATTTTTGAATCATTGAATAATGGATGAAGAAAATTATGGCTTAATTTTTTTGGTGTGAAACAATCGGGTGTGAAACAATCGGGTGTGAAACCCTAGGCCATCGTTTCTCTTTGCCACGTGAAACAACTCAGCCGCCAAACCAATTTCTCTCTCTTCATCCAAACACCGCTCTGATCTCCCTGTTCATCTCCTTCAACCTCAGCCCACCTCCAGTTCATAGCCAACAAACCTAACTTCCCCAACCCGCCTCCCAGTACTCCTCCACAAACCGCGACCCCATCTCTTCAAGCCGCTATCTCTGCTTGCCTTTTTCCTCACCGATCACATCTCCCTTAGAGCATCTCCAACAGCTTCTCCATCTTCTTGGTATTCTCAAATTTGGAGAATTTTGAGCTTTTTTTTGGTCCAACAGATTCCCCATCTCATTCCTCAAAATGGGGATAGGAGAGAAAAAATAGAGAGCCTTCCCCAAATCTGCAGCATTCTCCAAATATTTGGGGAAGCACTTTTTCACGTTCTTCTAGGCTCAACCCACAAAAAACAATTCCATCTCCTCATTATAATAATAAATAATTTGGTCAAAATGGGGATTTTTTAAAATAATAAATAATTTATTATTTATTAGTCAAAGATGTAGAATATTTTTATTATTGTAATAAATGCATGATTCTTCAAAATGAGGAAGCTGTTGGAGTTGGAGCAAAAATAATTTGGGGAATATGACATTTGATTCTTCATTTTGGAGAAATTTTTGGGGAAGCTGTTGGAGATGCTCTTACTTCCGTCAACCTCCTCCCGCTCTCCTTCGCTCCGACCAGCCACCGCTCCCTCATCCCTGCAATTCGCCTCCTTCCCTCCTCCATAGCCGCCGACAAAACCTCTGTTAATCCCCTCCTCCACAAGCGCCACCCCTCACCTCGAGCAACCTCCGCCATTTTTTTCTGAAAGTGAAAATCGCGCTCGCTGCTCCGTCTTCCTTCTTGGGTTCTTTTCCATTTAAAAAAATTGTGCTTGAAAGGATAGGAACGTCCAGATGCAGAGATTGGAGATTTTTAGGCTGCCTTATTCTTAATTATCCACTCTCCTTCACTTTACAGCTAGCAACAGAAACACGTGAGAGGCAAGTGCAACTGTGGAAAGAATTAATACTTGTTTACTGTAGTTCTCCAATCCAGTAATTGAACTGCTCTACCCCGTTCACTAGCACCCTTCAGTCGCCATCATCGTCCCGTTGCTCGCGTCCGCCCGTCGATCGCATCCCCCGTCGCACACATCGAGTCTGTTCAGACCGACGAATGTTTTGCTTTCTTTATTTTTCTGTTATCTCATTTGGTTAGTTAATTGCATGAATATATCATCTCTGAAATCTTATCATATATTCACTGCTTGATTAAATTTGTGAGTTGTGAGGAACTGAACATGTGATTGTTAAAACTTGATATTGATTGTAGAACTAGTACATGATAATAAATATTGTGGTTAAATAGATCGAGATTGGAAATATTCATAAACTATTTATGCAAATCTTGTTAAAATCCATCAGTCACATTAGTTGTTTTATTTAATTTCCTACCGAATATCATGAATTTTGGCGAAACGGTGCGTTGTTCGATTTAGATCGCTGATTCCGATAAACCCCCTCCCCCGTTTCGCATCAAATACCCTTTTTACTTCTTGCGAATTCCATACCTAGAAAGTATCTCAGTGCTCCAAGATCTTTAACTTCAAATTCCTTTGCCATCATCTGCTTGATTTTCTCTACCTCTTCACTATCATTTCCGGTGACAATGATGTCATCAACATATACTATTAAAATAGTAATCAATTCCTTTCCTGAGTGTTTCACAAACAGTGTATGATCAGCTTGTCCCTGAACATAACCAAACTTCCTGATTACCTTCGAGAATTTGTCGAACCAAGCTCGTGGGGACTATTCAAAACAGTGTTTTAAATATCGGCCGCCATGTCGGACATGGCGGCCGATATGGCGGTTTTATACCCTAGTCGCCACGATATCCTTCATTTCAATGCGTATTGCGTTTCTGAGGTCATGTCGGGGACATGTCGGAAAATATCGGGTATGTCGGGCGCCATTGCGGCCAAGAAATATCGGCCAAATTTCAAAAAAAGCGGTTTTAAGCTTATTAGGTCAAGTTTGAAAAACCCGACTCGGAAATCAGGTGTCTACAATTGATTAGTGATCCTAACATCAATAAGTTATGTACTTTTTCATATGTTTAGACAATATAATTATCAAGTATGTGAATATTCCATCTATGATATTATATCAACCTATCCGATATGGCAATCCGATATTTTTTTCATGTCCCCCGATATATCCCCGATTTTCGCTATCCGACATGAATTTTGGCCGACCGACATGAACCCGACATCCGACATTTAAAACATTGATTCAAAACCATGGAGACTAGTTGAGTTTAAAAACAATCTGATTTCCCGACTTCACTTCAAAACTCAGAGGTTGACACATATAAACTTCTTCAAGCTCACCGTTTAAGAATGTGTTTTTAATATCAAGTTGATGCAAAGGCCAATCAGAGTTAGCTGCTAATGAGAGAAGAATTCGGACATTATTGAGTTTGGCAACCTGAGCAAAGGTTTCAGTGTAGTCAATTCCATATGTTTGAGTGAAACCTTTGGCCACTAAACGTGTCTTGTGTCTCTCAACAGAACCATCTGCTTGATACTTAACTGTAAATACTCATTTGCATCCTACGGTGCTTTTTCCTTGTGGCAGTTCTATCAAGCTCCATGTATTATTTTGTTTAAGAGCACGCATTTCTTCAAGAACAACAACTTTCCATTCCGAAGCTAATAATGCCTCCTCAATAAACTGGGGAATTGTTACACTGGATAAATTTGAGGTGAAAGCACGAAATGAAGTAGATAGATTTGAATAAGAAATGAATTTAGAAATAGGATATTGAGTACAAGATCTAACACCTTTTCTGATTGCTATTGGCATGTCTAAATCAAGAATAGGACTAGATGTACCTGACTCATTTGGTAAGGAGGACTCTACCATCGGTTCATCTTTTTGACTGTGATTAGGATTCATGATTTTTTTATTTGCTTGGGAGTTTTTTCTTCTAGAGTAGACCCGTAATTCTTGTTGTCTAGGCATAGGCAGTGTTGGTTCTCCCCCTGTTTCCGATACTTCTGCATGATTTTGTGAACTTGGTTCATCTCTAGACAAACTGATCTGAACTAACTCAAGAGTGGAAACAGTCCTGCTGTCCAAGTTAACACCTAGTAAAGGTAGATCAAGAGTATCCCAAGAACAACAAGCTTCATCTTGTTTCTCCCCCTGAAGTGAAGTTGGAGAAAAAAAGGTGTATCTTCAAAAAATGTGACATCACAAGAAACAAATGTTTTCTTAGTGAGTGGACAATAACAACGATAACCTTTTTGAGTTGGAGAATAGCCAATGAAGACAGTTTCGAATGCCCATGGATCAAGTTTACTCCAATGGCGATCATGAATATGGACAAAGGCTGTACAATTAAAAGTTTTTAAAGGAAGGGAACTAGATTTAGAGATTTGTGGAAAGGTTGTGGAAAGGACAGACAAAGGGGTTTCGAAGTTGATTGGACGACTTGGTAAGCGGTTTATAAGATAGGTAGCAGTTAGGATAGCATCCTCCCACAAGTATCTTGGGTCATTCATCGTAAACATGAGAGCACGGGTGACTTCCAACAAATGATGGTTTTTTCTCTCAGAAATTCCATTTTGCTATGGAGTATCAACACAATAGCTTTGATGTATAATCCCATTTTCCAACAAATACTCTCCTAGAATGGAATTGAAATATTCTTTTCCATTATCGGTTCTAAGGACTTGGATATGAGTTTGGAATTGGTTTTCTATCATTTTGTGGAAAAACTTTAACATATGGTTGGTTTCAAATTTGTCCTTCAGGAGATAAACCTATGTTACATGTGTGTGATCATCGATGAATGTAAGGAACCATCTTTTACCATGAGAAGTAGTGATTTTGAAGGTCCCCAAATGTCACTATGTATCAAAGAGAATGGTGAGGATGGTAAATATGGTTTTGGAGAAAGTGGAATGCTAGTATGCTTTTGCAAGTTGACAAATTTCACAATGAAAAAAAGCAAGATTTTTATTATGAAACAAGAATGCGAACAAACGTTTTAGATATGAAAAACTGGGATGGCCAAGCCTTTGATGCCATAACGTTATTTCCCTATTACTAGAACTAGACATAGAAGCAATCTGAGTATTGACGATCGTCTTAGAGTAATCATCTTCAAAGTAATAAAGACCATCATGAATCCTAGCACTGTCAATCGTCTTCCCCGGTAGTAGGTCCTGAAATTGACATGACAAATGTAGAAATTTAGCAACACAATGATTATTCTGCTTACAGAGATCAGGTTGCAGTTTAGGGCAGGGACATGAAATATAGATTGAATAAGTTTTAGAGATATTCTAATATTTCCAATGCCAGCAACGGGAGTTAAAGAACTATCAACAATTTTCACAGTGATAGGATTAGAACATGGAACATAAGAACAAAAAAGATTAGAGCCACCTGTCATGTGATTAGAGGCCCTTGAATCAACGATCGAAGAGTCTTTATTCTGAATGAAAGTTTGAGTTTTTAGAGCTAAGTATACCAAATTGAGCCACTGAACAGGACCCAATATTAGTGCCTGACGAGGAATTGGCCTGAGGGATATTGATGGATGATTGAGTGAGGAGTTTACAAAGTTGTTCAACCTACTCCTTGTTGAATTGAATAGAGGTGTCAAAAGTATCTGATTTGTCTTGATTAGAATGAGTCTGGTATGCTCGTCCATCACCCTTTTTCTAAGGCTACTAGTTTGCTAGTTTTCCGCGAAGCTCCCAGCACTTGTCCCGTGTATGACCAGGCCTATTACAATGATCACACCATGGTCGTTTACATTGATTAGAATGATGATTCCCATGTGGAGGGAATTTATTCGACACAAAGGCAGATCCTTCTGGTTTAGGGATAGATGCTGGTATATCATCAGTGAGCGTCACTTTTCGACGGACCTCTTCACGTCGCACTTCAGCAAAGGCTTCTTCAGTTGAATGAAAAGGATCCTGTGCCACCACTCTGCCTCGTACTCATTGAGATTTCGATTAAGGTCAGCAAGGAAATCAAATACTCGTTCTTTTTCGAGGTTGTGTCTCTGCTTAACACTACACTCAGCACATGTGGAGTTTTCTTCAAAGAAAAAAATCCAGTTCTTACCGAAGATCCTTGGCCGTCTTAAACCAGAGATAGCGACGGCTAATTTTTGGATCCATCGAATTGATAAGCCAAGCGAGAACAATGGAATTTTCGGCCAGCCATGTCTTGTACAACGGATCAGTTTGCTTGGAAGCAGGAAGTTCCCCGTGATATAGCCTAATTTGTCGCATCCACAAATAACAATTTTCACGGATTGTGCCCAATGCAGATAATTTTTTCCATCTAATTTGTGGGTAGCAATATGAAGAGAAGGGGAATCGCTTCCCAAAAAAGAAGCAATTGGAATTGAATTTCTTTCAACCATGGATTGGCTGGAAATCGCCGAGCTGGTATTATCACTGGAGGATATGGCTGGATTGTGTTCAGCCATAAGAGAAGACGAAAAAAATTAGCCCTTCGGCTCTTATACCATAAAGAAATTTGAAGAATAAGAATGAATTATATGTATATTATTGATGAATAACGTTCTGATGCAAAACAATGTGATGCAAGTATGCAGATTAATGACAACAACGCTTCGCCAAATCCGCGACCGACCTAGGCACGAAGCTCAAGAATAAAATATAGCTTTCGATGGTTTTTAAGTAAAAATTGCAATGTATTAAGTCTGAACCTTTGTAAAATTATTCTCATAATTAATGTAATGATTCGTTCTCTTAATACAGTTCAATTTGTAATATTTAGATAAGTAAAAATACTTAGCAACATATTCGCTCGCTCACTTAATCAAACTGAGTACAGCACAAGTACGATCGATAATAATATTGATAACAGCATGCACGCAATAGCAGTTCCGAAAATATTTGGGCGTAAACCTTCCTCGGGTTAAATTGGTTCGACGGGAGGCTCCTCTGGAGGTGGTTCGTATACGCCAAAAATGAGGGGAGGAAGTTCTCCGAGAGCCACATAATTGGGATGAAGTGGCGCGTCTGGACTGAAACGTCTATGAAACGAACTGATGCCTAACTGGGCTTCCACACTACTGACAATCTGATGAGTCACGCGTTCGACGTATTCGGGCACAGTCTCGAACGTCTGATAGTCGAACCACGGGGACAGCTGTAAATCAACGATGCCAGTCTCTGGATCAAGCATGAGTCCGTAGTCTTCAGCGTCGGGTCAGCCATACACCAACAAATCACATAAAATCAGATCCAATCTCGATGATGATAAGGGGAGGAGACAGAGTTGTTTCCGTGGGAGTACTGTTCGCAGGAGACATGACAGGGAAAAGGAGTGGGTTTCTGGGGTTACTTAAGTGGAAGGAGAATAGGTGATTGTGAACAGATTTGTGGAGGAGAGAGGGGAAACTGATGGTGGGGTTTGTTGACGAGGGGATAGGGGACAGCCAGAGCGGGGTGGATGGCGTCGAAGGAGGGGCTGGTGGCGCACGGTGGTGGAGGTGCGGCTGGCGGCTTTGAAGAGGAGGGGGGTTTTGGTTGGGCGCGGTTGCAGGGGAGAGGCGAGCCGGAGATTGGGGTGGAGGAAAAACAGGAGGCGGGGGCGGTACTGGTCGGTTGCCGGAGGAGGGGACTCGAGGGTGGGGTTAAGCGGTGGAGGAGGTCAGAGGGTCGACGGGTTTGAAGAGAGAAGGAAAATATTTGATGGGTTCTGTTGACGTGAGATGGAGGAGGGAGATGAACAGTATGTTTTTTTATTTTTCTTTTATTTTCTTTTGTGAGGAAGGGAAGTGACGGCTGGTAACAAAGAAATCAATTAAGCTTAGGGTTTCACACCATGATTAAGCAAAATCAATTTCATTCATCAATATCTTCCAATCTGATTACAGAGTTCTTAAATAAAGAAAAAATACAGAATTGGAAAATCCTCTAAATCCCTCAAATCTCTCTCATAACCAAATACAACCAATTAACTAATTAGCTACCAAATAAATTCAAAATTTAAAATTCAAAATTTGAAATTCAAAAATTAAAATTTGAAATTCAAAATTTAAATCTAACAAAATAGGAAGTCTGCTCAATCCCCTCTAGCTGTCGAATCTGTCATCAATCAAATCAAAATCAGATATTAGGAATCCGGTACAAAGCTGAAACACGACGTCTCCTGCGCTGATAAACACGGTGAAAGTCCCGTGCACGTATCTGGATGTCCTCATCATTCTCCCCAGGTGAGAGAGAACTCGACCCCGTCGAGTGTAAGTCATAACGGCTGTCATACTGCTCAAGAAGATCCGGGTTCAGCCTCTGTAAGTCACCTCGATCGAGCCAAGTATCAACAGACTCAGGTCGACCTTTCTAACGTACCAAATACCTGCGGATACCACCGTTGCTAGTAGGAACAATGTTATCATCAATAATAGTATCAATGTCATGTGCTGTATATGTAGGTGATATCTAGGGAAGTAGGGATAAAGGGGAGCTCTCAGAAATAGGCTCAGGGGTAGGCTCATCAACCAGTGGGTTGTTAGGGTTAAAATGTGGGTCTTTGTATTTTACTAAATCCTTAATATTAAAAGTCGAACCAATATTAAAACCTTCGGGAAGGTCGAGAACATAAGCATTATCATTAATTTTCTTGAGAATTTTAAAAGGTCCTGTACTTCGCGCATGCAACTTTTTAACAGCTCCCGGAGGAAACCGTTCCGGACGTATCCGAATCATCACATAATCACCAACATTAAATTCTTTAAACTTCCTTCTTAGATCTGCTCGTATTTTATAGTTAGCATTGCTGTCATTGATCTTCTTACTGATGTCTTTATGCAAGTCATGAATGCGAGATGCAAATGCAGATGCTGACTCAGATACTCTGTGATGTGCAGACATGGGGACAAGATCTATAGGCTGTCTAGGTTTATAACCATATACGACTTCAGTTGGACTAACACCTGTAGACCTATTAACAGAGTTATTATAAGCAAATTCAGCAGTAGGCAGATGTTGATCCCAACTCCTAAAATCATCGGTATCATCGTCAACTTGATGGACAAACTCATCACTGTCAGGTTCAGGTTCATATTCGTATTGTCCATCGATGATAGCCACCTTGTGATGGGTCGGACAGTTCGCAGAAACATGCCCATACCCTTGGCATTTGTAGCACTTGACGTGAGCACCAATCTTGGAGAAATCTCTCTCCGGTTCCTTACCTTTGGGATCGACTTTAGACTGGGAAGAACTGGGGTTAGATCGACTCGGAGGATGACTAGAAGTAGTGGCACGGGAAGGTTGGGAGGAGTGAGCTCTGAAATCCTGACTCCTATAAGATTAATGGGATTTGGCTTCATCTAGGTCTTGAACTAATGCGTAAGCTTTCTTGAGGGTGTTTACTCCCCTAGAAAAGAGTTCGGTTTGCAGATCATTCCTCAAACCAGCTCTAAATTTCGACAAGACATTCATCGGCGCCTCTTGTTCAATGATGTTGCATCGAGTGAACAGTTTGTCAAATTGTGCGACGTAATTTTTCGCAGATTTGGCTCCTTGAGTGAGACGATGCCATTTATCTAGCAATCGATGATAAAATGATGGCGGAAGATATTTCTGTTTAAATTCGTTGGTCATTTCTCGTCAAGTGGTAATTGGTAACTCACCTCTAATGTGCCTCAATGTTTCGAGGTTGGTCCAATATTGGCAGGCAGGTCTGGTAAGTTTCATTGCGGCGAACTTGACCTTTCGGGGTTCCGTAAGGGCGTACCAGTCAAAGTAACGATTCATGCTCTTCAGCCAGTCCAAGAAAGTTTGTGGGTCGAGCTTACCATCAAAGGTAGGTGCATTGACCTTAATACTCAGGTATTGCGCATCCGGATCAGGTACAGGTTGATGTGGGGGGCGCTGAACGATGTTTCCATAGCCTTAACCTTGCAGTGGTGGGGCGATATGTTAATAACCTTGATCTTGCGGCGGTGGGGTTGCAACACGGTTTCCTCGATTCTAGCGATCCTTTCATTGGTAGCTCTACTCTCTTGGACTAAGTTACCTACTGTTCCTGCTAGCTCAGCGATTTGCTTAAGAATTTCGACGAACTCGGGATTTGCACTGCCTGACATGCTGGACTCACTAATTGACTCACTTGATTCTCCTAATCGATAGTGTAGACCCGTGCGAGTGGGCATGCGCTAACAACTAGATGATATGAATGGGTGCACAAATATTAAATGAGATGACTAATTTTTTTATTTTTATTTTTATAATAAAGACTCAACAAATTGAAAATTTCCTGACCTAGAACCACGTTCTGATACTAAAAATGATGCGAAACAATATGATGCAAGTATGCAGATTAACGACAACAACGCTTCGCCAAATCCGCGATCGACCTAGGCAGGAAGCTCAAGAATAAAATGTAGCTTTCGATGGTTTTTAAGCAAAAATTATAATGTATTAAGTCTGAACCTTTGTAAAATTATTCCGATAATTAATGTAATGATTCGTTCTCTTAATACAGTTCAATTTGTAATATTTAGATAAGTAGAAATACTTAGCAACAGATTCGCTCGCTCACTTAATCAAACTGAATACAGCACAAGTATGATCGATAATAATATTGATAACAGCATGCACGTAATAGCAGTTCCAAAAATATTTGGGCGAAAGAAAGTTAAACCTTCGCCGGGTTGAACTGGTTCGACGGGAGGCTCCTCTGGAGGTGGTTCGTATACGCCAAAAATGAGGGGAGGAAGTTCTCCTCCGAGAGCCACGTAATTGGGATGAAGTGATGCGTCTGGACTGAAATGTCTATGGAACGAACTGATGCCTAACTGGGCTTCTACACTACTGACAATCTGATGAGTCACGTGTTCGACGTATTCGGGCACAGTCTCGAACGTATGATAGTTGAACCCCGGGGACAGCTATAAATCAACGATGTCAGTCTCTGGATCAAGCACGAGTCCGTAGTCTTCAGCGTCGAGGTCAGCCATACACCAACAAATCACATAAAATCAGATCCAATCTCGATGACAATAAAGGGAGGAGACAGAGTTGTTTCCGTGGGAGTACTGTTCGTAGGAGACAATGACAGGGAAAGGGAGTGGGGGTTTCTGGGGTTACTCAAGTGGAAGGAGAACAAGTGATTGTGAACAGATTTGTGGAGGAGAGAGGGGAAACTGATGGTGGGGTTTGTTGACGAGGGAATAGGGGATAGCCAGAGCGGGGTGGATGGCGTCGGAGGAGGGACTGGTGGCGCGCGGTGGTGGAGGTGCGGCTGGCGGCTTTGAAGAGGAGGGGGGTTTTGGTTGGGCGCGGTTGCAGGGGAGAGGCGGGCTGGAGATTATGGTGGAGGAAAAACAGGAGGCGAGGGCGGTGCTGGTCGGTTGCAGGAGGAGGGGACTCGGGGGTGGGGTTAGGTGGTGGAGGAGGTCAGAGGGTCGACGGGTTTGAAGAGAGAAGGAAAATATTTGATGGGTTCTGTTGACGTGAGATGGAGGAGGGAGATGAACAGTATGTTTTTTTATTTTTCTTTTATTTTCTTTTGTGATGAAGGGAAGTAACGGCTGGTAACAAAGAAATCAATTAAGCTTAGGGTTTCACACCATGATTAAGCAAAATCAATTTCATTCATCAATATCTTCCAATCTGATTATAGAGTTCTTAAATAAAGAAAAAATACAGAATTGGAAAATCCTCTAAATCCCTCAAATCTCTCTCATAACCAAATACAACCAATTAACTAATTAGCTACCAAATAAATTCAAAATTCAAAATTCGAAATTTGAAATTCAAAAATTAAAATTCAAAATTCAAAATTTAAATCTAACAAAATAGGAAGTCTGCTCAATCCCCTCTAGCTGCCGAATCTGTCATCAATCAAATCAAAACCAGATATTAGGAATCTGGTACAAAGCTGAAACACGGCGTCTCCTGCGTTGATAAACATGGTGAAAGTCCCGTGTACGTATCTGGATGTCCTCATCACGTTCTCTTTTAAATAGAATACAATAGGAATAACAAATCCCACAAAATCATATCTAGAAAAGAATATGCCTAATTTTAAGGAATCAAATCCTAACAAATAAAACAATCAGATCCTAGATATAAATTTGAGTTTCGTCTACATCATGCAAATTACAAAGAACAATTAAACTATTTTCAGCTAATAAAGATTCTAAAATCTTCATAATTCAGAATGTTTATGAAACATCTTGACGTAGCACGATCTATCAAGCTCAAGGAAAATAGATCAAACAGAATAATATGCACAGCAAATGTAAACTCACACTAAAATTGTTACAGAAAATAACTTTAAATATCAAACTATAATAAACTAACAACTAATAGTAATAAATGATGCAAAAATTATAGCAAATAAGGAATGCGTTCGCAATAACCCCGAGGCATGAAACGTCGAGCACAATTCACAAATCCTAATTGAGTACTCAGCGTTTGAGTCGAATTCCTATTAGCTAGATCCTGCGAAAGGGTATCAAAATAAAAGGGTTAGTTCAATATAAGATCAAGAATGTAATAGTTTTAATTAACCATAATATAAGCAATCTGATTAAATAAGAATAAGGGTTTGGGTCTGAGTTTTGTAGTTTTGTCGCTGTGGAATATTGTAGGGATCAGATCTGTGAAGGAGAGGGTTCAGATCTGAACAAATAACCTTATAAGGCACAATTGGAATCACTCCAGAAATCTCTTTGATCAATAATTCTCATTCAAAATTTTCTTACGATTACATAAAATTTCCTTCATTTTATAGAGATTCAAATAAATAGAAGATAACTCAAATCTTATCTAAAAACATGTAAATGCTTATCTCTAAACAAATCAAATCTTGTCCAAAAACATGTAAATGCTTATCTATAAAAAAATCAAATTAAAACAATCTCAATTCTATCAATAATCTTATTCTTATCCTAACAATAACCAAGTGAAATCTGAATTATCTCAAACTGAATAAAGTCTGATGATATCTCAATGAGATCTACGATGTCACTTCCCTCTAGAATAGAATCGGGTATATTGATCCCTATCACATCCAGTCTAGGATATATTCATAAATAATTTAGATTATTGATTAACGATTTACAAACTATGTACTCACTGTTTATGCAAATTGTTTTAGTTCTGTTTTGCTTTAGTGTGGGATGCAATCAGTTTAAGCAATACTAGGTAGAATGCACATGCAATGCACATGATCAAATATTATAGTTGTTGATTTTTAGTTTATGTATTTACTATAACATAGTTGTAAAAAAGTTTATTATTCTCATAATATTTTAAAATTTTTTAGATATTTTAATATATAAAATCTTAGTGGTTTCAACACTTTACCTTCTACATAATTAGTGAGATTTAAAGTCTTAAAATATGAATGATCTAAGAGAAATTTAATGATTTGGAATTCTACTTATAAAATATAAATGATATAAGCACCAATATCTGAAAAAACTATTATTATTAATGAAAAATAAATCTTGAATTTATCAACATAAAATGGTAAGTTTAATCTCGTCATAAAGGATTTTTTTAATTATAAAGAAACCACTCGCACCTATTGTCTATTTCCACTTTCTATTATCTAACGACCGAGTATTATAGACATTCAAAAAAAAATTCTAGAATTTTCAAAATTAGAACGTGCAAATTAATCAAGAAAAAAAATAGAAATTATGTGACCAATTCTAAAATCTGATATTATAATCTTTCTACATCTTCGCAACTAATTAATTAATTTGTCAAAACTATTACTCTCTAATTTTAGAAAACTATAAAATATAATCTGAGAATGATTTAAACATATTTTGTACACATACTGATTGTATTTTAACAAAATAATTTAGATCTATCCAATATTGAATAATATCCAAAATTTTAGGTTAAAGAGTTAAGAGAATCTAGTAACACTCGTAACCAAACTATATGTTTCATAAAGGTGAGACATATAAAATAAACTTAATTTATTTTGTTAAATAATTTATTACAAATCATAAAAGATAAGGAGAACCATAAGGATCACATAGCCATCACAAATAAAGATTAAATTTTTCTCTGCGAATTTTGTAGCAAAAAATTTTCAGAGATACTGATAGATTTGCTATAAAATCCACTCTTATAAGATTGATGTCACATGTGTCTTAAATTTTATTTTGTTTAAGGGTTGATTTTAGAAATCTTCCTCTCATCTATGGGGGAAATGTTAAAAAATCCCTCCACGTCCCCCCTACTTGAAATGAGTAAATCTTTGTTCGATAAATTTACGGTGTTGCAGTTAATCTATCTCTACTTCAAAATTTTGATTTAACCCTATGAACTTTTCTCAATTAACCCCTCAAAACTAATATTGTTGAATCGAATTCATTATGTGATAAGTACTTGACTTGGAAAGACCAAAATATCCCTTAACTATAAAAGAATTAGCTTGTTTTCACTAGATAAAAGAAAAAGTAAAGATTTAGAGGTAAATAGAACTGTATATTGGTCGTAATCCTTTTATTATCGGTTGAGAGTTTTTTTAATTGAAATGGATTTCTTCAACAAGGCATTTTGATAAAATCACATATTAAAGTCTTTTACATTAAGGGGGTTTGTTAAGAGATTTGTAAAAGACCAGGAGAGTTTTTATAAGACACGCTAAGTCGAAAAGTGTTTTCTAAAATCACACCAAAGTTAAGAGATGTTATGTACAACACCTCTATAGTTAGGAAGCTTTGTCAAATTAAATTAGTTGAGTGGTTTTTTGAGACATTTCTCATAGTCGAGAGAGTTTTCAAAAAAACTAACTATTCTTTTAAATTTAGCTTATTTACATATCTCAAATGTTTTATAATTCAATATTAGTCCTTAAATTATAAGCAATTTAAAATTTTAAGGGAATAATGTAGAATTATTAGAGATTTAAAATCAAGAAAATGATATCTAAATTACCTTTAAATATTGCTCTTGTAGGCAATATATGAAATATTGGCACTATATCGACTGATATAAAAGATTAAATACTTTATCTTGATAATATTTATGGTTTTATATTGTTTTCTTTTTTTAGGGATTTTTTTCTCATATATCGATTATTATCGAAAATATCGGTTGGTATAACAAAATCGAGTCATTTTTAATTTAATTGTGGGCATGGTATTTGGTCGTGTGTAGAAACCAAAACTAAAAGCACAAGTCATAAAAGCCACAATTCATATCTCAAATCTCTTCACTTTCAGCTCTTCCAAATCTTAAGCATATATCTTGATGCAAATTCTTATGTTAAAAATTTATTACTATCTGAGATTATAGATTACAATGTTATATTATGTATGGGCATTATCTCATATGACACCCAGATATTTTTTACATAAACCCTATTATTGCAATCTAATATCATGGATTTTATTTGTCCAGCATTTATATGATGCCCAACACTTTGTAGTAATCCTTCGAAAACCTCTTCTAAAGCTTTCTAAGCAAAGTTTAAAAATTCAGAAATAATTTAAAATCTTAAGATTATTCAACACATGATGCATTAATTTTTTTTCACATCTCCTCTAGTACATAAATATATAAGCTAACCCTCTGACCTCATATTATACGATGAATATTATTTATCAACGGGATCACATACTATTATTTATGGTTAACAAAGACTTTAAATCTTTATTGGCTTAATTAAATTAAATACTTTACAGTTTATAAAAGTTTTAATTACATATCTCCACTTGTATCTTGCTACACTTAAATATCCTAATGTTTTTCAAAATTACATGTCTGTACCTTCTATATGCAAGAATAATATTTGTAATTTTTCCTATATGAATATAATTGTATAATTTTAGGATAATTGTATATTTTCTACTCTTTCTATTAATAATGTATTAACACTCAATTGTCTTGTAATACCCCAACCCTTGAGAGGGTGATGTGATTAGTATTGATAGATTTGATTGGAATACTCATACCACCAAGATGCATCTTCTTTTCGGGAACCCAACTCTTAGAAACTCCAAAGTTAAGCGTGCTTGGCCTGGAGAAATTCTAGGATGGGTGACCCCCTGGGAAGTTTTCCAGGGAGCACGTGAGTGAGGACAAAATGTGCTGAAAAGACATGTGGTGGTTTGTGAGGCCAGTCCATCAGATCCAATAGCGTACTGACTCCGGGATTCCGGGGCGGAGCGTTATTAATGGTATCAGAGCAAAGCCAACCGGAATTGTGAGAACTAAGTGCTATGCGGCGCAAAGTGCTACGTCAAGAGGGCGGGAGCCACCTCTTGAGGCCATAGGAGCCACCTCTAGAATCTCACACGGATGGTACGGTCTTGGATGATATGATTTGGCACAATGAGGACGTTGTGAGTTTAAGTGGGGGAGATTGTAATACCCCAACCCTTGAGAGGGTGATGTGATTAGTATTGATAG
>BQKN01063028.1:12597-32561 GCA_022839385.1 Asparagus kiusianus
TTCTTTATCTTTTTCGGCGATTGTTTTGGTTTCTCGAGGCACAACAAATATTATATCACAAGACTTTCAACATCGAACTTCGAATTAGAATGTAGTGTTTAGAACAATATTCTTCATGTCATCATTTCTTGAAACTGTTTCAGGACATCTTTATTAATATTACAAAATATATGTTATTCAATATAAGGTACCAAGCAATCATTCATATATACTCGTCTCTTTTCTATTTGAATAGGTCATTCTCAATAACTTTCATTCTCGAAAATGTTCTTTGACATTTGTCATTGCAACGGGCAAGATTAATGCCAACTTCACCAATCTATACACCAAAAGATAAAACTATCCATTTTCCATTCAACCAAATTCTTAGCAAATTCAATGATTTCTTACATTTTAGAAAAATCATAAATGAGTGGCTACATGAGAGATGTAATTCTAAAGTTGATCATAAGTAGGAACTCAAAAACGGTCCTGTTCACGAGAAGAAACTCACTAAAGTTTTACTTCACTAGAAGAGCTTTACGAAGTAGCCCGCCATAATCTTATTTTTTACAAATTAATTAAATACCCCCGCTTTTTTTTCTCGATTGGCCAAGGTGGGGCCAAGGGCCCCTTGGCTTCCACCTGGGTCCGCCCCTTGCCTTATTTAATAATTTTCCTATGTTCACTGTTAAATGGTAAATGATTTCATCTTATATCACTTCTGCATTTATTAACAACAAATTTGTGTTAAGAGCTTTGCTACGAGGACCCAGAATATGAGACCAATAGGAGGGACATGTGAGATGTCCCCCTCCTATTGGATAATGAGTTAGCCATCATTAATAATGACCAACTCATTATCCAATAGGAGGGGGAGGTCCCATATTTTGGGTCCTTGAGGAATTTTTCTTGTGTTAAATGATTGGCCAATTACATCTTTGCTCACGGGGAAGCAGGTATCTCAAGCACTAGTTATTTTGATTTAGATGCAGCATTCACCTCTTAAATTTGACAGTTTGGAGAATTGAGTTCTGGCTGATAATATGAATGCAGTTTGAAAAATCTTGCCATATTAAGCCTATGAACCCTCCTAGGAATTTTGGCATGAAATGGTGATTGTAACTGTGAAAAAAATTATCAAATATGTTTCCAGTGTGTCTGCCTAATGCTTATGAACATTTTGTGATTTCCATGGTTTTAATGCTAATCGCTTATCGATCGTGATACTAATCAATCTTACCCATCTAGATAATTTCTACTCCATTTTGAGTTTCTGTGACAGTGCTAGCTAGTTGTAGATGCTCTCTGTTACCTGATTAATCAAATATTAAGATAACAACTAAAAGATATAGGATTTACTCTCTTCCTTCTACGTTTGTGCTGCAGAAATTGATCCATCTACTACTGCTCGTGCACCGTCAAATGCTCAACCTGATGTTGATGACAGTCAGAGGCAATGGCAATGGAAACCGAAAAAATATTATTGGGATTTACGCTGATTGGATTGACCGAGGATGGCAATCTTAAATGGATTCGGATCCTCTCTGTTATCTAAAAAGTATTGGAGAGAACATTGCATAATCACAACCATTGGTTATCTTCAATAGCTTTTTCAGGCAAGGCAAGTCTCCAACAAAATTCTTTCTACCATTTTTTGGTGACGTACACAACTAAATTCTATAATAATTAATTTAGAGTTTGATTCTTATTTAATGTCCGACTATATATGCTTAGCATAAAAATAATTAAAATATCATTTTTAGGCGAGCTTGACCGCCTTTCTCCAGTTGCTTGTTTGGTAGCGCATGTGATTGCCTGCCATGAGGTTCTGGGTTCGAAGAAAGGCAAAAGAGGGAGAGAGAAAAAGAAGAGAAAGAGGTATTCTAAAATACCTCCGTTTTGCACTTATTTATTATTATTTTTTCTTCTCTTTCCCCCCCCACTTTGGTTGACTATTAAATACCGCATTTTGATATTTTTATTTTTCCTTTTTCCCACTCTTGATTTAAAACGTAATTATAGATAGGATTTAAATACCTCGTTTTGCACTTTTTTTTTCCCTTTTCCCTTTCTTTTTTACCTCTTGATTTTAATTATAATTACATATTACAGAGAGGATTGAAATGAGTGCTAGCCACTTAGGTTGGCTCTAAAATCTATTATATATATGTTTGATCAGTTTCAACCGATGGGGGGAAAAGAGCAAGTAACTCTTAAAAAGCTGCAGCTGTTATTTAGACTCAATAAGATACTTCATAAAGTTTCACCTGGTGAGAGGATGAGTCTTTATTTAATAAATGTAATATATCTATTTAAAAAGCTGCTGCGATTCATTTTGTCTCAAATAATAACTTGCCTCATAAGTTTTGCGTGGTGTGAGTGCGAGACTTTATTTAATAAAATAGTACATGTATTTTTCCTTAACAAAAATAATGCATGTATTCATGAATAACCAATTTATTTAAATAATTTAATACTATTAATGTATTTTACTACTCTGGTCCTCCGCATTTATAAATAGTACATTCAACGAGAAAATCTGGCTTTTTTAAACAAAACAGAATACATGCATTGAGTAACAAATTTATTTAATTATTTAGATACTGTAAATGTATTTTGCTATTCTGATCCTCCATGCACTTACAATAGTACATTCAATGAGAAATCTGATTTAAAACAAAAATAATACATGTATGGAATAACTAATTTAATGTATTTTACTGATCCTCCATTTACATTCAATGGGATTTTTTTATTTTCAACTTAAAAATAAAGAACGTACTGAGTAAGTTCCAAATCAATATTTTAATTAAACCCCCCAAAAAGAGAAGTGGAAAAAAAATTGGGGTGAGAGAGGCTCGAACTCTCGACCTCAGGATAACTCAAGTTTAGCTATGAGACCTACGCGCTAGCCAACTGCGCCACCACCCCATCTGTGCGTCAGAATATTATTATCCAATATATAACTGATATTTATCACTAACTTAGAACATAGTCCTTGGTAACGAGGCTTGTTTGGTGCACTTTTAATTATTAACTAAGCAAATTTTTGCATGCAGAAATTACGGTATACATCATTTATTGAGGAAATTGACCTTATATCTGATGTTGGAAAATCTCTTGCTTATTTGTTGGAAATGTACTTCCAAATCCTCAAATGTTTGGTTAATTGGATAGACATGTATAGATTTCATTGCAGAAAAATACATCTACATAATAAAATCAAGTATATAATCTACTCTTCTATACAAATGGGAGCTATAGTAAATGTTACAGTGACATTTACTGTAGTAAACAGTAAACTAGAGCAATTTAAAAATACTGCAGCAATTCAAACGGGGGTTCTTGTAGTAGAAAAAAAAAAAATATCATGCTTTGCACGGTGTTCATACTAGTTACATTTAATCACAAAATGATCAATGTTTTCTGACTTGAGCTTAGCCAAACTTCACAGCGCGTCTTTAGTTAAAAGCTCTGTTTTTTTTATATATTTTTTAAATCAACGAAATAGACACAACATTAAATAGCACAAATTGCAATCTTTTACCCAGTAAAGGCACGTGCCGGATCCGTGCCGGATCCACATAACGGCTCCCGATGACGACGCCGGCGCCAGCGAGGGGAAACCGTCACAGATCCGTCAGCTGCGGTTAGTTACTCGGGCCCCACCAGCATTCCCAACCGTCAAGGGCATTCTCGACATTTCACTTCCCCTTCCCACTCTCTTCTTTAATCAACCCGCTCCTCTTCTCCCTTCTCCCGCTTCCCATTTTCTCTCTCAAAAAAAGAAAAAAAAGGAAAATCAATGGATTTCGGGTCGGGTATGGAGTTATCGGGTCTACAGAAGCAACGGGTCCAGTACATACCCGAGCTTCCTCCTTCTCTCCAGGTCTTTTTTTTATTTCTTTAAAGTTTTTTTTTAATGACTTCCTATTTATTTTTATTTAAATTTTGGTATGTAGGGTTCTGAGATCAAGATTGAGTTCGGGGACGCGACGACGGTGACGGACCCGCTGGATGCGCAGTCGATCCAACGGTCGTTCCCGTTGACGTACGGGAAGCCATTGGTGCATTTTGTGAATCCTAGCAAGATTTCTCCCAGGAGCCCCGGGTCAAAAGATAAATCTCCTATCAGGTGAAAAATGCAATCTTTTTAAAAAAATTATGCACAAAAAATTAATTTTGTTCGAAGGAATTAGGTGTAATATATATATAATTCAAAAGATTTTTTTTTCATATGCTTTTTTGACAATGTGCATCTTTTTTATGTACACGTATGTTTTGTGCTACCTTCCTCATTAATTTGGTGGCTAGTGTTGTCAGTTCTGTGTTGCATTTCCCTTTTAAAATTTTCGTATGCAACCCTTGATATGATTAATGTTGGAGGTTGGATCACTGATATCTTTTGGTTTACAGGGTTGGAGTAGTCTTTTGCGGTCGACAATCCCCTGGAGGGCATAACGTTATCTGTGGGCTTTATGACGCGATAAAATCGCACAGCCCTAAAAGTTCCGTGATAGGATTCTGCGGTATGATATAATATTGCACAGTTTATTGGCATTTATTCTTAATTTCACAGTCTGCAGAAAACCAATTATCATTGACGAGGGGAGAAAAGCAATAACCTTGGCTGTAAATTAGTCCCAATTATCTCTCTTTTACATATAGTATAGCATTTTCTTGTTGTTACCAGAGATGGATTCATTCATACGTCAAAGTTTTCAGCAATGCATTGATGTACCGGATGTGTAGCAAACGAATATGCTTGAAGTTACTTTCTATACCATTTCGATAGCTATCTGTATGCATCTACCGAGTGACATATGAGCTATATGTAGCTTTCACTCATTATTCGTAACTCGTTCGTTCAGGTATTGTAAATAAATAGTAATTCACAAGCTTCATGTATCATGTAACAGGAGGGACTGAAGGTTTATTTGCACAAAAGACCATACAGATTACAGAAGATCTTGTCACCAATTATCGCAATCAAGGTTTTTTATTTAACCAACATTTTTAGCACCTGAATGAAAAATCGAAGATAAGTTTGCTTTGTTTTGAGAAATTGATTTCTGGCTTCTGTTACCTTTTGATCACTTGTCAAGGGGGTTATGGCATGCTGGGGAGAACAAAAGATCAGATTAGAACAACAGAGCAAGTGAATGCCGCATTAGCTTCATGCCAAAAGTTGAATTTGGATGGGCTTGTGATTGTTGGAGGTAAGTTTATCTCGAATTATTACATTTACTAAATGAAACGGTTCCACTGTTCCTAATGTTTCTTTCGTTTTATGAAGGTGTAACATCCAATACTGATGCAGCTCAACTTGCGGAAACATTTGCAGAAAAGAAATGTTCAACAAAGGTGCTTGATGCTTCTAATTGTCTTCTCGTCATTTTCCCTTTGTAATTTTAGCCATCGTTCACACTTCCTCGAGGGTTATAGTTAATTCATTGGCAGGAGAAAATCCTGCAGCACAATTGTCTTTTCCTCTTTGTCTTAGAAAATCATGAGCTGCAGCAATGAGTAATAAAATCTTAAACTCCCTTTGGTTACAGAACATTGATATAAAATTCTTTTCATAGGTTATTGGCGTTCCAGTGACATTTTATGGGGATCTGAAGAATCAGTTTGTTGAAGCTGATGTTGGGTTTGATACTATCTGCAAGGTAAATCAGGGAAACTTTATGAAACTGTAATGTGAAATAATCTTTGGCATGCATTATAATTTCGTGAGTTCCATGCGTCTTAAAATGCTGATCTTCAGCTTGCAATGTTGGTTCTTTCATTCTTCAGGTGAATTCTCAGATCATCAGCAACATATGCACTGATGCTCTTTCTGCTGAAAAGGTACATGCCTCAAAGTTACCGAACTTTCCTGTAGTTAAAAGTTTTTTACTTTGCCAAAAACTTACTTATATGCTCCTTCTGTAGACTATGATCTGTCTTGAAATCTGAAACTCTGTCAATATTTGCCTATGAACAAAATCTGATTTCTCACTGGAAACACATTAGACTTCATAATCCATCTTCTAAGTTGAGAGGAGGCTAATTTCATTTGAGTTTGGCACATTTTATCGTTGGTTCATTATTCTTGAGGCCTAGTTCATGTTCCAAAATTATGTAATCCAGTTATATGCATCCAGTGACTGAAGAGAAGATCGGCATGACAGGACTAACCTGTGCAAATCTGAAAGTTTTATATCATAAAAATCCTTTTCTACCATGTTAGAAGGTATAACCTTATGAATATTTTGGCTTTCAATCTTAAGTACTCTCAGTTGAATGACCTTATGAATGTAGATCTATAGGCTTACTAATCTTGCTCAAGTAAACACTAAACCCCTCTTCTATAAAAATAAAAGTGAATTTTCCTATAGTTTCTTTTTTTGGTTTCATTTTGAGCATCGCCATAAATGCTGAGTATTTACTTTATGTTTTTCAGTATTATTATTTCATTCGTCTAATGGGAAGGCGGGCATCTCATGTTACTTTGGAATGTGCCCTTCAGTCTCATCCAAACATGGTTTGATTTCTGGACTAGATTCTTTGTTCTTGTCATTTTTCTTATAGGAATATACCAATACAGTATTTTTGCTCAGGTTGTCCTAAGTGAGGAGGTTACTTCTTCAAAGCTTACCCTTTTTGACATTACAAAGCGGATCTGTGATGCGGTTCAAGCTAGGGCTGAACACGGTATACTTTTTCCTTAATTTAATGGAGCTATTTCATTGATAACATGTTTCTATCTCAAGTTATGGGTTTCTTGTGGCGCCCAAGACTCCGATTCCTATTTATTAGACTTCAACTCTGTGGAACAAAGACTCCTATTTATTCTCTCAACGAACTCCTTTTTATTAATGCAGATCTAACTGAGTTTAGATACACGTTATGAAGAAAAGCTCTTTGGCTAAGAGTGAAATCACCATTGTTATCATGTTGATCTACAACGTCTAAAGTAACACAAGCTGTTTTCCTTTGCAGACAAATACCATGGAGTAATTCTCTTGCCCGAGGGTCTTATTGAAAGTATTCCTGAAGTATATGCTCTCTTACAGGTAATTTTAAAATGATAAATTGAATACCCATATTCTTCGTATTGGATCTTAAAATGCTCGTGAAAGTATGTAATGTATAGGTTAATAAGAGAAAGAGGGTCTGTGTACATTATAGCCATTTAAAGCGACGCACTAACATATGCTTGAACAGAATTCGAATTTAACAAGTTATCTTGATTTGGTAAGTCTCATATAAATTGTCAACTGTATATTTCAGGAAATACACGTCCTTCTCATGAATGGAGTGACTGCTGACAACATTTCAACACACTTATCACCATGGGCTTCTGCTCTTTTTGAGTCTATGCCACCATTCATCAAGAAGGAGGTATCTATTATGCATTGCTTATTAATGTGAAAATCAAGATGAATGGTACAAAAACAGTATCCTAGCTCAAAAAACCGTCTTCATTATGCAGCTTCTTCTTTTCCCAGACTCGGATGAATCTGCGCAATTATCGCAGGTATAGAACAACAGATTTCTCTTTTTTGATCAAGTGTAGTTTTCATATTAATAATCTTTTTAAAATATTTTCCTGTGTTCTACTTTTCTTTGATAGATTGAAACAGAGAAACTTTTAGCACAGTTAGTGGAGACGGAGATGGATATACGATCTGTACGTATCATTTTCTTGTATATCCTACAAGTCATTATTTTCTTGTGTATAGACATGATTTTCCCCTAAGTACGTCCAATCCAGCAAAAGAATATTTAGGACCTCTTTATTGAATGAAACACATATTCTATATTATTATTATTATTTTGGTGCGGGGAACCTTGGCTTAGTACTAGCCAAGTAAACTCTAGGGCCTAGCAGTTTAAGCCCATGTGAATAGCACAAGTGTTGTAATGCCTAATAATTAGAAGCGGGTGATATATATATGTCATTGACATGGATTGACCACTGGCCTTTTGGGCCAAGGCCCAAAGCTCCAACCACTATCCACTTGTGGGGGGGTGCATATTCTATATTTCGTCCTTGGCAAAAAGATGATTTTACCCACTTTGATCAGTTTCCTTCTGCTCCTTATAAGTTCTGCCGAGTATTTTATTTTATTTTTATCAGGTCTTAATCTATACTTAATCTATATCAATTTGATAACGACAGAAAAACGGCACATATAAAGGGAAAAAGTTCAATTCTATCTGCCATTTCTTTGGATATCAGGCTCGAGGATCACTGCCCTCTAAGTTTGACTGTGACTATGCATATGTGAGTATTTTTTGTTTCTTAAAATGGTTTGCACCGGTTAGTTAATTTTACTGCCGTTTAACTAACAATATTAACACTGTGTTATATTGTGACAGGCTCTCGGACACGTTTCCTATCATCTCATTGCAGCTGGGGTTAGTGGATATATGGCTACCGTGACAAATCTTAAGAACGATGTATCTAAATGGCGTTGTGGTGGCGCTCCATTTACAGTGAGTCCTCTACTCCCTCTTTCCCCTAGTTTTCGTTGATTTTATATTCATGAAAGCTCTATCCCGAAATCTGAAAAAACATGTTTCTACTGGTTTCTAGTTTTACTGAGTTTGATTTTCGGCAGGCTATGATGACTGTAAGGAGGATGCTAAGAGGTCCTGGGACTTCTTTAATCGGCAAACCATCAATCCACCCGGTTGCTATAGATTTGAAAGGAAAGCCATATGAGTAAGTATCTCCTCTCTATAAAATAAAGAGATTACATCTAATGCGGAACCATGGTTTTATTACATTTTTCGTAGGAAATTTCATCCTATGAATAATATTTGTTGTGAAAACAAGAAGACTAAAGCGTGATATAATATGATTCAGTTAACTTATAATTCGACCTACATCCACGAGGAATTAATAGGGAACCATAAACTAAAAAAGGATACTCATCTCTCCAATCTCTCATCCTCTTCCTTAGCTCTCACCTCAAATTCCTCTCCTGATCAATTACATGTATATGCTACTTAGAAGTGAAGCTATTTTGCGACAGGTTGTTACTTCGTGATGCTGAGAAGTTCTTGATGGACGACCTCTATTCTAATCCGGGTCCCATCCAATACAAAGGACCTGGAGCCGATAGCAAGACCATATGCCTTTGCGTTGAGGATCAGGACTACATGGGGAGAGTTAAAGAGCTGCAATCGTATCTAGACAAGGTAAATATTCACTAGTACATTCCCTATATTTGAACAATCTCTGTATCCATCTTGTTTCAATCTCTATAATGAATCAATACAAATATCAGATATATGGTATTCTTTAATCAAGGTATTCATATGCTTGGCTCTACACGGTGACCATATCGTGGTTTTTAGGAAATTTTTTCCTTTCCCAGGACATATGTATGCATTGGATTAGGATGATTTTCTCATTTCAGAATTTCTAAAAAAAAATTCCATTTTTATTATCTGTGCAGGTTAAACAAATAGTGAAGCCTGGTTGTTCTCAAGAGGTTTTGAAGGTTGCTTTGAGTTCCATGGCCTCTGTAGTCGACATCCTCACCTTCATGTCACCTGCAGCAAAACGCCATCTTCCATGAGATTTCCTTCATCTTCACCTAGTTAGCTACTTTAGCAATTTAAGCCTTGCATCAGTTAGATTTTTCTTTTAAAAAATTTATTTGAGCCTATTCTGCAGCAAGCTGCAAAGTTTTGTTTCTCACGCTGATATTTTTCGATGATTTTTTTTCCTCTGTGGGTCCATTGAGAGTGTGAATAATTTGAATCTAATACTGAGCAAATTTTGACTCTGAAGAGAGTGGGACACTGACTGCTTGTTCAGAGAAGTTAGGGCATCTTACTCGGAAATTCCTTGTTTTGGGAAATTTATTTGCAGTTCTTCTATGCAACTCTTTTTTAAGAAAGTATGTGATGAATACATAATTGCGTCACGCATTATCCTTTTTTTTACAATCTACTTTCAACATTCCAATATCTACGGGTGCATTTATAATAAACTGTGTTACTCTCAGGAACATGTATCATCCTCCCTTTCTATATGCACCAACAAATATAAGAGAATTTCTCATCCATTTAAACATCAACACGCTTCAGAAAATAGAATCTGAATGTAGCAGATTTCACGTAATAAGGTAGCATGATCAAACTGTTACTAGTTACTACAATCTGGAGGATTAAAATTAGAAACTACGACAATGGATAATATATCATGAACAATTTTCAATCATGTTGGCAAATAAACTGTATAGCATTAAAAAACAACAGAAAATCTATGAATCAAACCCAGACTAAATTAGAGTATGGAGAGGACAGGGATGTGTTGCAAGTATTAAGAAAGTTAAGTAATGTCACCTGATCCAGATTCCTCGATAGAGCAGGTTCCTCAAAACTCAATCATCTCAGATTACCAAGATGGTTGACAAGCAACGGAATAGGAAATGGTCCAAGCTATTCATGCAGTCATTATCGTTAACCGAGGAGGTAATCTGCCAGCTTGAGGTTTCAAGCTCTGTTCATGTTACTTTTGGTCCTGAGTTGTGAAACATATCTCTCTTTGATGCTGGGTATGGTATGGTTTTCTTTTACATTATATAAGTTACAATGTTTTAAGTTTGCTGTGGAGATGGTGCTCAGAAGAGGTCCTCTGCTGCCGTTTTTATTTTTATTTTTATTCTTAGTTTTATTTTTTCTGTTCAGGGAGAGGCACTTCGCAGACGGAGTGCATTCATTTGGATATGCACTCATTTCGATGCACAGTTTTATGCATCAGGAGAGGGAGTGTTACAGATCAAGCGTATAGTGTTTTGATATTGAATTTATGAGGATGTTGTTTTATGTTTTCCGATGACTTTCTTCTCGGTGGTTTGATTCAGTGTGAATAATTTTGCCTTTTGCCTTTGTGAATAGTCCCTCATCTGGCTTATGCACTCTTCTACCGAGCTTAACTTCTAGTATATTGCCCTTGTGGCATTTTGTATGATTTTGATATTTTGTGAGGGGAATGCTATATTTTGTATCTATATGTTTCATTAAACTCTTTTTAATGAATCGCGGGGGGATCTCCTACCGTTTTTATCACCAAAAAAAATAATAATTTGTTTTGCGGTTAAATTATGCATTGCAAGTTTGATCTCGTTGGTAAGGATTGCTCCTTTTGACATAAGTGATGTATCTATAATTGTGTCATCCTCTCTCTGAGCTCTCATGTGCAGGCACCAACAAAATATAAGAGATTTCTCATTCGTTTAAACATCAAAGCTCAACACAAGGTAGAGTTTACATGCAGATATTCATGTAAATAAAGTAACACGATCAAACTTTACTAACAATCTGGAGGATTATATATTAGAAACTACAATAGCCATGGAGTTCCTCTTCCAGAGAGAACACTAGAATTTTAACACAATGAATATATCGTAAACACTTTTCAACCAAGTTGGCAACAAATTCATATAGCATTAAAAAAGAATAGAAATACTATGAATCAAATCAGTCTAAGTTAGATCTCACCATCTCATAACCCAAGAAACAAGCTCCATCGGCAGGAAAACTTCAAGCAAAAGCCAGTCCAAACCCTTTATAAAGACCCTTTAATCCCTTGCGAGGCAAAAATTTTCTTCAAGGCGTCGACTGAGCCTGAAAACTTCGGATTCTTATAATCATCAACCTGAATCAAACTCTTAACAACATCGGTTGGATAAACTGAGACTAAGGAACAAGTTCCAGCCAAAACCAGAGAACCATTGCCGAGCTCAGAGGCATTATTTTCCCCAGCAAAATATTGCTTGAGAGCTTCATAGACACCGAAAACAACAGCATTACCAACGATTTCGCGGGCCAAGGTTGGGATGAAGCCATAGACCTCTGACGCCACCTTCGGATCTTATGACTTGTGGTAGTGGAGGTAGATTCTGATAAGGGATTTTGAGCCTGTAACCTGTTTTACAATGTAAACGGAACAAAATGAAGGCAAACAGAAGAAAATCC
This sequence comes from Asparagus kiusianus, assembly GCA_022839385.1. Classification (NCBI taxonomy): domain Eukaryota; kingdom Viridiplantae; phylum Streptophyta; class Magnoliopsida; order Asparagales; family Asparagaceae; genus Asparagus; species Asparagus kiusianus. Next base: position 24,562 of record BQKN01063028.1, read on the forward strand.
CTTATAATTCATCAAACGGACACAATCCTTTTGCACGCTCTAACCTGCATTTTGTCAATTCAGTTGGACAGGCAAGAAATGAAAGCGCAACTCCAGCACCAGAGCCAAAAACAACTTGCTGCTTCGCCGAGATAACAGCACCAGGTTCATACCTCAACAGCGATTCCATCTGCGCCCTGAGCGTAAATAGAATGGCATTGAAGCCAGCCACAGTAGCAAGTGGAGCTCCCATCCCTTTATACAAGCCTTTTACTCCTTCACGGGCAATTGTTTTCTTTACAGCATCCATAGCACCAGAATACTTTGGGAGTTTACCAGGAATTGGAGCAGGCTGGCTCTGGAGCATGACTTTGATTGTGTCGAAGGGGTGACCAGCGACGAGCCGAGCTGCCCCTCCAACTGTTCCGGCTGTCAGGTCCTTAGCTACGTCTGTCATATCCGTGATATTCAAAATTGATCGGGTGAAGTTCTGCGTCTAAAATTTCCTTTCAACTACTCTAATTGGTAATTTTTCGTTTTCGTAATATGTGCTGTTTCCTGGCAAACAACAACCTTTTCGAAATTTTGTCGATGTTAGCAGTTGAGAAGCAATTGCACCTTGCTTGAGATATGATTGAACGAGAAGAAGTTGCGTAGACTTTGTACCGAAATCAAAAGGAAGTTAGCGGCGATACTGCTACAAGCATTGAACGGGTGCAGACAGGGAGATGATATTCAGATACAAACTAAGCTTACTATACAGACAAGCAATAACCTCAAACTGCTGATTGAAAGACAACATGGATTCAGTTTTATGGATGAAAATCAATTGAAGACATCAAATCCCTGATTTATATAAACACCACCTCCTAATTACTGAAGATTGGAACCACACAACAGTATAACAAACATCAAGCTTACAGTAAAGCGTATGAAAATTACCATCAGAAAGTGAACATTGCAATAGTAAGCAGATGAATAAAATAGAGGTAAGAAAGTTTACCAGAAACCCAGAAGCTCTCCCACCTCTTCCTCTCTCTTCTTGCACCAGTGCTATGTATTAAAATGCTTGAAGTAAAAGCATTTATTTATTAAAAAAAACTTTAGGAAAGAGTAATAGATACATTTTAATTTAATTTGAGAGGCCGATCGAAACATGTGACAAAAAGTCTAACGCTGATAAAAGCATGCGAGGATGGCCATTCATCTCATGGAGTTGTAATTTTTTTAAAAAAATATTTAGTAGGCTTGTTAACTTCCGTGAAAGCTTATTTGTCTTGTATGATATGATTATTAGTTGGTTTTATTAGCTTTTGCAATTGATTTTCATTTCTTTAATTCAAAATCCTCTGTTATTTAATTTAATAGATTGTTCATGATTAGTTTTGAGCAAGAAATAGGCAATGACACTTCAATTCTTCAGATCTATGATATGGGATTTAGAGCAGGTGGACCCCCTGGCAGGCTCCAAATACTATGGCAATAAAATCTAAGTTGGAAGTATTTTATTTATGCTTTCATGACCTTGTTTTATAGGTAAGCATTACTTTTTTGCTCCTGTATTTATGAGGTGGTTACATGATTATTTACAGCGATTAAAACAGTAACGTCACTATATATTTTTTCCTCCAGTTCTGCAAGCACCAACAAATAATGACTCTCATTTAATTTGCTTGATCTCCAACAGAGATTTCTCATCTTTGGAAACACCAAATTAAGCACAACAGACATAGAAGCTGAGTGCAAGATACTCAGGTAACAACAATAACATGATCAAAATGTTACCAATAATCTGGAGGAATAGTATTAGAAAAGACTAAAAGTATATCAAGAATATTTTGCAACCGTATTGGGAATAAATTCATGTAATGTTGAAAAAATAATATGAAGCCTAGGATCCATATCATCCTAAGTTAGACCTCACCATCTCATAAACCAAGAAACAAGCTGCATTAGCAGGAACACTTCTAGCCATAGCAGGACTAAACCCTTTATAAAGACCCTTGATCCCTTGCGATGCGAAAATTTTCTTGAAGGCATCGATCGAGCCTGAAAACTTTGGATTCTTGTAATCATCAACCTGAATTACACTCTTAACGACATCGGTTGGATAGACCGTTAGCCAGAAGGAAGCTCCAGCTAAGCCTCCGGCCAAAACTAAAGAACCTTTGCTAAGCTCGGAGGTGTTGGTTCCTCCAGCGAGATATTGCTTTAAGGCTTCATAGACGCCAAAGACGACAGCGTTGCCAGGGACTTCACGGGCTAAGGTTGGGCCAAGGCCTGTAAAGAGACCTCTGAGGCCACCTTCGGATTTTAGGACGTGTTTTGCAACATCCATTGGGCCTCGGTATTTTAGTGTAGTGGTTGAGGAGGTGGATTCTGAAAACAAGGCATTTTGTGCTTGTAACCTGTTTGGCAGTGGAAGGAGAATGTAGTTAATATTAAGATGTGCTAAGACATGTTCTCATAGGGAAGAATAAATACAGGAAAGATAAGTTTAGGCCAGACTCTATAAATGTGATTAACAAAAGGAAAAACAACTTTAATGTTATGTAATGTGGGAACATGTGAGTTCAAATGTTTCACCAACATTTTCTAAGGTTCTTGCAGATCGGTGAAGTGTAATACTTGGAAACAAATACTATATATGCAAAATGTCTAAATAATTTCTGTTCTCTTTAAGGAATAGCGAAGGAAATATTGGTCTTCATAATTAAACTTCACACTTAATGTCATGGGAACTATTACTACAACATTCAACACACAAATAAAACTTTCCATAAACATTTTTTTAAAGCAAAGAAAATGATGGGGAGAACCATGAATATATGACTCATATTCCCCAGAATGTGCACCGCCTACGAATAGGGAGAAATTTCCTGTCACTATATTAGTTGGAATTGGAGGCATCTTACCAACCTCGTAAAACTTACACAAAAGGGAAAATAATATTTCTCATAAGTCGTAAAATGCCATCAAAAGTTTAGGGATGTCCGTGCATGAATAAAATGAACATCCAAGAATTCTCTGAAGTATGGGAAATTCTTTCTCAGCTAAATATTATGGATGCTAATCATCTGGGGATTGCCAAAGATTTAGAGAATATAGTGATTGGTGATTAACATACATAATGGAATGGCTAAGGAATGCAAAACAATTCTTTTCCTGTGCTCAAGACTTAAAAAAAAAAAAAAAAATCTTGTAGTAACATTATGATGAAAGAAACCAAACCGGCATTCAACCTGCTAGACGATTGCAATTTTCATTAGTTACAACCCAATTTTAATTTATTTTCATCAGTTTCGACCCATGATAATTAAATTTTCTCATCGAAGATCACAAGTTAATCCATATTTTTTTGTCAATTTTTGTTCTTTGATTCAATGATAAATAAGTATGCACACTTCAAAAATCGTGATTATCATGGGCTATAGGCCACGAGTTTTGTCAAGTTTTGTTCATTGACCCAATGACAAATAAGTACGTGTACCTCGAAAGTTATGATTCTCATGAGCTATAGTCTATGATTTTGTCCATTTTTATTCATTTTAACCTAATAGCAATTAATTATTCAAACTTTAGTTGTCGTGCTTTTCATGGGCACCCACAATTTTTGTCCACAATCATTTATTGTACATGATGATAACTAATTTTGACTACTTCAAAATTTATAATTTTTATGGGTCATAACCTATGATTTTGACAAATTTTTTCGTTTTATCCCAATGGCAAGTAATTGTACTAACTTTAAAATTATCAATTTTCATCGACTTATACCTACTGTTTTTGTCAATTTTTGTTTGTTTCGACTCAAAGACAATTAAGTTTTCTTTTTTTTAATAACAATTTTCTTGGGCTATAATTAACAATTTTTTTCAATTTTTGTTCTTTTAACAATGGCAAATAAGTATATGTACCTCAAATTTCATAATTTTCATGGGGTTTAACCCATAAAATTTGTCCACTTTTGTCTGTTTTGACCTAATGACAATTAATTAGGTGTACACTTCAAAATTCGCAACTTTCATGTACTTTGTCTGTTTTGACCTAATGACAATTAATTAGATGTACTCTTCAAAATTTGCGACTCTCATGGGCTTTAACTAGTGTTTTTTGTGCTTTTTCATGTGTTTCGACCCAATGGCTCTGAATTACATGTACTTAAAATTCTTCATCAGCTATAATCCATAATTTTTGTTAATTTTTGTTTATTTTGGCCTAATAATAAATAAGTATCATACTTTAAAATTCACATTGTTAACCAACTGTTTTTGTCCATTTTTGTTCATTTCGACCAAATGACAATTAACTAAGCATATTTCAAAATTTGCTATTTCATGGCTTATAAACCACAATTTTAGCCCATAAGACATAACTCCTTGATAGTAAGCCTCAGCTGTTGGTGGATCAAACATCGAGAATTTAGAAAAGAGAAAGTGATGATGCTTGGAGGTGTCAGCTTCTATGAAGAGCTCAAAAAGCTGTATCTCATAAGGGCCATATGATAAGGAGATCAATCTAGTCTCTATACAACGATGGCTCACAAAATGGAATTATGTGTTCCTAATGTCTACATAAGATAAGGCATAATTCCTTAAAACATGAAGGCAGATGGAACAAAGCAGTTAAGGGAAGTTGCATGCTTGTTTCTGGTATTAATTGAGAAATACTAAACAAAATCCCTTTTAAGTCTTCATATTATACCCCATCATTTTTAGATAGTAACACTTCACCCCAGATTATACCACGTTAACTCTAATTTAAAATGCTATAAACTGCTGAAATACACAGTGGGTTAAAAATATTTAAGTAGGGCATTTTAGTTTGAGTGAACTTAGAAGCGAATATGTTTAAAATATGGGGTTAAAACTTTGGGCTTACAGGCCAAAAAAAATGTTTTCAAATGACCACATTTATTTTCTAGACACAAACCTGCACTTTATCAATTCAGTTGGACAAGCAAGAAAAGAAACTGCAACTCCAGCCCCAGCACCGCAAACCACTTGTTCCTTCGCCGAGAGAACAGCACCAGGCTCAGACCTCAACAACGACTCCATCTGCCCTCTCACCGAAAAGAGAACTGCATTGAAGACAGCCACAGTAGCAAGTGGAGCTCCCATCCCTTTGTACAATCCCTTAGCACCTTCACCAGCTACTGTTTTCTTTACGGCATCTATAGCACCCGAATACTTTGGGATTTGTCCAGGAAGTGGGACCGGCTGGCTCTGGAGCATGACTTTAATGGTGTCAAAGGGGTGCCCAGCTACAAGCTGAGCTGCTCCTCCAATTGTTCCGGCAGTCAAGTCCTTAGCTACGTTTTCCATCTATGACACCAAAATTAAGGAGTGAATTTCGCAACTCTGATGCTATGCTTAACAAAAAATGGTGTAAAATTAGATGTAATATCAAATATATATATATATATATATATATATATATATATATATATATATATAAAGAAACTATAGGCAAACAAATAGTCTGGTGGCATGATAAGCTAAAATAGGCAATTGCAAGGACTTATTTGCTTCTAAACTAGGCAATGGCAAGAACTTATTTGCTTAGCAAGAATGAACCTAGGAAAATAACAATGCAAGTACTTCAAGAATTGATGATCCAAACCAAGCGTCTTAAATATCTCATGCATATCAAGAGGTGGTAAGTATAAAACAAGGCTAATACTGGATATTAAGTCATAATTAGCGTGGCTCGTCAACCCCTCCATTGTTCCGCCAGTCAAGTAATTTAGCTACTTTCTGATATTGAGAGGTTATGGATGAGAAAACCTTAGCAGGTTAAGATGTTAGTTATGGGCAACATTTTGCTTCTTCCCCCACTTTACCCCTTTTTCAACACTTTTCTTTGTTGCGTTAAATCTATTAAAATATGATCATTTATCTGCAGCGCAAAATTAGCTCTAACCAGTTCAAGGTGTAGCGAGACAGAATCGCGGATAACGCAGGAGCCCAACCCTGCTGACCATATCCGATTTTACACTAAACTAGCAACTTCCACCCGCGCAAAATATCACAGAAACTGCCATGAAAGATGTAACCAATATGTTAACAAATTTCATAATTCACAGTTGTGGGGGTTAGGAAACCAGTACGGACATCATTTAACTAATAGAAACATGCCCTACAGTTGAGGGGGTGGGGGGAATAATAATAATAATAATAAGATCTATTAATCAAATATATGAAACCCAACCTACTTGATTATCCAATCGGACATCTGATCCATCAATCTGGGACTAAGCACAACTGCCGATAAAACTAAGCTAACTCTTTATCATTTCCTCCATCCTCTCACGTTTAAAAGCAATCTAGATGGATAACTAAACATGGGTATGATGGTGGAAATAGTAAAATTATCATCCATCGTCAAGCGTCAGTAGATGCAAAAAAAAGCAAAAAAATCCCCCAAAAAAAGAAATTTCAAACATCTAAAGCCTTCAGAAGAACAAAACAAGGACAAATTTTCAAAACCAACCTCTTTCAACATTTATTTTCAAAAAACGACCTATTTTGCATTTATTTTCAAAAACCGACCTGGTTTCAGCCTTGGCGCTGAAACCAGGTCGGTTTCTGAAATTTTTTTACGAGACTTCACGGGAATTCGACTCCCGTGAAGTTTAACATATTTTTAAACTTCACGGGAATTGAACTCCCGTGAAGACTAAATTCTTCAAAAATCTTCACGGGAGTTCAACTCCCGTGAAGATTTATTCAGAAAACGGACTAAAATCCCACGCGATTCTATTTCTCAAATTATGCATATAGCCCTAGACTTCATCCCCAACAAAATCATCAGATTCCCTTCCCCCCTCATCTCTCTCGTCCCCCTCGTTAGAATCAAAACCCCCATAACCTCTCTCCCTCTAAACCCTCGCCTCCCCCTCCCTCCCTCTGCTTCGTCATGCTCCCATGGTGACAGCCACCACCACCATCATGGTCACGATGGGGATCTGAATGGGGCCCAGAAGGCGGTGATAGGGTTTGCCAAGGCGGTAGGGTAGGTTGAGCTGGCGGATCTTTGAGGGAGCTCCTGCAGCTGTCCTACTGCTCCATGGCGCTCCTCCTTGAATTCTGAGAGAATTGGATTGGCACGCTGAACTCCTCCTTATTTATTCAATTAATTAGATGAAGTGGATCTGCATATTTTTTTCTTTATTCGTGCATTCAACTTTTGATTAGGCTAATAATTAAATGTGTTAATGAGTAAAGCACAGCAAAGGAGGCCTGCTTGCGCGCACGTACAAAATCAATTTAGACAAATTTCACGGGACTTCAAGTCCCGTGAAGTTTGTTTGAACTATAAAACTTCACGGGACTTGAAGTCCCGTGAAGTTTAACAGCTTGGTTAAATACCCGCTAAACTTCACGGGATTTCAAGTCCCGTGAAGTTTCGGAACTTTTTTTGTAAAAACCGACCTGGTTTCAGCGCTGAGGCTGAAACCAGGTCGGTTTTTACAAATAATTTTGAAATGGGTCGTTTTTAGGGAATAAAATTGCAAATAGGGTGGTTTTGAAAATTCGTCCAACAAAACAACTAGTGGGTAGTTGGCATTACTCTAATCTCTTTGAGAAAACTAAACAAAAGGGTGTAGCTCGTCGTTCAATCCAAGGATCCCAACACCAAAAAAACTGAAAATGAATTGATATAGGAACTATCCCTTGTTCCAAGCATTTGATCGAATGATAGAAATTTTTTTTCCCAAAACTAATAATCGATCCATAAGCCCAAAAGGGCACAAATCATTGAAGTTGCCAGAAACCCAAAATAGACGAATAAGAAGGGGCACGAAGTTTACCAGAAACCCAAAAAGCTCCCACCTTTCTCTCTTCTTTGCTGCGTATGAGAGAGAGAGAGAGAGAGAGAGGAGCACCAGCGCTGCGTATTTAAATACTTGAAATTGAAATGTATTCTTCGTGCTTCCCCATATTAGTCATATTAGTTAATTTTAGATCTTTAATATTTTGAATTAGTCGCCCAGATCATTGAAATTGCTACGACCCCCC
>BQKN01063028.1:32961-46263 GCA_022839385.1 Asparagus kiusianus
CACTCGATTATTTAATCTTGCTACACTTGCTCCTGATCGGATGATCAACTCGAAACCACTTTATAAGAACTAGAGAATGTAATAGCAATTTTGATAATTTGAGGGACTAAATTGAAATAACTTATAATAACAATTGGGACTAATGTAGAAAAAAAAAACCAATTATTATTAATTGTGGTAGAATATCTATATTTTAGTAAAGACAGCAGAATACATTTGATTTGAGAGGGGTGACGAGGCTAACACTAATAAGGTATATGGAAAAGATGCGTACAGATTCAAAGCCCACTACCATCACAGTGGCTTCATTTATTAGTAGCCCCCAAAGGCAATAAGAAAACGATCGGGCCCAATTAATGTGCGGGTCCATTGGAATTTAGACCCGAACCTTCCACCCGCACACACGGGAGAGAGATTAGTAGATTTGTCTTTGATTGCGCGTGTACGGATGAGATATTAAATACATATCAATTATGTCCTTGCCGTGTCATATTTGCATGTCGTTTTACTTCTATCAGACCCCACCACCCTGATCACGTAATGCGGTTAGAATGATGATCGGATGTCATCAAGAGACCAAGGGAACAAAAGCGAGGGCCTCCGAGTGAGGGTGTTTTACGAACGTCATTGGGGTACGCGAAAGGTAATCGAGTGTAATTTACCCCACCAAAAAGAAGTATCAACCATGTTACTTTCAATTTTCAATCGCCTGAATCAACTATAGCAGTGGGCATGTACCCTAGCACACTTATTATCAAACTACTAATATATTCCTAATACAGGCCGAAGAAAATAAAAAAAAATATTTCTACCAGGGATACTTTTCTAAGCATTGTGGAAACGTTGAGCAAACATTGCGACTTTGCTCTTCACATTCAATGATAGAAGGGTCCCGAGCTGAAGGAAAATTGAAAATCGACAACCGTAAGTAACGGTAGTAAATACGAACCTTTAGGCTTTCATAACAAAGGAGAAGTCAAAAGCAAGCAAAGCAAGCACCACGCATGTGACAACAGATTCCATGCAGAATTATATTCAGAGAAACTCATTGAGCCCTACGTGAGATTAAATAAAACGTATACTCCTCCACTTGACAAGGCCAACTACAACTCTACAAGACAAAATTCTCCATTGACTTCGGATACAGTGATTGTTCCGTAGTTGATCACATAATATTTGAATCCACAAAGGAATAATTTAATGTGCAAATGAAAACTATCAAGTAAACTACTCATCAAAAATAGATGAACCTCAACGTTATACATTAGACTGATGCAGATACTTCAATTACTCAAACAAGCAGCAGTCCCCGAGGTATTTGGAAAACCTATGAAGCCTACGTCACTAACACTGCAAAATGATATTCACACACAAAAAATAATAATAATAACATTGTGAAACGCATGTAATTGCTATACAACTCTACAATCATGCCTCCTCTCTATTCGTACCATCCAAATTAGTACCATCAGAAGAATCAGGACGCTTTAGGTCTCGACGTTAGCTTTGTTCCCAGCAAGAATGAGGGATATCTCCAGTCCTCGACTAAAAGCTTGATTAAATAGAAGACGAGACTGGAAAGTCGAAACAAAGGGGAACCACGCTAGTACCGCTATAGGCACAAATATCACCACACCCATGCCAGCATCATACATGCGAGCAATTTCTCGCACTGAGTGCCACAAACCCAACTTTCTGACAAATCTCTTCCATGTGATGGAAAGCTGTCAAGGTTATGCAACAAGACAAAGAGTAGGAAAAATAGGCATCATAACCAGAACCACGAGATAAATAGTAAATCATGAAAAATATTTTTTGTAAAAACACGAGAATCAAGTAAAATTTATGACAATCATTTGGTTGGGGAAGTTCCAAAGTATTGAGCATATTGTATCTCTATTCAAATGCGATGGGTACAACATACCCATATTCGTCATAATAGGAATGCAAAATCAGATAAGGAGCGGATTATCTTTCAAGTGTTTATTATCATTTTAACAACCTGCAGTCCTCGAACCCAAATAGTAGATCTGGCAAGTTTCTAAAGGTTTGGACTAAACTCCATTTGCACGAAAGTAGACCAGGTACATATCTTCTTACATTCCAAAGGTGATGGATGGATCTTTAGTTGAGGAAAATGAAGAATTAAGAAAAACCAAATCTAAACAGGACAGGCGTGCTGGCTACGGACTTATGGTTGTGTTTTTATGTCGGCTACAAAAACCAAAACTAGAGTTCATAACATGATGGTGACACCCTTTACAGTAGTCATGATGCATAAGCAATGGTATAATAAATCAGATGACTGAAGGCTGATCTTACATTGTTCGTACGTGTATTATTCAGAAGTAAAAACTTCTACTTCTAGTTCATATTGTTAAATAGTAATAAAAAACAGATGGTTTATTTTATCACATATGCAACCCTTTGATGAATTGTAAGGATGCTCTTACATTCACGTATCAGTCTTTAATTATTTCCTTAAGACAGATATTATTATAATCAGTACATAAGGTGAATCTGTTCAGAATAATAAACTTACACATAGAATGGCCCAGACGGTAGGAATGAATGCCAAAACACTAGCAAACAAATCAGTAATCGAAAGCCTTGTAAATGCAACAATCAAAACCACTGCTGCAATAATGCTTAGTGAGGCAACTCCCTGTATGAATCGCATCATAAGCTGGAAATTGGTTGATTTTTTGGGACTAAATGTGAAGATCTGCACATTCAACAAGTTAACCTTTAAGAAAAGGAGGAAAGTGACGAGAAATGTTGTCTTCCAGCAAAATGGAGGGAGATGTCATACTAACCTTAAATATAAGTACAAGTCCAAACAGCACAGCCCATGAAAAACCATAAATCTGGAGTGAAAATGGAGCAGCCATTAATTTAAGCACATATATGACAAAAGTGGTGCAAAGTAAAAATTAACTCCGCAAGTAAAACTGTTGTACCATCAAGATCATTTTGTTCAAGGTAAAGAATAAACTATTGGAAGGGCTGTACTGCATGTCTCCATAAAAAGATTGTTTAAAACACTGGCTATAGGATATTCATTAATTACAAATTTAAAAGTCTAAATTTTCATCCTGGCTAAACAAGGAACCAATTAGAAGGTTGGACATCAAATTTTCATTTTGCAGTTCTGATGTCGTAAAATAAAACACCAAAAATTTATTTCCTAAACTGAGTGAATGACATTCAGACTAGTGATATTCAAAGACTTTGTATCAATTAGCATACTTATAGTTTCAACAAAATAAACATTTAGTGATACCAAAACAATTTGGTCGCTCACAATGAATTTTCCTTTCATGGACAATTTTCAGTGATGGAACTATAACGATGATGCATATTGATTTCTCACGCTGAAGGATCTACCACATCTAATGAAGTAGATAATAAACTTGAAGAATATGAATAGGAAGTTCTATATTATTATTATTATTATTATTATTATTATTATTATTATTTTATTTTTTTCTTTTTTTGTAGAATGATGATCCGTGCAGGAGACAATACCATGAAGAGTACATGCTTGTATCTGCCTTCAGTATCAATGACTTTTCTATGCAAAATAACTGCTTTTGACTTACAGCACAAGACCAGCATGTAGAAGCATGAATTTTCATAAGATCATGTAGAAGCATGAATTTTCATAAGATCGTGTTTATAACTAAATTTAGTTCTTAGCAAAAGTAGATATTGTTTAGATAAAAATGAGTGCGCGCACACTGCACAGGCTGTACAAATGAATCAGCTATTCAAGGAAAAAACATAAAAAGTAATGAAAAGAGGTTAAAGTACCGCAATTGAAGTATCATTTCCAGTGAGATTGAGCTTGTATACAATCCCATATTGGAATATGAAAAATCTGAGACTTAGAATAGTCTCCAAGATGCGGCCCCTCAATGTATGGATATGGACCTGCATATACAACGTGCAAAGCATAAGGCATGAGAACCCACAAACTTATAAAACAGTTAAAATGTTTTAATGTTTGAGGTGCAGTATAAATGTATTCAACTCTTACTATTCCTACGTCAGACCGAAAGCAAAACACAGGGCAGAAGCATATATTTAGGTCATTGTAACCATCCGACTGAATAAAACACAATTGCTAAACAAAGATGCCACCACCTAAAGACCAACTATCTTCATTAAAATGACCAGTCTGATCTCCACAACAAACAGACTAGTTACAAATGTTCGACAGATGTAAGAAAGAAACAAGGTACAAGATTAGAATGAAATTTGCAGGAAGGTAGACCTATGCAACTAAAGTGCAGCCTAGCAAACATCCACGAGAAAAAAGCATACTGCAAATCGAATACAATATAATTGCAAGAAGAAATTACAGTGAAGCAAAAATATAACCAGCAAACAAAAATAAAACACATGCCTGCATGTCATTAGTGATGAAAGCATGTTCGTAAAGGAATGGGTTGTGATAGAGCTATTAATCAATGAACATCTCAAATTAACAAGATATTTTGCAGGAAGGTAGACCATGCAACAAGAGTGCAACCCACCAAACATCCACGAGAACAAAAGAGTAATACAGATCGAACTAAAAGTAGTTGCAACAAGGAATTACAGCGAGCAAAAATATAACCAGTAGCCCAAAATGAAACGCATTCCTGCATCTTATTGATAAAATGATGCTCAAAAAAGGAATAGGAAAAAATTATGTGATACAGTTATCAATCAAATAATATTTTTAACTAGCAACAAGATAGACAACATACCCATGAATATTTTATTGTATGTGTTAACTCCAATGCTCTAGATTCATGTCAATAAAGAAATGGTCTCAGGAATAAACGAGCACGTAAGAGATGTAAAGGAGACAGGTATGTGTCCCAACCAGATAAACTATGAAACAATAAGAATAGCATTGGAGCAATATAGAAGGTTCTGGAAGATTTTGGGTCAGTAAGAATAGCATTTACTGGCACAGTTGACAAGCTCATCTTTAATTAATCATTTGTAAATGGTTATCGAAGAGTAGAAAAGATGTGTATTTTGCATTTAATATGGGTAAATCACAAAAACTATTATGAACCTTGGAGGGTCTTGCACAAGACTACCATAAACAATTAGAGAAAACTACCATAGAAGTTTGAAAGTACGAAAAAATACCCAAACTTCTCTATCCATTAAGTTCTTTTTTTTAATTCCCCAGGTTTGTGAAGTATTCTAGATGATAGTTTTATTAAGCCCTAATCTCCTAACCCTTACAAATTTAATACGGATATTGTTTACATCCTAAAATGTATCCACTTTTCCTTCGAACAAAACTTTTAAGTGTGTGAACACTCATTCCTTGGAATTTGTTGCTAACAGCACTAAGTGTTTAGACAAAATGTCAAACTACCCATGAAATTACAAGATGGCAGGCAAGAGGGGAATATAGAAGAGAGATGAAGTACATAACGAGAAAATTGTCCAAAATATATCACGTTGTTGATGGTTTAAATCACACAGTTAAAAGAGAAGGTATATAGGGATTAGGTTGATATGTGGGCCGCTCGCTTTTCCGAATATCCGATTTGGAGTTGGGTTGTCCGTCCCTGCACGCGTAACAACTCGTAAGAGGATGGAGACTGATTCCCTCGTTGTTCCTCCAACGATCAAGTCAGCTAAGTGCTCGAATGAGAATATGAGAAAAATGTAGCAGAATGGAGAAAAATGCTGAGAAATTGCCTCCCCTTGCATTTGGAATAGTTTTCCTTTTTATAGCCAAGCAAGAGGGGTAGTCCAGTCTTTTTGGCCGAGCCTAAGCTAGCGACTGACTCAGCATCTACTTTACAGGTGTCGGTCGTGGATCGGCTGCGTGATAGGCGTCATTTCACCATTAATGAGATGCGATGGGCGGCGCACGAAGCCGGCGTGGTCCGATGTGTCATAAATAGTATCGGGAACGGAAAAATGATGGCGCCTACCAAGCATTTAATATGACGCAGACGTGCTGTTAGTGGGGGATGGGGGTTCGAGGTTGAAGTCGTCTTTTGGCTTGTAGCAAGTGGTGTCGAGAAGTAACGTCTTTCGAGTCGACCCCGCGAGGTGTTGAATAACCGATCGAGTGGGCTCGTAGCGAGTCGTCTTCGACAAAAGGACCGACAAGTACCGCCCTTCGAGTCGACATAAGGAGATATTGACTCGGCGAGTAGGCTAAGTCGGGATCTTGACGGTCCTGATCGTCAATTCGGTTTGAGCAATGCATGTAGGGGGACACATGTCCGTTGCTGGCAAAGGGCCACCATTTGGCGACTGAAATCACCATAACACACGTGCTTCAGCATATGTGACAACTTACCCTAACTGTCATGGTAATGAATCATAGTGGTTTTAAATAAAAAATTATGGTTGTTTTGTGCACAATCCCCAAAGTTCATGGTAGTTTGTGAAATTTATCCTTTAACGAATTGCTCAAGGTTCAGATCATAGATGTAATCCCTCTAGATTGCTAGCGTTCTGTTTGATCCCATACCACACAAAGTCTGACTTCAGGAATTCAATCTCTACTAGGTCCAAAAAATGAAACAAAATAAACTAATTCTATCCAGCAACCACTACCTAGTTTGGTCCAATACTATCAGAAAATTGTAAGACAGGTAAATAGTCCAAATTATCAACTTAAAAAAAAGTCAGAAAGTGAGGTTGAGAGTTTAGGACCACAAAGTAACGGACAGCTTTACAGATGACATCATAGAGGTAAAATAGTAAAGAAAAAAGTACCTGCTCTTCATCCCACCAAGATTCCCAGCTATTATCTCCTTTAATTCCTACCCCTCCCTTGTAAAGAAGCCAGCTAGTCCAATCATCAAAATCTTCAACAACCCTAGCATTTACACATCAAATAATAGTACTAAATAAAAAGTTAGAGAGGTAATTACAAACAAAACGTAAAGACTGAGAAAGACAGTATCATGCACGAAAAACTGACAAAAAACCATAGAATGGTAACTGGCATGAAAACTAGATATATAAGGAAACTTACTTCTGCCATTCAAATCCAGAGGGGTTGAAGATATATGGTGCAAAGAGCCATGATATAACCAAAAACCAACTACTGATTGTAAGGAGAACAAAAGAATATGCACCATTTTCTGTGTAGCCATATGCTATGTAGACAATGAGAAGAAGTCCAACCTCTAGTCTGCAATAAGGGTAACCAATCGTGCTGTAAGCACTAAAACTGGAGAAGGTTTCAAAAGGAAGATATGGTAGATAATTGGCAACTGAGATTCACTAAGCACTTACGCCTTCACAAAATGACTTCGTGAGTATAATCTATAGTTCTCTGCAAACTTAATGTGGCGAACAACAAAGCCTCTACCCGTCGCCTTGTACTGTCAAAGTATAACACCAATGTCACATATTTGTGAAACAAATCACACCACTTAATACATCAGTTCTAAGATGGAATTCACATACACTTGCACCTCCATGAAGGATTGTCCTGCCGAAATAATGTGTTCGGGTCCCAAGGGAAAATGTGAAGAATACAGCACACAACTGGAGTTGCATGGTAATAAAACTAAAAATTGCCTGAAAAAAAATATATATATACACCATGTTAACAATCAAATAGAAAAGCTAACATAATAAGTATCTGATACTACACTGCTGCCTGGCTCAAGTGGTTCAGGGATGCGACTGGGTTAGAGAAAGTCCCAAATTCAAGTCTAGGCGAGGGTTTTTTTGCATCAAAGAGACATTTCGAAGTCCAGGTCCAGGTTAGCGCTTTTGTTGAACCAAAAATGACTAATTAACAAGAAAAGAAGAAAGTTGGAATAAAAGAAAACATTTCAGAGGTATAGATTATACCAAGCTACAATACGTGCATTTACCCTCATGTAGAGTGTGTGTGTGCATTTACACGTACCTTCTGTGGAGGACTAAACTTTTTTCATACGGATAGCTATTAAAAGCTTTTGTGTGAATGTAAGCTCATTGAAAATAAATGACATCAATTTTGTTACAGACAAGTTCACGTGTAACATAAAATCTAATAAACATAATAAAATAAAAGCTTACAGGTAATTTCAAAAATTATTATAAGGGTACATTGTTAAACTTAAACTCAATAAACAAACGCCATAAACTCTTTGTCGATTAAAAGCATATGTATTTAAAAGTTAAAAAGCTGCACGTATAGCGAATATGATGACTGATGCTAAAAATACTAAGAACCTCCTCTTCTAACATAAAAGAATAGGGTATTACGATAGAAAATAAATGTCTCAAAAAGATCCAATCTATTAAATTATTCAAGTACCAAAGATGTAGAAACAATAACCAATATGACCCATTAAAAACCCCAAAATAAACATCAAAATGAATTGCCACTAAACTGGACACCAGTTAGGTGCATGGTAACCATGAATTATTGCTCACCACAAACAGTACCATGTGGATTGATCATAGCAATAAGAAACAAACACATTTCTTATTATTTCAGTTATCACTCATTCCCACTTAAGGCATGAAGAACAACAAATATAGTTGCAGAAATATGGTATGCAAATAATATTTGAAAGAAAATACAAGTTACAAACATAGAATTCACAAGTACACAACAAGCTGACCTTCAAGAGACCTAGCTCAAGTATGAAACCCATTATCATTGGAACTGCGGTGAAAATGCCAATTTGGACCAAGAACTGAGCATTCAAAGCAGTATCTAATGCAGTGTTCCCCAACAACTTAGCTTCACGTGAAATTGCAGAGTCAAGCCCAGATAGTGCCTGTACATTTTCAATCAACTGATGTTAGAAGTTTCGGCATAAATATAAGATGCTATAACACCTACTCATCAAATTCTGTGCAACAGGATGGTGGGGGTGGGGGTGGGGGGTCTGCACTCTGCAGCACCAGTTCTTTGTTTTTGTATGTGTTAACAAAAGGACAAAGGCAAACTAAGCACCAAGTTACAAGTAACCTGCACATACCCGCATGCACACAAAGGAAGGAGGGAGTGGGTGTGTGTGTGTGGCTGTGTGCCCGTGCGCGCGTGTGAAGTGGGTGTCGTACATCGTAGCAGCACCTGAGTATGAGTATTGAACTTACCAGGTAAACCCTTCCATATAAGAAAATGTACACTGTAAGCACAGTCATCTGCATAAATGGAAATTTTCATATAACAAATAGCTCACCAAGAAAATCATATGATAAAGAAAATAAATATAGAGAAAAAAGCAGACCATTGTGCACACGTAGAAACCAACAGTCGTGAAGTAGAAAGATAACATCCTAAAGAAGTCAAAAAGCCGCCCAATTCGATATATATCTCTACTTAGGACTTGCTCCCCATTTCCACCAGCAACTTTACCCTCAAAGAGTGCAATCTGATTCAAACCAACATCTCTCCCCTTTCCTACCTACATGACAGCAAGTTTTCACAATATCTCAATAACATATAACCACAAAGTCCACCACTCACTTGTTTCGAGGTTTAAATAGATAAAACCTGGATATACTCGTGATGTGTGATATTACCCTGCCTCAATGTGGAATTGAATCCTGCAAAATATGATTAAATAAAATGGAGATTCAGATGAAACTTCAAACAAAGAAAAAGAATTTCTCAGAAGACCCCATTGCCTTCTTTTAATGCAACTTATAATTCTGCAGATAACCTATCAATTAAATTCATTAAACATTTGTAATCCAATTATTCAAACTTTCCTAGAAGATATACCTGCAAACTGGAGGGTGGATTACATAATGGGCCAAAAAACGAATTCAGGAGACAAAAAAGATTAAACAAGAAGAAAATTCAGAAGAAAACAGATGAAGAAGAATCCCAAGAAATAGAAAAGGAGCAAAGAAAAGAAGAAAAGGAAAAAATAATAATAAAAGAAATAATACAATATGATGTCTCCTTCTAGCCTCATAAAAGGGGAACTATCCAGTAGGATAATGATTGGGAAAGCTGCAGCAATGGAAGATAATGTAATGATGACGCTCCATATAATGTGACCGTGTCCCTCAGACAACAGTATTGTGTGTGTGTGTGTGTGCCTACGACAACATTGTGGCGATGATTTCCACTGCACAACTTTCGAATAACAACAATATCTCATATGAGCTCAAGAAAGAAAATAGTGCCTCATTGAAAACATCGTATCAATCTTTAAACCAAGATTGGTCTGCTAAGGAATATATATTAACTTTATTTTGACATAAATCACAAAAAAAATTATATAAAGCCACTGAGAATATGTTAATGATGTCTTTGTTTCTCTATATGAATGAACTTTTCTTGGTTTTGTTAATAATAGTAGGGAACTGAATTGAGTCAGGGAGGTGGTAAGGATAATAGTAAATCAAATAATGATGATTGCAGTACTTTGAAGTTAATTTAAAAAAAAACCAGAAATTTGACAGGAGGTTGGGAAAATTGGGAGAAGAATATAATTTAAGCGTAACTATGAAGAGCATGAAATCAGGGTGAAGCGTTATCTTTTGAAAATACCAATCCTCGGCATCAAGAGTTGGGAAAGGTATGAAGCAACAATAAAAAAAACAATACTTAAAACTGGTAGAACGATATAATTATTGACGTGAAACTTTGACGAGCTTGTATTCCAGATGAAGTGTTATCTATTTGAAATACCACCACTTGGCATCAAGAGTTGCAAAAGTAATAACCAAAACAAACTTTCTTGAGATGCCAACAAATAAAATTAAGATTGAAGGAGAAGAAGGGAAAGATACTCCCTTGCCTATATCAACCACAATCACAATCATAACCGCACAATTGGAGTTGCAACAAGGAGATGGTATGACAGTGGCATGGCAATCACATTATAGAGCAAGCTTTTTGACCTTGGAGCTTGGGATTATTTGCATAGCTTAATTGCACAAACATTTTATATGACTAGTTTGTCATTAAATATTCTCTCACTCAACCCTCACCACAAATTCGATGTTTTGGTGTAGAGGAAAGAGCTCTAATAGTCTAATACAAAGAAAAGTAAAAAGTCTACAAATTATAAAAATTAAGGAATCACCACAATTTAGCTTACACAAACCTGCATATATGTCTTCACTGATATTAATTACACGAGATGCCTTACTTATGCCACCTCTTGTTATGTGAAATATCCTATCAAAAACATCAGGATGTCCATAGTGCATACGAACCCTGCAAAAGGGTAGATATAGGCACTTGCATGGTCAGGATGGAAAAATACATGAGGATTTGTATGTGAATAAAAAGAAATTGAATAACATTTTTATTACTAGCTTTAACCTGATCAAGTTGGAATATATGTAAACATAATGCCATAAAGCTGCTAGCAGCTTACAAAGAAAATCAAAGAAGAAATCTAACTAACACAAACTAAATAGACGTGCTTCGACGTAGGAAGGATGAGGGGCAAATAAGAGTTAGATAACAACTAAAGCAGCATCTGAAAGTGATGCTATTATTAAACCAGAGAAGTTGCCTCCGCATGTGTGTCCTCGTACTATGAAGATGAAGGTGGCTAATATCCACAATATAGTGAAGTGACACGACTTTGCAATTTCTTATTGCTAGAGGTATGTTCACCACAAACATGAGGTATACCTGATTGATAGTGAAACACACTCATCAAACCATGTTGTAGCACAACTTTGCCGCCATCATCCAAGTTTTTCCCCGCAAAAGGGTTATGCTTTGCAACACTCAATTGCATATTGAAGAGAAATATATGATCGACATTCAAACTAAATTTGAAACTACCATGGCTAATGTTGGATTACTAGTTAAGAAAGCAATGGATAAGAAGTGAGGGCTAGTGTTGGATTACTAGTTAAGGAAAAAATCGATAAGAAGTGAGCTGGTCATAATCTTAGAACACCAATTGTCATCCTCCACCCAATCCTAAACTCGGCGATAAGTATAGAAAAAGGGGAAAGAGAAAGATGACAGATTGATTGTAAGGGATACATCATCCATCTTAGAATTGACAGGAGCCAGATAGAACTTGCTTCCAGACATTGTAGCAGAGCCAAGTAGCCAATTGGCTTCATTACCAAAAATAATTATAGCATCCAACAGTTGGTAACCAAGTGTATTTTGGTTCAAACAACGCATCAAATCTGAAATTGATTCAATCACAAACCCATTAAACAAAATTTTGGGTAAAACTACTAGTAATTACAGGAAGTACTACACTAGAACAAATCCTTCATCTATCTATTTGATGAAAGCAAAACCCTTCTTCACCATAATGGATCTGGACCACACTAGACTGCTTATATAATTACAGTAATCATCTTGCAGTAAGCAATGATTTTAAAATATCAACTAAGTCTTCTTTATGCCACATTATTTGCTCTGTGATATGCTCACCGACACAATATACCAGCTTGCACAGATACAACCATATTATTAATCCTTACATGACTTACTGCATAAAAGAGGAAGAATGAAGGAGAAAATTGAATATTATGCATAACATATCCAGAGTTTGATTGCATGCACAAGCTAAAAGGCTAAATTCTATATCAAAACATCCAAAAACATCATGATTGAATGATGATATTTGTTAAATGTATAATTAATTAGGTTCTCAGGGAACCGCAAATCTATCTAAAATCTTGTATCAAAATCCATTCACATGCAAAGTCTCTTACAAACACCACTATGGCAGTGAGGGTAAAGATAGGGGGGCAAAGCAGAAGTGGATAATTACATTTATTTGACAATTAATAAACGTGAGGTCAAAACTTTTATCAGTTAAAATTGTCACAAATCTTTAATGAGGTCCCAAGGAAAGCATAAATCTATCACCCGTGTCTAAAATCCATAGCATTGTAATCCACTCTCAATCCAAAATCACAAATTCCACCATGAAAAAGAGCTTAACATTAAATAGATTAAAGAATCTAAGCGAACTACTCCAATTTATTTCGATGGTAAGCTTGATCGAACTAACAATACCATAAATGCATTACCAACTGAGACCACAAGAAAAACTCAAATAATCAACCCTGCTAAAATCCTTATCATGTAAGAACCCACTATCAAATAATCAGTAAAATATGTCTTGGATAAAATTTATTTAGTAAGAATCAATACCTTGACAAAGAATTAGGTTGGCCCAATCAAGATCAATAGGAAATATCCAATTACTTATCAGTGTCCACCAAAACTTGAACCATAGGGAGAATATCTATATATATATTCCCAATTACTTATCAGTGTCCACCAAAACTTGAACCATAGGGAGAATATCTATATATATATTCCCAATTACTTATCAGTGTCCACCAAAACTTGAACCATAGGGAGAATAT
>BQKN01063028.1:46663-123651 GCA_022839385.1 Asparagus kiusianus
AATGTGAAGACAAAAAAATAATTGAAAGATGATTCAAACACTAATAATTGGGAGAAGGTATGCTATCAATGGAATGTAAGCATCAGAGATTTAAACTCACCTTGAAGGATATGCCAACGTCCAACTATTACTCTTAACGAAAAATGAAAATAAGTTCACATCTTTTTATAAAATTACAAACTAATCTCTTACTATAACAATCTGAACAGAAAGAGAAATGTAAAGATGATTCCCAAACTAAATATTTGAGATAAGGTATGTTAACAAAGAAATGTAAGTATCAGAGATTAATAATTAACTCACTTCAGAGGATATGCCAACACGCGTTGACCCAAGGTAACAAAGCTTGTTTCCTGATTCGACATAAACCATGCTAATGATGACACACTGTGAAAGGTGGAAAAGGGAGTTAAAGAGAAGATTCATGAAAGGACATGCATCACTGAAGGGAGAAACCCAAGGCAGACCTTCCTGTAAAGACATGCTCCCGAACACCAAGAATTGTAGGAGGACGAAGACCATGATTGCCCCGAAATTCTTCAAGAAGATTTCTCATTTTCATAGCTTCTTCAAGATAATTATCCTAGACAAATGAGTCATCTTTATCAATTTCAATACACATAATCACTGATATATAAATTGAAATTGGTATATCAAGTGGGGAACATTAAAGAGAAAAAATAAGCTCAAGAGATTATGCTAGATGATGAATGAATGTTAGATGATATAGAGGTTTAATGGACAATTTGTTCGTTCCATAATGAGACCAAGAAAGACAAAGAATAATCTCATGCAGAATTTCATCCAGGCAACAAGTTCTCCTGCAGAATAAATATAATAAAAAGTAGTTAACCAGTGGCCTAAACGCTACGATCCACTGTCTAATTACTGAATAGAAAAGGAATAATACTTTTGACCGCTGCTTTTCTTTTTGTTAACGAGGAACTACTTGGTCAGGTCGCCCAAGACCAGGGAGCAAACCCGGGTTCAACCCCCTTGAAAATGCAAACCCCAGGGTCATGGACCCCATCTAAATTCAGACCAGCCCAATGTTTATAGATGGGATTCAAACCCAAGACCGTGGGTGCCAGTGCCACATCTGAACCTTGCAACCATCCTTGTGACATGTGGTGGGTGTCAATGCTGTTTATTAACTAAGGTATCCTTAAGCGAATAGGGCGGTAAAGCCACTCCACTGAAGTAAAAAAAGCCAGCCTAGCTGCCGAGGAAGACAGAGCAGAGTCCGCTTATCTTAATTAAAATAACTGGCCTGGTGTCCGTACCCACATTTTCTTTAATTTGAATACGTATTTCTCTTCATTTTACTCGAATAAACAGTATATACAAATATGATCTTGTTCTCACCAAACTAATGATCATTTTGGCCGAGGAGTGGCACGAAAAACTATCACATTAGAATTCTGAAGTTAGGATTGTTCCCTATAGCTGAACCAAATCAATATTAGATGAAAAATAATAAAAATAAATAGCCACTTCTAGAAAATCAACTTTTCCTCTAATCTAAAGCTTGATTAGCAGTAGTGAAATAAAACAAAATTGGGACGGTAGAAGTTTTTTTTATTACTCAAATCATGTCTTTTGAGGAAGACTTAAAAGGGCCTGAAACTTGATGTTGTAATATGATGTTACAGGACTTTAAATTGAGATAGGAAAAAATAGTAGTCTATAGTTTCTTCAAAATTGTTTTTAAAAAGGGATGTCAAATTCCTTCACACATTGCTTTCTACATCTGACATGTCACTATCCTATAATTCTGGTGTGTGGATGACTTCCCAAAACCCAATTCCTTTTGCAAATACAAGAAAAGATTGGAAGTGAGGCATGTTTCAAAGCTTCTTGAATTTTCACCCACGCTGACTTTCCGAAGTAGCACCCTCTTCACTTTTTATCATAGCAATAAAAAATTTTGTTTTAATACACAGTTCATATCTGCTATGTTTAAATCCTAATTTTGGGGATTTTATTGTCTTCAAATGCAGTCTCTTTTCTCTAAGCCTGTTGCAGTGGTCATATATAACCTTTTCTTCTGATGCAAACACTTATCAATTTTAACATGCACAAAAGCAAAAGAATAGATGAAGGCAAGACATAATTAGAAACAATAAGGACAAAGGTTAACTCTGAAAAGTGTCAAAAGTTTATTTGTAATTTTCTATAAATTGCACATTAGCGTTATAGTAGCTGATTAAACCAAGGAACAATCCTCACAAATTTTACTAGAGAAAGAAATACCCTAAAAGGAGAAGGAGCAGCAGATATTTGATATGGGGTATTGCATTCATATAAAAGAAAATATACAGGACAAGCAGCAAAAAAGAATTAATAGCAAATTTACAGAAGAAGGAAATATAAAATATTTAGATAAAACTATGCTCATGTACACACAAAGAGTAGATGATTTGGCAAACAGTTAAACCATTTATTTCCAGAACAAATTCCTGCATCAAATTTTGTTAGTTTGTCATATTAAAATGATCTAGAAGAATTATATGATGAGTACAAAATATCAAGCAACCTGATTCATGTCAATAGTTTGGATAGCATCTCCGCGAGTGAAAATTATAGCATGATTTTGGTTCTCAGGTTTCCCCTCCCCAAGCTTAGGGTTCCCAGGAAGCTTAATAGAATATATTTCCTGCATACCAAGGGACCACAGAACACATTCAACAGACAACCTTCAAGAATATCAGGCCATAAAAGATCAAACAAATTCTATTACAGAAAGCATAACTCTATTGCCAAGGAAGCAAGTGTATACCTGATCTTTTCCATGAACATCAGCCTTAACAAGCTTGGAATAGAATTCTTGCAACACTTTTCCGTCTTGTGCTGTACTTTCTTCAATATGTATAAAAGCAATACGAAGAGCCTCATTTCTGACGATTAACAAGATAAAAAAGAAGAAAAAGGGAAAAGAAAAACAAGGAACAGGAGTCAGTAATGGTACAAAGAAGGTACAAGAATAAGAACAAGTGAAAAAACAAGAGCCAATACCAATATCAATACTACAGCAATATTTATAAACTAAAAAATGCAAAAACTAAAAGGAAATTGGATGTGAAATATAATAATTAAATGGATGAGCTCATATATTTAAAGTAGTTACTGAAGTTTCTCATCATAAGACACAAAAAGGCATGTTTACCACTAATTCAAATTAGGCAAGCAAGGTGACCAAATAGAGATGATGCGCCTCAAACATGGCAACACACTTAAAATAATTACACGGGGCGAAGGGAAAAGCAGCAATAAACTGTTTCACATATTTTAATATGCAAAATGGATCTCATTTTTCACTGAAAACCAAAACATAGGCTAGATATCCCTTCTAAAGGATATGATATTCAACACAATTGATCATTTCTGTAATAAATAAAAGGTTTCCAAGATGTCAAAGAAACCATTTTAAAGAAACAGCCTTGCAGTTGGCCGGCCCGAACAGAGCCCAACCTAAAAATCCAATCCACTCGTCATTAAAAATTCCATATTCAATCTATAATCTGTACATGTTTACTTGTGTATATTAAATATTCTATCCATACTTATGAGTCAAATGCAAATAAAACATATAAAAGGTTATGGAAAAAAGATACCATGTGTCCTAGCTGATCAAATCACTGCATTAAAAACTATAAATTATCACATTTCACATGTGATACAGCCAACTAAAGACAATGGCTGAGCCCAGATGTATGCATCATGCAGGACGAAAACAGACCTATTCGGTTTGTTTTATCACATAAATATTTTTCTCCTTCAAAAGCATTACATGCATGTTATACCTCAGAACATCTTACTTACATTTATTTAAAGACAAAGTTCTACTTAGATTCAAACCATTGAACATACACTACAAAGCATTAAAGTTTAATCTATTCAAATAAATATAACCTCTGCATTAGAAGAGAAATATCAGCTGCTTCTGGAGCTTTCTTCTGTTTCTGTTGACCATAAATTTGGCACGACACCACATAGGTAAATTTAAGATCAGCTTGAGCACGGGTTTCTGAAGATAACATAAATCCCTCTGTATTTATATAATCTGCTCCAGAATAATTATCTTCTAGTCCTGCTAGTATAAATCTAATTATTAATCCATATAAATGGGTCAATCGAAAAAGCAAGAGAAATGAAGCCTAATGCAGCAAGAAGAAGAATACCTCCAAGATATCTCTTCTCCAAATAGCTTTGCAGCATAAGGGCCCTCCTATAGTACATCATACCACGTACTGCATTGACATGCACATAAAGTTAACATAATGTCAAAAAGTAAATTACTTGATATTTAAACGAACAAAAGAGAAAGTAGCAACACTGCCAAATACACACTGCGAAGAGACAGGTGACTACCAAAAAAATCAAAGGTCGTTAAGAGCTGAAGGAAATAAACAACGCATGCACATACTGCAATTTCCCTAACCAAGGGATACACATAGAAAGGAAGAGGAAAAACAAGAAGGTGAAAACACCAGAAATTAAGCAGAACCTTTTTGCATATGCATATCATCAGGACAAAATTAAATCCTAACCTGTTCTGGCCAATGTTTGCCCTCGATAGGATGCCCAAAACCGCAGTTCCAAAGTGTCATTAGAGCTTTGTTGTAGAGCCTCTGCAGTTGACTGACCACGGCCAATGCGTTCCAGAAAGTTCTCCCACTCATCTATAATAAAGAACATAGTTGCAATAACAGAATAAAAGAATGGTTGTGGATACAGGAAGCATGACCACAACGATGACTATTCAAATCAAAAGCAAGTACACCCTGATCTCCAGTGGTTACAACTTACAACCACAAAAATTTGCTAAGGATATTCAACATACAAAGCCTTCAAGAGAAGGTTCATGCCACAACGAAAGGCTTCAGAAATCAGTCTCAATTCAATAATTATAGGAAAGTAAGTAGATTCGAAGTTCTAAACTTGACAAGTTCTGACACAATAAAATACATGCACAACCACATAAATGTGTGATTATGGGGTCAGTGGAAATATGAACAATTTCTCCTACAGCTCTAAAACCCCTAAAATCCCACCTCAAAATACATGAAAAGACACAAGATTTTAACACCTTTTACTCATAAACAAATGGTTGACAAATTAAAGGTTTCTCAATAATATAATAAATAAGACTCCTAGATTCATAGATAAATAAATTCTAAATGATATAATATTTTATAGACCCAAGTATGAAGTCTAAACCAGAATATTTTTAGCACAATTACACTTTAAATCAAGAATATTGTAAAGGAATATTTTCAATACATTTGGGAAGGATTTGTTATAAGCAAAAAAAAAAAAAGATGCTACCAAGATACACCTATGTACGAAGTCCAAACCAGAATAACTCTAAACACAAATATGCTTTAGATCAAGAATATCATGAATATTTATAAGAAATTTGGGAACATTTTGTTAAAGGGAAAAATTGAGTGATACCAAGTTCTTCTCCTGCATATAAAGTGGGAACAAAATGGAAGCCCAAGCAGTGAGCTGTGCTATTTGAGATCGGACATATTTGATAAGAGTTTTAAGTGTTTAGATCAATGATCAAATGGTTTATTTGACAATGTGCATGCTTAATCCGTATACATAAGCAACATATGCCATTTTCAGCCATATATATCGTGTCGCATTGATGCATGGACTAAAAAAATTTAAGACGCTGCCCTTTAAATGATGTATATCAATGTTTGATGTATATCAACTTTAACAAAGTGGATCATGTATTTGTGTTGTCTATAACGTTAAACTTCAATGGAAAGGATTCATCTCCAAATCCATGTGGAAGTAGGTACGTCAAATACCCAGATATATATGAAATGCACAGACATACTAAACCCCATAAGTCCAAATGATTCTCAGATAACCCGCCATCCCTTTTCTTTTGTATCAAAGATTCACAATGCCCTAGTATGTACCCCTATCATTAACAGGCATCATCTAACCTCAGGTGACCTCTTTGTGGAAGCTATTTTCACTAAAATGTTGTTGTATGATTTTAAAAAGAAATTCTATTAAGTTTGAAATTCAATCAAGGCCAGCTTTTATAAGTTGTTTCTCTCCAATGTGTCTTTTCAAATCTTCGAACTCCAACTCATATGCACAAACATCCAAACTTATTGTATCTCATTTTTTTCCTCACATTCTAAAACCAAGTTGATGGACTTGAAATCCAAATCATATCCGTCTCTTCTTTCAACTTTGTCCTTTTACTTAGTTTCCTTATTTTTATTCAACGTAACAAAAAAACATCAAAACCAAAACCCACAAATATTGTAACCGACATGCATTTTGAATCAAACCCCGAATCGCATCCTTTCATTTGCTTTTTAATCACTATTTGAACCTCTCATAGGGTGCATAAATTGTAGGATTTTCATAGGGAAAATGTTAAGAGAGAAAGATAGCTCTATGGCTAAGTTATGGATCCAAAGAATCAACTGGTAAATGATATGACAATGAATTATAATTTGGATTAGGGGATAGGAAGATAATGACATGGGTAAAGAAGAAAAGGAAAGGATACAAAACATTTATACTAATTTTGTAATGGATTTGATAAATATACGTGTTATCATAACACTTAAATCCATTAACTCATTAACCTATCAACAAAATACAGGGGGCAAGAAGGTCATTTCATGATTTTTTTTTAATGGATTAGGTCAGTGAGGCTGGATAGAAACTTAAGAAGGGGACATAATGTCGAGCATGATAGGAGGGTTTGCTGAAATTACATATTTAAATGTACAACAAACTACATAGGAATCATGCAATAATGAAATGTTTCTTAAAAGAGAAAAAAAAAGTGGATATATAGTTTTTCTCTCCTTAAAAAATAACAATCTTTCTAAACCGTAGCCATAATTGTCATTTTTCCAATCGTATTATTTTTTAACAGTCAGAAACTTGTGTCTGGCCGCATACCTAGAACGATGAACAATCTGGTAGACTCCCTACCTGTCTGTACCTAGGAGGATTAGCAAAGCCCATTTTTAGTGGCAACGCTTCTGCATCAACTTCAGAGGGTTAATGTAAGGACACAGCATAGTCATAAAGTTTTATCAAATCTTTAAATGCAACCTTGACATCTTAGAATTGCATTCAGTAACCAACTAGTATCTACATGAGACTAAAAGATGAATTTGAACAGAAAACAACCTCATAATAAAAAATTCTTTGCAGAGAAAATCAATTAAATTGATTTTTAAAAATATGCAAGTTATAGCAAGAACAAATTGATAACACATAGACAGTGATATAGCTAGTGATATGTGATACTTCATATCAAAAAAGTAAGCATCAAAACACACACATAAGAAAGTTAAACCAGCAATACAAAACATAAATAAATAAAGACAATAGTAACGACGAGACATGTAATACCAGGAAATATTTTCTGAAGATAGAAAAGAATAGAAATCCCATCTTCATTCTCCTGCCTGAGTTCTGATGAGCTATACAGTACAGTTTCACTATAGTATGGCGTAAAAACACTGCTCTCAAAAAATATATATATACAACAGTTAGAAAAGGGTACGTGATTATTTTTCAAAATTTGTTTTTGAAATTTCAAAATTTAAGTTTTATCACAAAAGTACCTAAAAGGCATCATTTCAGAAACAGGCTTTGCAGGAGGCATGTCCATGAATAATGAATTTGTAAAAAATTCCAATCTCCGTCTAGCTTCCAAATTTTTTGGGATATTTTCAGCTGATTCTTTCACTGTTAGGAGAAGATGCAAACGTTTAACCTGCTCCTTCTGCAATAAAAAAATGATTAGTATGTTATGTGCCACATAGGTGGTTTAAAAAGATAAGATAGTTAAGGAAAAACATACAATCTCTGGATGTCTCGGCCATTCTATTCTAGAAAAGAGCCTGCCTTCATTTCTTGCCCTTGCTAGAATATTCCAAGTATCAAATTGCTCCCTAGGAAAAGAAGAGCACTCAGTTAGCTTTTGTAACCAACATAATCAAACAAAACACATAAAACACAAAATCTAGAGCATTTCATAAGACCTCAAATTGGATGTCAGCAGATCATGTGTAACAACATCATAAAGTTCATATACAGCTTTTGAAGCACCTGCTGCAAGTCCAGGAGTCTCATCTCGTATCTGCACAAAGTATAAGGCTTAATTAATAATGTATACAAAATGACACTTGTCATAGAAGCTCTGGTGCACCTAGTAGTCCTTAACATAGGAAAGGATGCCCAAATTGACAGCAGCATTAAGAAGATCAAATTTCACAAAAATAATCACAAGAGAAACCCGCAAGCAGAGGCAGGCACAGCCAATTCAACATTTTGGCCTTACTCTAATAAAGTTAAAACAAAAAGAATAAACCAGTTGACAACTTAAACAATAAGATTATATAAGCATAACAAAGCCTTCATCATTTTGCAATTCAGAATATATCTGACTTGAAAAATAAATATACAGGTCATATATCGGTATATTAACTATATGTATGACTAGGGGTGCAAAAGAAATATCCCTATCCATGGGTATATATGTGTTACGAATATGGACCCTGAACATCTATATCCGATAGAATACGAATACAGGCATTGACGCATTGATATATAATGAAATATCTGGATCAGCACCGATATCCAAATACATGTCGATCATATTGCTGCAATTGTTATTACAGTTAGATTAATGGATTTGAGGTTAATTTTGATGATCAATAGATCTAATCTTAGATTTTTAGAGGGGCCGAACATATTAATGGACTCTCTTGTATCACATAATCTATGCATAAATGGACTCTCTTGAATCACATAACCTAAATTTTAGGAGTTGAGGGTTATTATTTTACACTCTAACATTGCCAATATCAAGTCGAGCAGAATTGATGTTCACACGACTTCCAGGGGCATGTTAACTTGTAAGAAAATGGATTCTATATGTTCACATAAGGAACTTTATTGTCACTACATCCAATTATACTAACACGCTGCATAGACAGCCCAGCATTGCCAGGGATTGTTCTCCACACATCACTGTTTTAAATATCGGCCGATAATCGATATTATCGGCCGAGTTATCGGATTTGGGAGCTCTCCGCTAGGATAAATTGGATTTTTAATCGGTTATCGATTTTGTAGGTTTATCGGCGATTTATCGGCGTTATCGGCACGTATCGGCCGATAAGTAAGACTTTTTTATCGGGATTATCGGGATTATCGGCCCATTTTGACTAACATTATATTTTTTCAAGGCTATGATGCAAGTTTCGCTTTCTACAATTTGTTAGTCATTCTAAACATGATGATTTATATTTTGGAATGTTTATATTTCATTAAGCATGATTAGATTAAATTTTTTATTTGTTATATTATATATACACATCATCCAGTATATCACTCCGATAAATACTACTTATCCCCGATATATCCCCGATTTCCGCTATCCGATAAGGATTTTGGCCGTCCGATAAATCCCCGATAACCGATATTTAAAACCTTGCCACACATATGGGTTGGCCTCTTTGTTTCTTTTCTTGCAGGGCAACTCTATAAAATAATCCTCAGTGCATAGAAATGAAAATCACTGAACCCACTACCTAATTTCAACGTAAACTTTATAAATCAAGCTTCAGTACCTGCTTGTAACCTTTTAAGTAATGATCACAAATTTGGTAAGAAAAGAAGTTAGTTTGACAGATTTGAAGACAGCAACTAGTTACTTTTAAAAAAAACTATAATTGACAAAAGCAACAAGACTTACTAGCAGACCAGTCAAGGCAGTGAACTTTTTAACCAGCAGCGACAGATTCTTAAGTGTTATAGTAACAGTAAGAGAATGCTCAGATATGCTACTATTGAGCTCACGAAAGAGCCTTTCAACCCTACAACAAAATAGGAAAAAGTGCAAAAATCAAATTAGAAAAGGTGCAAATCACCAATTTACCAATCCATATATTGCATTTTACATAAAGATTTATCTTTCATCTACAAAATCATTATCCTAGTCAAATTAATGAACAATATTCCATTCCAAAAATAACAATACCAAAGTCGCCCTTCTCCACTAACTATAGAGTGCAGAATCTTTTCTGCACTATAGTAACATTCCTGAACAGCATAGGCCATGTACTCATCCTTAGAAATTCTGTTCCACAAGCTAGCTTGATTATCCCTGCAATCTTCAGCATAGGCTTGTGCCTTCATGATCTGTAAAATCATGGCTGCAGTTAGAAACAACAAAGAACATTTTTAGGCAAAACAACTCCATGTTTTATCATATCCAGACCTTGCTAGTTAAAAGGAACAATGGCCATTGAACTAATCTCAAGCTCCCGGAGTTGCTTGGAATACAAAGCAAATCCATTTCCCTGCAGACAAGGAGAACAACGAATATATGATACTAGCACATGGAAATGTTTCTTGAAGTATGTGTCATTACATAATTAACAAAAATGATAATCAATTAATATACACCTGTTACTAATATAATCTTCTTCCCGTAAACTTTTTATGATATCATTCCAAAATGGGGAGAATAAAGCTGCATTTGACTTGCTCGTATCTTGCGGCTCCTAAGGCAAATAAACACCAACTTTAATTCTGAATCATGACAAATAAGATACCTGAAATGTGTTTCTTAAAGATGAATTTACATAAAAAGCTTAAATTTAAAAATGAACCCTATTGCTTCCAAGGTCGTATTCCAATTGGGGATGATGTGTCAAGTTATAGATAGGTCCAGTTAAACATTGGACAGGCAAAAAGAGATAAATAGGAAACTACAAGCAAAACTACTGCTAGATAAAATCAGTCATAAAGAAATATCGAAAAAATGGTCCCATCTTAGAGTGATATATTAGAATTGAATCAACAAGACAGTCTTTTCTCGCTTCTGTGTGCATTTATGCGCATAAGTGGAGAACAGATACCAGAATAAAATCTAGGACAGGGGTAGCACATGAAACAAAAAAAAATTATATATGTGACTTATGCTCTTGAATACTCCTAACAAACCAAATACGGATGAACAATATAGATACAACACGATAAAGCTATGAAAATATAATGTTCAGATATAGTAGCAATTAAACATGTGTGTTAATGTTCATTACGGTAGCCTGAATAAATAAGTTTACAATGGATATAGGATAAAGATATCTGGATATTATGAAACAGTTTTTAAGTCGTATAAATCAGTAAATTCCTTATTGAGAAAGTGGACTACTTACATAAGCGCAATATATATGCAAATGAATCGAATCACAGACACATACATAAATAGTGTTAGATATTATTGATATTTAGATTTAGGAGATATTACGAGATATTGTTGAGATATTATGGGATGCGATTGTGCATGATTTTAGCACATACCTATTCTGTAATATCCTCCTAATCTATATTTAAGAGAGCTTAGGGTTAGATGAATAATATCTTTTGCCTTTTTAATTAGATATTGTTGAGATATTATGAGATGTGATTGTATATGATTTTATCTCATACCTATTCTGCAATATCCTCCTAATCTCTATGTAAGAGAGGTTAGGGTTAGATGAATAATATCTTTTGCCTTTTTTATTTTCTCTACAAATAGAATTTCAATTTCTTTTAGCACTTTTGACGGTTGCATATGCATTAAATGCTCTACAAATTTTAGTATATGTCATGAGTATCCGACAAACATCTGCAAGAGTATATGTATATGTATGAGTACATGTACAGGACATGTATATCTGTGTGTGTACAAGCGTGTGTGCGCGTACAAGAATGTGTATGGGAGAGGCTTTAATAATACTCTTAAGCATAATTAGCTCGGTTATGCCCACCTCCAACACTAAATATATGAATCAATTTGTACGATCCACTCCATTCATTTTGACCAATAAATTTTGGATGGTACACAAACAAATAAGTAGGTTTATTGAGTATTGAGTTGTCATAACTCACACATCATGTGATTGTAAAATTAACAATTTTATAACAATACACCTAAAGAGACAATGTAAAAAATGATTAGAAGTATAGGAACATCAATATTTTTTATTTATATAAGTTTTAAGATATTTAGATCATGATGAAATGAATGGATCATCCATTGGAACAACCCATGCAATAAAAGGTTTTTTTTTGTTGTATTCCTAGGAAACCGTTAATTTGTGCAACCAATTGATGCGCAAGCACTATATGCTCAAAATACATTACCTTTTAGTAGTAAACCATTTAAGATATGTAGACTAATATGAACAGAATGGATCATCCAATTTCATTGCATATTACACATTTTCACGAGTAGGCATAACTAAATTATGCATGCCCTAGGAACAATA
Source organism: Asparagus kiusianus (assembly GCA_022839385.1). Classification (NCBI taxonomy): domain Eukaryota; kingdom Viridiplantae; phylum Streptophyta; class Magnoliopsida; order Asparagales; family Asparagaceae; genus Asparagus; species Asparagus kiusianus. The sequence continues at coordinate 58,990 of BQKN01063028.1, forward strand.
TGCCTTCCCATCCCCCGTATGTGTATGTATATGTATATGTGGACATGCATACACGAACACATGCACACACATACACGGATAGATATTGAGTGAATCTGCAGTGAGCCGGATACTTTAGGAGTGTCGGGAATGCAGATACTTCCATTTTGATCTTAATAAACCAACGAATTGAAGACCCGCATAATGCAGATACATCCATTTTGACCTTACTAATCCTGACTAAAGAGAAATTTAAATAACTTAGCCCCGTCTCAAAAAATTGAGATAAGCTTTCCTGCCGTTGCAACTAACAAAAATAGAGGGTTGGAAAAATGTAAAAATAGTAAGAAATATGAAGTAGAAAAAATATTTGCTTATAAAAAATAAGCAAAGAAGTTCAACCTGAGAATATTGTCTGCTTGAAGGAATTCTGTAGCAGTACAGAAAAAACAAGTCACTGAACCATAATCTTGCAAAAAAAAAAAGTATGACCAATCCCATATTATGATAAAAACTGACAGTATGGATCTGACCTTTTAGCTTCAGATGAAACAAGATGTTTCACAAAAGCCTCAGGAAAGCTTTCAAATCTCTTTTGAAGCATTTCAAGCGACCTTATCTACAGATAAAAACTCATAACTACTAAGAATTGAAAAGAAAAAAAATGATATTATGTGGTGTACATTTGAGTTATGAAGAAGTAAGAGATCTCAACCATTTTCACTATGTGCAAAAGAAATTTTTAAATATTCACATTAATACCTCCCCCAAGCGAGCTCGAGCACCAATCAGGCCACCAATAAGGGCAGACAGAAGCGTGTACCATATGTGAATATCCATTAGGTAGATCTAAGTAAGATGTACAACCATAAGTAAGTGATGGAATAAAGCCGGAAAACTCAGTTTATTCTAGATGCAGTCAAAGCAACAGAAACTCACTGCGACAACAGGTGCCCACAGACTGAGGAGAGTTAAAGCATTCTTATTGCCTGCACAGATGAACAGAACGCTCAAAAGTTTTTCCCTGAAAACTACGCGAATATGGAACTTGTTATCCTACATCCTTACGTACAACATAGCTGGTGGAAAGTCCACATAAAATCTCAAGAACAACTATATTGAAACAATTTGACATAGAGGGGCATGTCCACTACAGCATCCAAATTGCAAGTGTATTTTTCCCGAATTTAGTGTCTTAGACTAACTATTGAGAGAACATTGTAACATAATTTACTCTTTGCAATTTGTGCAATAAAAGCAATACGAGCAAAAATATGCTTGGTTCTAAGATACAAGACAGCAAAGAGTCGTCCCCCAAAGATTTGGGAAAAACTGTAGGTACAAAAAACGCTGTCCTTGCATGAATCGTCAATATATAAAAATGGGGGTAAATTTCACTTAACCCCCCTCCCCCAAACTTTGTTTATTCTTCCTTAACCCTCCTGAACTTGTCTCACTTAACCCCCCCCCCCCCCCCAACAAAAAGTAACACTGAATTTTAGTGGGTCACATGCCAAGCACGTGATAGCAAAGGACGAGAATGCCCATTTATTAAAGACTAACCTTTTTCCACTTTTGAGTTTAAATTTCAACAAGGGCAAAAGGACATTTTAGTCATTTTCACCATTATCAAGTAGTAATGTCAGCGGGTATGTTTTTAAAAACATCAAAGTTCAGGGGGATTAAGTGAGACATCCAAATGTTCTAGGGGATTAAGTGGAATAAACAAAATTCAAAGGGGTTATGAGCAAAAGCACCCAATATTCAGGGGTTAAGTGAAATTTACCCCCAAAAATGGTTTCTGAACAATTTAACACTGAAATATTTAAACAAAAATGGGAAAGGACCATCAAAAGAAGTTGAAAATAACAGTAAACAATAAGGCACTAAATGTGGGTTTCCGTAGGAAAACTATATGCCAAATAGAAAGCACATCAGTCACTATGAGTCAAATATTTCTTCCTTCATTCAATACTTTACAGTAGTTCTTTATACATCCAAGAAAATAATCAAAGATGGTTCGATCAGGCTTCTCATTACTTCTTAATAGATCAAACTCAAATCCTTACATTAATTTAATATATCAAAGCACCCATCACATATATCAAGAAATCCATTACTTCAGAGAAGCTATTCAGTAAACTCATTCATCTCTCCACGCACGTCCATCAAGACCTATTTTCATATCACAATCTCATCCCATTCTGTATTAACCCATCATGCAATTTGATATCTTCACCAACCCATTTATGTTTATACAATAACATGGATTATCATGATTACAGGCCCTCAAATGCTTCTCCTTACTGATGGCAAACCGCTTTAACACCCTCCTCCCCCAACTAAAAAAGAATTTTAAACTTTTTCATCAATTACTGCAGGTTCTTATGATTGACAAAAAATGTATAATGTATTGATGTGTTGGAGATCTTAGATACTACATGTCTGAGAGAGTAACAACAACAAAACTTTTATCCCAATTTATAGGGGTGGCTACACAAATCCTATTCCTTCATTTAATTTTATTAATAATTATCTCCTCCATTACAATTATCCTATCATTCTTAATTGCTTCCAACTAAGTTACTTCAGGGCTACCAAGGCTACATTAATTCTAAGCTTATATTTTTCCTAATCGGTGCATTTACTGGTCTCTGTTCCACATGGCTAAACTGTCCTTAATCTAAAAGAAATGAAGTAGGTATGTACGGGTTGTTTTAAAACTTTTGGATTGGTGGGGTTCAAGTTGGGGAATAAAATTTCCCTCTAATATGGCATAAATATTGCAACAATCAGCCCTTCAACTTAGACAAATAGTGAGATAATACTGAATGCAGTTAAATTGGGGGCATAAAGAAATTGCAACTATGGAATTAGTTTGAAATGATATTATGAGACCGGGAAAGATTATGAACTAATAAACACAAAAGGAGCATGAAATTCACAATAGATTTGGCAACGCAACATAAACCAGTAAAAGGCAATTTGTACCAGAATTTTGACTATACCAGGTTGAAACATAAAATACCCCATTCTACAGAACCCGGGAGGGATCAGGAAGTTAGACTTCAGAAATCATAATATTGCCTGCTTCCACACCAATAACCGAAAACATAAAAATTGAGACATGGGTTTATTAAGGAAATGTGGGGGCACATCTCCTTAGGCAAATTATAAGTATAAAAAATGAAGTTCAAAACCAAGTAAAACAAGTAGAAAATTAGAACTTGAATAAGAATCTGATACGGAACGAAATGTATTGTGAATCAACACTGGCAAGAAAATTAGGCAACTGAACCCGTTGCCAAAATCATAAGAAAATTAAAGGTTCTCAAGTAGTCTTAGCCCGCCAACGTGTATTAGTATGACTTTTACGGAAAAATAAAAGTAAAATACATGTCTTACATGATGATCAACACACAGAAACAAAAACAATAAAGAAGCAAAAGCTAACAATACACAAAATGAAAAATGCCTACCCTTTGAAACAAGATCATGCCAAGAGTACTTCAAATCATGTAGCTGTACGATTATATTGGTTGGTTGTACAAGCGGCCTTATCTGAAAGAAACAAAGCAATGGCAACAGTGATATTAAAGAGAAAATTACAAATAAAATCAAAGGTGCTTACCTGAAGATAATACGCAAAAGTAAATTTACACGCAAATATGACCAACCAGAAAAGCACGTATCTGCATTGTAAATAACCCAATTGGAGATATCAGACTACCAACTTGACATCAAACCTCTTATAAATTATTAGCGCAGTTATGCCACATTCACACATGGAAACAGTAAAGCATCACAGGCACAGCACAGACAACATGACCCCAAGAATCGTTTAATGTATATTCAAACAATCATACAAAATCTAGAAGACAACTGGAAAAGAATCATAGCAGTTCGCAGTTAAACTTAACAACGTGGTCAATGATACAGGGTTTTGTTAAGCTTTTGATAAGGCTACAATCTTAAACTTCAGCGTTAAATGGTATAAATGACATTATTATTTACAAGAAGGCATAAACATAAAGCGAGGTGTTTTAAAACTACACATCTCAAAAAACGTTCCTTATAGAATACTCTCGTTTCCTTTATATTAACTTTTTCCTTTCCCCTTCACAAATATGCCTCTTGAAGACATCAAGTTTGCAAACGTTAATAGAAGTCCAATGACCAATCCAATTTCAGCAAGCAACAATGGTACGGTATTTTAAAGAACAATATCTCTCCAAAAAGAAGGAAGAAACTAAAAAGAATCTTAGGGTCTCCAAAATTGATGATGCTAAAAGAATATCCAATGCATTGGGTGGTGAAACTACCAGTAACCAGACTCAAGCAGAACCCACATCTCTTGTCGGAATGGACCATATCAAAATTAGTGATAGTCAAAAAAAGTGAGTTTCATGTTGTTGTCAAAATGCACCAAATAAAAATTAGAACACCACAAAAAATTAAGAAAAACTAGCACATTTAAAAGAAGAAAAGTTGTCTGGACTTAAGTGCTACTTGAATACTAAACAATGGTGAATTCAGTCATTGACAAAGTATATCCACTAGAATGATAAATGGTAGTGCATCACAACTACAAAAAGGCAAAACGTATCTTCAAGTCAGTTATAACTCATGAAGAAAAATGGAACGGAGCCACTAAACAAAGAAATTTTGAAGGAAAAAAATCAGTATCTTCATAAATATATTTAAATAACCTGGAGTAGTCACTTGTCTTTTCATAAAGACCACGCCCGACAAAATATCGCTCCTGAAAAGAAAAGCAATAGCAAAACTTTTTAGGCAACAAATGATGAAAGCATACTGTAGCCCATCATAGGAAGAAACCAAACTAACATACCTGGTAAATCCATTTAAAAAACTGAAAAAAGGGCCACCGATCAGATAACTCCGAGACAGAGTGCAAAGCTGGAATTTTTGCTAAAAGAGCAAAGGCAATGCGGATGGCTGTGTAAACTCCCAAAACAAGAATATAGATACGAAAGTATGTTGAATCTGAGTTCCTGCTATTCCTTTCATCCATAACTTTCCTGAAAACAGTTTAAGGAATACTAATTTATTATGGGGCAAACAAACACATGTAAGATCTAAAGCTCTAAATAACATATTTAGGAAACGGGATAAAACAGAGAACTCTAATATGGAATAATGGAGTAGTTCAAATCAGGCACCCATCAAACACTTACAGGTAAAGATACATTATGGATGCAGAACAGGTGCCGAACCAAAAGAACCTAATAATTAATCTTGAAATAGCAAAACCTCTAGCAGTGCTGTAAGCTCCAAACATGAGAAAAACATCTAGAAAGCCTATAGAAAAATGGAAAAGTATAGTTAAAACAAGAGATAGCAGTGCTGTAAGCTCCAAACATTTCAAAGCAACATACAATCGGTGCCTTGCAACAAACCATCGAGAGATTAAGAAGAGATGGAAACATACTCTCCAAAAAGTTTAGGATAAAAAAGGCCGGTCCAACACTGAGTGCAACTTTAAAGGTACTCAAGTTGATATTTCCCTTGTGGAAAGCTATGATTGTTAAAACCTGCATAAGATATATACCAAAAAGAACACATCAAACTTCAATGTTGCCAGTGAACATATGCCACTACAGTTTCGGATTGATGCTAAACCTGAAACATTAAGAAAAGAAAAATCCAGAGACGATGGAAGCTGCGATATAAGTGCAAGAATGTTCTGTGCTCAACAAAGCTTGTTTTCCCTGTCTGCCAAAGGGGGAAAGGTCAGATCCATCCAATAGAAGATAAATAGAAAACTACATCTGCCTTGATCGTCTAGATTTATCTATCATCTGCAACACATGGTTGTTATTGTCTGACACGGATTGGATACGAGAGCTCTTAAATCTACACATGATAATGTTCTATACATGTGCATTTTAATGGTATAAGTATGTTTAAAATAAAATTCATTTTCAGAATCCAGTTTCACGAGAAAAATACTTAAAAGAGAAGAGAAGAGAAAAGAAAAGAAAAAAAATGAATTCCCAGAAACTTTACCACCACCACCACGATCCTCATAATCATAATCAGTTAAGTTTTTCCCACCAATGGAATGGCCAAGAGAACAGAAAGCCCCATGAAGACATAACATTCTACCACTGGAGGTCTACTTGAAGCCAAAAAGAATGCTGTATGAAGAACCCAGAAATCACAGATGAACTTCCTGAAATTCTCTCAGTGGTAACTAGTACAGGAAATCCTAACTTATGACTTATTTAGTTTGAACTCTGGCAATCTAGGAGACAAATATTATTATTTGAATATCACAATTATTTACAAAATGGTCCTTACACATTTACTTGTGCCAAACATGTAAGATGTAACCCAGCATAGATGTCGTGTAGATATAGACGATTATGCCAATAAAAGGAAGTCATATGTCTACAAAACGAAACATTTCTAAACACTACAAGAAGTAAACAAAAATCAAGAAACAATTGTAGCCAAAAATCATGTCAGATGAAGATGGATACGCACGCCATCTTTCTAGAGAGAAGCGGGCTATCGATACAGAAGCATTATATTCAGGATATCAATAATTGAGTTTGGAAAATGGAACTCAAATTATGGGAAATGTTTTTACAGTTAAAAAAGGTAAAAGTTTTACAGATTTTGATATCATGATCACCCTATACGGGATCATAATATTGTGGGGAAAACTAAGGGATCCAACTACAATATATTATTGGCATAACTGCAGTCTAACCATAAACACACTTGGGCTACTTTGTAGTTTTCATGCATATTCATGAAAGGTGATGATAATGAGTACGATGAAGTAGGATAGTTATATGATTGTGCATTAATGAGATGACTTGATGAAAATGTTTCCAACTATAAACTAACTATGAATTGTGAACAAAAGGTCAAATAGTTTGTCTTATCAGTTCATGATCATGAATCTCAATGTTGTATATGTTTAAACATGCCCCGAGTATTATTGCCCTACAGATCTTTGATGCGTGGTAAACAAGCGCACAGGTTACTATCAGAACTTGAGTTGAACAAGCATAAAAAAAAAATAACTTCACTATGAGCAATTTAATATTTGGTTCTACACTAATCTAAAACCTTGTATCTTAAATAATATAGCAGCTGAGTTGGGAAAAAAAACAGCACATCTGATAATAAAGATTACTAAGAATGTGAGACCATTGGACAGAACACCCCGTCTTTGCAACAAATAGTTAAGAATTTGCAAGTGTTGAACGTGGATGGAAGCTTATATTTTGCCCAGATATGTCCAACATGTTCAATTTTTTTGTTGGGTGAAATCCTGCATATCAACCAGAAATTCCTAAACTTTTTGAAAGGAGAACCATCTACGACTGTAAATTATATAAATATGTTTCCGCAGTAAATGTCCCCCTTGGATGCTACAATATAAATAATAATAATGCCAAACAAATACTCGCCTCATAATAATCTCATTAGAGTAAATAATAATAAATTGAGAAAAAATATCATGTTATCGCCCTTGGAAGATGAATCAGTTAATAGAACAAGACATTTTAAGAGCACGTAGAACAAACAGAGGTGCTATTGACAAAAGTTAATCAAAGGCCAAATATTGATAAAAATATAACTAGGCATAGGCATATGATCTAAGCAACATCTATTAAGGCCCAAGACATTTTACCCAGACTCGAGTACAAACTACTAACATATTAGTTCAATTTGTGCGTGCCCATAACAAGCATAAAGAATACTGGCATAGCATCTTAGTACTTACTCTCTTCCATTTCTTTGGCTTCCGCAGAAATGAAGAATCTATTTTTAAAGGCCAACCCAACTTAAAGCAAGAAGGTGACCTGCAATTCACCATTACAAGAAGTAAGAACCTTTTTATCACCGGTAAAAATAAAAAATAAAGAGGGGACAAACCAGAAATATTCATTGAAATCATCATAATTCCTCCATGCTGAATGTGCGGCTTTACCATTATTGTTTCGAGCAGCTTCCTGAAAATAATAACAAATATATGCATTAAATTTTAAGAAAAAGAAAACCTACCACAATATTTGTTCACTAATCAAAAATGTCAAAAAAAAACAATTAGCATACTGTTCTTAATGAAAAGACACACCTGACAGATAATAAAGGCATGAGATTTTTATGACTGAAGAATCAAGTCATATCACTTGAACAATCATAAAGTAGCCTCTTAACATAATAATTAAGCAAGCAAAACAACACCATGTTATGAGGTAAAATCAAACCAGTTGTGGAACACCCTCAAACAAGCAAGGGAAAAGCCAGAAGTAAAATTATGGTAAAGAAACAAGTATGGGACCAGAAATCCAGATCTGTGGTTTCAATGTAAAAGTACCGAACTGATTCAATGTAAAAGTAGATTAAGAAAGGAAGAAACTAAAAAAACAGCAAGTGGAAACAAACAATAGAATTAATCATATTTCTTACCACATACATGAAACAGGCACCATGATCATGTAAATATGTCTGCGTCGAACTTTCATAGCAGAGTAGCACTGTAGCACCTTTTTACTGAGAAGGCTCCATGGGAGGAACTATCCCATCAAATCTTGGGATTAATTGCTAACTTGATAACAGTCTTCGAGTCAACTCATGGCCAAGGAAATTAATGACTAAGAACAGCTTGTTCTACAACATACTAGGCCAGCTGACAAGTGTAATCCTATCAGTTAAGCAGGCTATGCTGGCAGCCACAGAGCAATCCTCCAGTTTCTCCTAGTACATTATAGTCTACAATAAGGGGGGAAGATGAAAATTTTTCAATAGACTAGCTGATCCATTTCTGAGGCATGAGAAAAGGGACAGAGGGATAGATAAAATTTTGAGGCTTAAAAAACAAAAATAACCTCAGCCCATTACGCATTCAGTTGTTGTAATGTCTATCTTATGATTATTTCCCATGCAACCATTAGTTATCAGGTTAAGCTCATGCAGCAATTAGTTATCAGCTTAAGCTCATCCAAAAGAGAGCTATCCTCCAAATTTCTTCTCCGACAATAGGTCTACAAAAAAGGAGGTGATAATTTGATGTCGGTTAAGGTCACCCATTTTTTAGGCATGAAAGAAAAGCAGAAGTGCCAAGATAAAAACTTTTAAGATTTAAAAAATAAAGATAACCTCACAGGCATTAGCTTTGAGTAACATCTATAATGATTATTCTGGAAAAGTCTTCCATTTGACGATCAGGACACACAGGTTAATACCCAAGACGTCATACATTGAAGTATCAAAACAATTAACAAACAATTAAACTGATAGCCACATCCAATATATCTATGAATACAATGATTCAAAGACTTCACCCGAGGATCTTGCAACTTGATTACTTGATTAAAAGAAAAACCGAAGTTTAAGAACATTTGCATAAATTACAAATAATCCAATGCAAGTATATTTTGATATAGCAACAACTCAAAAAATCAATAAAGTAGATTCTCAATTTTCTTCTTTTCATGTTTCAAAGTAGACAAAGCGATGTGACTATGATTCTTCAGTTTTCAAGTGCAAATAAGAATAAACCGGTGTTTCAAATACGAGAGAATATGACAAAGTTGATGTTGATTATGATCATTCAATATACATCTATATCTTGTTAAATAAGGAGAAAACATACAAAGGATAATCAATTTATAAAGTATTAAAAACCACTAAGAGCAGCTCCTAGAATGGAAGTCTCAAGAAGGGTCGAACTCTACACAGCTACAAAAGAATTTAGTTTATAAATAGAATACCACCTAGTAACTGAAAGCAGTTCAGTAACTGTTACAAAAACAAGACATGCAAAGGTACTTCTTGTCCACAAAAGACCACAACTTTGTCAGAACAAGAGAATTACGACAGTGACAACCCTGAGATAAGTCATTGAAGTTTTAAGAAAGCACAAAGAATGATAAGTGCTGTAATGGCATACAGAGATAAGCTATTGTTTAGCGCTTGTAGAAGATGGACCTACCGCTGCCATAGTGTCATAAATAGGAGTAATAATTTGCTGAAGATACGTCACAACACCATCGCTAGTAGTACAGCTCTTTGCTGGAACAGCTTCAGGTTGATCCAGGATTGCATCCAATTCCTTTGCCATCTGCATGGTAATTTCAAAAATATACTCAATGAAACTCATTAGTTAACTTCTGCGTCACCACTGCACATATAGAAATTATATATGTACATATACACAATACAAGTGATTAATTCGATTACAGAAGATAAAAATTTGTGAACATAAATTGTATCTATTCTTTTTAATAATGATAGGTAACAAGAATAATTGCAAGAGAAAATAGTTAAATCAGTGTCCTAATCGTCAAATTAAATAAAAATGATGGCCACCCTGCTCCTTTCTTCCAAACAAAAATTGTGGCAGGGAATCATAAATTGCCATTAACTTCCACAAAGGACAAAATAGTTGAAGCATCAAGAGTTAAACATACTAGTACACTAAGCATCACAAGCTTCTATTGACATGCTAGTAGTCTGCAGATACTATAACCTAACCTGAATCAGATATGATATCAAGGGGTATAGCTTTGCTATAAATGTCTTCAGGTCGTCAATAGGAAACTTCTTCGGGATTTGAGTTTTTGACCAGCTTTCCCCCAACATGTTTTAAAATGTATGAAGGTAAGATAGACACATTTGCAATCTGCAGGGAGCATTGCTCAGTTTCCATTAAGAGCAAGGTAACATCCTTAAAAGTCAACATATTGGTTATGTAAATAGCAAATATTAGTGGTGTAACCAGTTTATATAGTGTCAACCAACCAAGGAACAATACCTACATCATAGGTTTAAGTCTGGAAGCTTGATTGAATTGTTAAAATATAGAGATTAGGATAGGAAGAATCACAAAGTTGACTTGTTCCTAATCAAATCAAGCAATCACCTCAGTCCCCACTATAAGCAACTTTAACTTTTACAAAACATAGTAAAAATACTTACATGGTGAAATATGTAGCAAATGCATTCAGGAAGAAAACGAACATTGGCAGCTTCCCCCCATATCAGGAAGTATAAAGATATCAAAATGAGCTTTCTGTACTTATTAATTGCTTCCATGCTGTTAAATAAGTTTGCAAATTAATAATCATGAAGAAAAGAAACATCTCTAAGAAAATATAGCTAGTCTACCATTACCTGTTCCATGCGATTCGGACACCCAAGTATCTGCACCACTTTATATAATTGGCAAGCACCTTCAGAAAAACTTCAGTGATAGCCTTCTCATCGATTTTCTGCATGTAACATTGTTTAAAATATATATCTCTCAAAATTACCATAATTGACTTGTGGACAATTATGAAAACCAAAGACGTGAATAGTATACTTCTAGACCAGATATTTTTAAACTAAGCCTTTAAAAAAGAACATTAGTCTGTAATGTGAGTATGAACCACATTGCCTTTGGTTCACCTTCACCCATTCAGTATCTCTTATATTCAGCTTTTATATATTACATTTTGGTAACCCAGAAATTTCAAATAAAATAAACATTGGTTAATTTTAACGATCATGACTAATTCAGCACCTCCAAAATTATTCAGCAAGGGTTAACATTTTACATTTAAACAGGAATGTGGATAATTTTGTTAAGGGGAAAAAAGAACTAAGATATGCAACAAATCATATTTTTAAATGCAGAGTTAGCAAGAGATAACTAAAAGCTTTTCAAACTGTAGGCCCCAACCGCAGTGATGGATGTGGTCTGTTTTGCAGCATGAGTGAGAACATCTTGCATCCAAAACTGTCCTCGCTTGAAGTCTATAATTGGTGCTGATCCATCAGTAAATACCATTCAAAGAATTTACATGATACGAAGATCCACCTCTCACTTTTGACCAGCCAAATTGAACTCGAAGGCCATATAATGAAGACAAAATTTTCTATTAACTCACCTTGCCGATTTAGTAACTACTTTAGTATAATCCAGTCCCACTTCCACCATATATGCACTATTAATTTTCTAGCTGAAATATCTAGTTCACAAAATAATAAACGTCTTCCCCACGCATGCACTTGACCATATAAAAAATTTCACAAGCACTATACATACATACATACTGAAGCCACTGCTCAATATGTTATCATGATGTTCATGTCTAACATCTCATGTGTGCATAAAGTTTCCAAAGAAAAATGTAGCCTTGTTTTTCAAATGTGTTCGCAACCAGCCTCAAAACAAACAAGCTTTCACACCATGTGACAAAACAAAAAAAAAGGAAATCAAAGAATAATAGAAGACTCCAAAGAATAATAGAAGCTGCCTAGGCCTACTAGGAAATAGAGGCAAACAATGTTTCGGAGAATTTGAATCTTGAGCCATACAATCTTAAGAAATTTCTCTTAAGCTGTCTATGTCAGTCCCCTCAAAATTGAGTGTTCACTATGACCCCATTAGGCTATTGACATTTCTAAAAATAATATTAAGTTGGAATTGAAAGCATGGTCGAGCAAAAAACAAGTTGAGATAGAAAACTTATGTAAACTCCAATAGGTTACTGAGATGTTACTCACTGGTTCTGCTTCAACAGGCAATCCAAGGCGGGCTTGAGCATTTGCTAAGGCAAGAACTACATTTTCACGCTGGTTACGAATGTTATCCTTCTGCAAGTATAAATTTAAATATCAGACAGTAATATATTAGCCCTAGAGTAATAAGTCTAGCAAGTGAAAATAGCACAGAAGGAGAAGGAGCATAGGTTGTAGACCATATGGCCCCCATTTCAAACATATTAATTTACAGGACGCCTTATCTCTACCATTGCATGTTCCTTAATGCATATGGATCAGGGTTGTGCATGACCTTGTCAATCCCAGAAGGTATCATTAGCCATCAGGGTCGTGCATCTTCTTGTCAATCCCAAAAGGTATCATTAGCCATATCATCTCGTTAATCTTAACCACTGAATACATTCTATTGATATGATTATTAACTTTCAGTGTAGTAATAATCTGAGTTTAACTGTGTGAATATATAAGAGGGAATATTTCTACAAGCTCTCAAGATGGAAGCTCAAGTATTATAAACATAGAACCATATGACTTCAACTACTGAAAACTACAAATTGGTACCTTAGAAGCCAAGGACAAAGAGTACTATTGCTGTGTACTGCGTTTCATAAAATATTTTAGAACAGAGTCTCTGGGTGAATTTGTGTGGAAGCGACACTTGTTATCCAGATGACCTAGCCAACGGTAAAGATGTAGGCTCAATGTGATCAATGACCTGACCGCAATATTATATTACATCATAACTTAAAATCTTTAACAAGAAAATATGGGTCTGGCCATCAACTGGTTGTCTACTAAACTAGTTACCCAGATGCAAGCCAGCTCAGTGTACTGAGTGGTAGACTATGAAAGGACAAGACCAGGTAATACCTAGAATTGTCCAAATGGCTTAGACAAGCCCAATCGAGTAAGCTCAATTTCAAGATAGTCAACTGAAGCCTCAATGACTAGCTTTAGCTGTGCCAAGCGTAGTTGGCTACACCTAACAGCTAGTTGCATGAGGCGAATAGGTGCACCAGACCATCATACAAAATTGATTAATTCCAAGTTTATGATTAAAAATGTTGCACACCTCATAGTATGCTTTGGGGCTGCAATAACTAAAACGGTAAAACTGATATCAGAGAGTTCAGGCAACTCAATCATCTATTAACGCAAGGCTCAGTTTGGGTTGCCTGAAATGGTTGGTGATGGATATAAGCTCAAAGGAGGCTACCTAAGACGAGAAAGGAGGGAAGGTTTACTGAGGAAGCTTACTCTACTAAGCACTTCATATACTAAGTCACTCACCGGACACTCAAAATTCAAAGCATAGCACCACTGGTTTAGAAGATAATCCGTGAATGTGCCATGTTTTAGGGGGGAAAGTAAGTCTCTATACCTGCAAGATGTCATATGTGCAACTTACCATAAGGCTCTACCCACAGGCACTACTTCAAACATATCAACCCAAGAACTGCCACAATCTGCCCTAAATTGGTTGGTTTGGACTGATTATATTATACTGGACTATGATTTCTCAAATCATAACGATAGGATTGTGTCTAGATCGATATGTTAACAAACCTAACCTGGCCCAAGAAGCCGTGCACTGACCTGTAATTCTACATAAATAGTATTAAAGTATAATATTTACGCAGTATGTACATATATGCATATGTACAAGTTAATACATAGTTGAGTTAAGAATATACCGTTCTGTAAAGAACATAAGAATGGTCAAACAATTATCGTAAAGATATTAGAATACAAATGCTATCAGCTGCTTTTATCCGCATGCTTCTTGTTGCAAATGTGGCTTCCTCTGCCCTCTAGATTCTTTATAGAATCTGAATTCAGATGCATGATGAACACATGCTCTCTTTATATCTCTTCAAACTAGTGATTATAAAAAAGGACCAAGCTATTGTTAGGATTGTGTCTTTAATTCTTTGTATAACTTCATCAGAATTAGATAAGGTTAGAGATCTATCATGATTAGAAGATTGGGTCTCATCATGATTAAGAGTTTGAATCTTATTCTAATTAGGAAGTTAGGCTAGAGATAGGGTTTTGGTTTCTCTATATATATTCTTCTAAGCTGAAGGAAAAACCAAGGAGAAGGGAGAGACCCAATATTCTTATAATCTAGGGTTAGCAAAGGGCGTAGCCTGATTAAAGAATATTGTGCAACAGACGAGGGTTTTGTAGTCTTTATCCATGCAAAAGATTATAATATTGGGAGAGGGTTTCGTAGTCTTTGTCCGTTCAAATGATTGTAAGGAGTGGGTTTAGGAGAGAATATGATAGTTGATTATGTATGTGAGGTTGAGAGATTGTGAGAAGAAAGTTGAGTGTTTCCTCTTGTAGTTCTCCCTAATACATAGTGGATTTCTCGTATTATTGCCCCATGAATATAGGTCGAAGTTAGCCGACCGAACCACGTAAATCTTGGTGTTCTTTCTTCTTGATTGCGGTTGTTTTCGATCTTGTTGATTGTGGGGTTGGCTTCCAAGTTGCGGAGATCGTACTACGCGGGGAGACTAAAATTCCACAGCAGTTACAGAGTCCCATTATTTTCAATCTTGCAGCCTGAAAAAAACAACCCAAACTGAAACAAAACAATTGCTTTTGGACTAGTCTGATTTCATATTGATTGCTCAGTTCTGGGCATAGAATTACTAAAGAAGGTTTCGCTCGAGTGCCTATTAGGCAGATCATGGACCATAGCCTATACCAAGAGGTTAACTTATGAAGCAAAAAATTGTGTAGACAAATCTCCAAAAAGAATTGATCAATATTTTACAACAATAAGTGAGCATCTATCGGAAAGAGGGTCAAAATGGTAAAACTAGATTTCATCAGTTATAAAACTTTTAAGCTCATGAGACGATGGAGAAGCCTTCCCTTTACTCTGGGCCTAGCAAACATCTTATATAAAAGGTTTAGGTACATGATTTGCTACAGGGGATTATCTTCATCTCTGAGGCACAAAATAAGACCAGGAACCAAATAAAGCCCAATTACCTTAATTAATTTGTAAAACTGGGAAGAAATTTCATTGAATATAATTTATTCACAGAGAAAAAACTAGAAAGTTTTAAAAAGAATACAGTGTGTAAAAAAAGAAGTAATATCGTATTGTACAGTTTTTGAAGGTCAGATAGGTAAGAACAAACTGAAAGATGCCAAGCTGAAAGCATAACTTTAAAACATCAGTAGCATTTGAGTACACAAGACAATCTAGGATTTTTCTTAAATTACTTAAGAATTAAATCCTAACCATTAAATCACCTACAAGCAAATATACCAAGAATAGAAATGATTCCAGATCAATAATGTAGCATAGTGATAAGCCCTCTCACAGTGTGCAAGAGATACAGGGTATGTACCTACATCAGGCTACAGCCTATCTCTACAAGAATAATAAGATGATCTCCATTCAACAAGGCCGCATCCTTATAACATATATGACATGTCATCAAGAAAATGGAATATCAGGGTATAAAGTTGATATTGTAGACGAAATAGAACCTGAAAACCAAAAACAAACTCCAAGAGATCGAACATATCCAAGGTTTTAGGCGAAGGAACTTTGTAGTCAGCAGGAAGGCGCGCAAAGTCTGAGGCATAACCAATAGCAGATATGGCAGCTCTAACCTGAATGAAAAGACTCCATAATTTAAATTGCTTTTTGACAGGAATAAACTGATAAAAAGGAACACAGTTTTTCTGACAAGAACAAGGACGAATGTTCCTACAAATATTCGGTTCTTTTCTCCTATGGCAATTGGTTGGATTCACGTATGTATAAGCTGCTAATTGAAGATTCGTCCTTTCAACTCTTTAGATCTCTTTTCTTTTAACTTTTCAACTAATACATTATGTGACAAGGACTCAAACAAATTGTAGATAAGAGAACATACTTCAGGGAAGAAACCAATAACATTTGTCAATGAAGGCGCTTCAATTGGTACAATATTGTATGGTGTATATTCTCCTCCAAGTGTTGCATCAGATTTTTTAATTTTTTTCACCTGGAACAAGCCAAGAACAGTGATTGGTCAGACACAGTCCAGTATCAATATCCAGCAACCAAGTTGAAAAGAGATTTCCCAACAGTGAGCGTAAAATATGATTCAAATCAACAAAAAAAGAACCTGCAGATTAATGCAGTCAATGCATTTTGTATATATTGGTCTTGGCTCTAGGACTATATAGTGAATGGTGAAAACAAATGCTTGATAATAAAATCAAAAAATAAATGCTGCTCTACTCTTTAGAACAAATTTGTGTTTGCTATTTTAGAAGAAATTTGTGATTGAGGTTACATGGGAAACTTACCTCTTCCATAATAAGTCTACCCATTCCATCAGAACTTGAATCTCTTACAAGTATCTCCAAAACATCAATCAACACTCTTAGAGTTGCATAAACCTTTTTCATTTCAACAGCTCTGGATTCCAACCTAACCCAATAATAAAACAAAATTGTGTTGACATAACAGATATTAATTGCACAATACAAATCAAAGTAGGATAAAAGCTGGTTGCATCAAATAGCAACAACACCACAGTTGCCATTCATAGACATTATCACAATTTTAAGTTTGGCCTTGTATATTTCATATCATCACCAGACAGAAATTGTCGCATTAACTCAGCACGGTAGTACGTTTTCCAAGCTCTTAATCACCTTTCAGAATGCAAGATTTAAATCAAGGTCATGCCTTTTTCCTCCCTAGTTTCTCCTTGTCCATCATCATCATCTTTTTCCTCCTCAAAATCAAAATGAAAAGTCTATAACGACCTACATTGCACGGAACTTGCCCACATGGACACAGCACATCAACATGCAGCAAACTATACAAAATACACACAGGGAGTGTCTCAAATGTGTATGGAATTACAAGGTTAAGCAATAGAAGAATTTGTGTGACAATAGATCTTTTAAGAAGTGGGCTAAGATCCAATCGTGAAGAATGAAACAATCATATCACTATGTTACAAATATTTATGAATATCAAGAAGAATTTAGTGTTGAGGGTATTTCATTATTGCATGGATTGTCCTTTTAAGTTAAGAGTGCAGGTCAGAAAAACAATAAGGAAAAAGGAAATTGCATCCTCTCCCGGATATTATCATATGCAGGCCAAAGGCTTGACAGAAGATTGAAATTTAGTGATAAAACTAGGACACTGCATAAGTGATGTGTAATAGTTCAAGTGTCTAGGATTGATGAAAGGATTACATTACAGATAGTCATTTAACAGAAAATTCTAAGAGCTTTGATTTACTATAATCTATGTGATTAGCAAAACAATTAATGAAGTATCTGGCATGCCCCTCTTGTAGATGCTGAGCTTCATGGCTTGCAATGACTGATCAAGATTCAGGATTAAACATCAAGCAACCTGCCAAAATTTTAACATTCGTTACAGAATTAGTTCCATTTATTCCTCTTCCCGGTATTTTTTTTAATTGCTGGTAGCCTCGTATAATTATCCAACATTTAAGCATCATTAGAGTGACATATATGTGAGATTTTATGAAACAAGTCTAACTAATTCTTTGAATCGGTAGGAATCAGAAAGTTGTTAATTGGCAGGATGCAACTCAGCAAGAACAGAATGAGAGGGATCTATTACTTTTTGAAGATTTCTTGATTAACAAAGAAACAGATATTCTTCTATGTAAATCTTGTCTTCTATACAATGGACTATAGAGTGGGAACATCTAAAACCATCACATACTCTCCCAAGTTTGCTGTGCTGAAGGTTCCAGATTCTAGCAATCTTTGTTGCTCCTTTTGGATATCATCAACCCGATGCCGTCTTTTATAGCTGACGTAAAATTTCCATAAGCGCTCAATATCACGTTGACGATCAATTGCACCATCTTTCTTAGCAAGCTTTTGCTGCAACCAAATCCACAAGGAAAAAATACAGCCCACAATCAATGTGTTATGTAAAATAGAACAAATAAGAATCTTCATATCAACTTCTGATTATTATGTCTCGTCTGTGGTTCTTCGTACGTGTGGGTGGTGGTGGTGGCGCAGGGTTTTGGGGGTGGGGGGGAGGTGGGGTGGACTTGCCACAAAATACACGCAAGTACCTTGATCACAGACATCAAACCAGTCTTAAATTGTAAAACACCTCTGCCCTCGCTGCTTGGATCCAAATTTTGAGCCATGGTATATGCTTGCTCACATACTGGTCACAAAATGAAATAACAATGAGATGCCAGAAAGGTCATACTGATGGATTAATCAGAAATCACAATCTTTGAAGATGCAAAGTGCACAAAACAATACCAGAATGTGAATAGCCAAAGCACAACAACAACAACTAAGGAGAATAAGTAAACCCTTATACAATGATCACAGAACGGAATACTGATGAGTACCAGAAAGGCAGATGGATTAATAAGAAATCACAATCTTTGAAAGTTGTATCCTATCAAAGTTTATAGTGTCTAGGAAATGCGGGCTTAAGATGGCTGCATAAGCTATTCGACAAGATTATTGATACTAAAAAATGACTGATGCGCGGAGAATTAGCACTTTGGTATCCACACAAGAATAAAAGAGAGTACAAAAACTGAAAAATGAATGAGGCGTACCCTTGTGCCTACTTTTGTATAACGGGATATGTGGCAACGTGATTGTGCACCCTTTAGTAGAATGAAAATGGCAATATGAGCTCCATATGCAGGTTAGAGCAGCATGTACCTTGGTTTCCACAAGCGAATTTTAATAATGCAACCCTCTTCATCATATAACCAGGCCACATTGTGTTGGTAGCTATAATTAGTTGTTATTCGCTACATGCTATGTAGTTGTACTTGGTTTTGGTTTCTTGATAATTTGACTACTAACTAAAATGGTTGATTGGTATTCTTCGTGTTTTCTCAAACAGTGGAAATACTACAATTCTTTTGACCTTGACAAATATGTTTAACACGCTGAAGAAGCAACATGCTGATATGCATGACGTACCAGCCAAGCCTATGCCCATTGTTACAGACCTGCAAGTTAATCTGCCTCAAATTTGCCATTTGCTGCATCATAGTTTGCTGCCGGGTCTGAGTCTCTCTTAGCCGTGGCTTTCTGAGTTGAATCTTTTCCACCTGCCAGCTCATCGTAGCTCTGAGCTTAATACTTGATTCGTGGGCCTGAGGCTATATAGCCAGCAGTCGATTCAAACTGACAAATCGGATCACATGTACCACTTGAAGCTTGTGGTAAATAGATGGAAGAGACTGAAATTTAGGTTGAGTTCACTTCACACAATGACTAAGCATGTGCCTTCAGATCGGAAGGAGCCTCATTCATCCGAGAGAGAGAGTGGTAATGATTATGAAAGACATTGTTTTGAAATTCACACTTTCAGGAACTTCCTGATATACTATTGCTCAAATCCAAGAACACTAGCTTCTAAGTAATGACTAACTATAAGAATTGGATATATTCCATCAAGATGATAAGCCAAGAAACTTCCAGGTCAAATGCCCTTGAGAATTTAACCTAGATCACATCTCTACAGCTGCATTTTGCAAACTAACAATCAGCTAGCAGAGATACCTACGGTTCGCAAATCACATCAAAAAACTTCAAATCAGCAACAATAAACAATTCAAAAGCAAACAGCAACACCAAACTCATTCTAGATACTCCATTCCACTAATCTACACTCACTCACTCCAAAATTGAACACTACCCTTAAAATACTGAAGTTCCACTCATTCGACTCTCTCACCAACCTCAAGAATCACATTGATCAACCAGAAAACACCAACGATAACAATCAACAGCCAAAATTGAGCTAGCGACTCCAAAACAGTAATGAAGTCTAACAACACAAACAGTTCAAGAGCAAAAAGCAAGACCAAACCCGTTCAAAAAAATCCTTTCCACTAATCTACACCCGCTCACTCAAAAATTGAACACTAACCTAAATAACCTAAAAACAACCCACAGTCCACTCAATCCTCACTCTAATCACCTCAAGTATCACTCAAATCGACACTGCAAGCATCAGTCGAAGCAGTCAACAAGCGAAATCGAGCAGAGAACTCACATATCCTGGCGACATTTGGATCCTCGTCCTCAATATCATCAGCAGCCTGCAGAATCGCATCGATGTTCGTCTGCTTCCCAAGCGACGGAGGCACAGCTCCGGCGAGTCCCGCCGTCGGCTTCCCGGCCGCGGCCTAGCCAGCTCCCCGGAGCTGCTCCCGCTGGAGCGTCGTTCGAACGAGTCGCTCCCAGTTTTCGTAAACCCTAGCCATCTAGGGAGAGAAGAGGAGAGAGGAGCCCTAGGATTAGGGTTTCGGGGTTGAATCTAGGGTTTTTTTAGGGTTTGGGGGAGAGGGAAGAGAAGGAGAGAGATTTGGATCGATGGGATCTTTTGCGGAGAAAAAGCGGAAATGGGAGGGAGAAAGTGAGGGAATTCTGACGAAAGACTTCTTTTTTAGGGCCCGTTTGGTTCGCTGTTTTGAGCCGTGGAAATGTTTTTCTCCTCCCGCTCCACATCGACAAAACTCATTCTAGGGTTTTCGTTTCCCAGATTTGGTTCGCTTCTCCCCCTCGTCCCTCCAGCCGCGGAAATCCCCTCCATATCGGACTTTTTTCGCCTCATTTCCGTCGAAAACGAGAGGAAATCGCCCCCGATCTGTACTATTGTCAGATCTCGGGTAAATGGGGGGAAACACAGTTGAGGGCTAGGGTCACCTCCTCTTTCCCTCGCTTTTTCACTCTTCGCGCCTTGGGTTCTCTTCGTGGCTTGCGGGAGTTCTCTTCGTGGCTTGCGGGAGTTCTATACTGTTGATTTTGTCAAATCTCGGGATTTCGTGGCTTGCGGGAGTTCCTATTTGTTGGTGTTTTTGCTGGATTTTGCTAAAATTTGGGGTTTTTTGCTGGATTTCGTGGTTTGCTGGATTTTATTATCGCTTTTATTGGGAAAATTTTGGGGTTTTTTGCCAACTTTGATCTTCATGAAAACTGATTTCAAACCTAAGGTATGATTCTCAACTCAGAATTGATTTGTTAAAAATTTTGTATGATTTGAATTATTATGATGAAATTTTGCATTTTCTATAGTTATCTAGAAAGTAACAGAAATTTATCTGAAAATATAATTGTAATTAACTAAAAATGTTACTGTAATTACCTAAAAATTATATTAATTATTATAAATATAATTGGAAAGAGAACAGAAATGAACTGAGAATTATCTTAAATGGTCGTAAAAGAAACTAAAAATATTGATGAAAATATTAACTGAAAATTAACTTTAGATCTTGTTATGTGTCATTTAAGTTTTGATTATTGACATTGCATATGAATGCTTGGTAGGTATATTAATTATTCCAATTTGATTTTTGCATCGTAAATGGATGGTGATGGGGATTGTACCGACGAACAAAGTGTTGCTAATGTGGTTCAAGGTGCTGCACTATCCGTTCTTGTTATAATAATTACATTCAAAAGGAGAATGCAAGCTAGACGTAAATCAATACGTAGTGGTCCAAGTGAGGACAAAAAAGACAAGAGAGGTCTAGAATTGAACATATAGAGCGTATTTATAATGGTTTTAGTGATAGTTGTGTGAATTATATTAGAATGCGAAGTGGTGCTTTTGTTAAGCTAGTAAGTATAATGAGGAACAATAGGCTTCTAAAAGACTCAAGGAATATAACAGTGGAAGAACAACTTATCATGACACTGAATATTTTGGGTCATAAATCTAAAAATCGCATTGTGAGATCTCATTTCATAAGATCAGGGGAGACAGTCAGTAGATATTTCAACAAGGTTTTACAAGCAATTATCTGTTTGCGTGGACGCTACATGAGACAAGTCATCAATGATACTCCCCAAGAGATCGTTAACAACCAGCTATACTATCCTTATTTCAAAGTATATCTACATTTTAACCACAGTTACATGTATAAGCAATGAAAATAAATGATAACTTAGTAATGTGATACACGTATTATAGGATTGCATTGGTATGATAGATGGGACTCATGTTGATGCAATGCTTCCGATTAATCTTGTTGCACGATTTCGAGGTCGCAAATGTGTTACACAGAACGTGCTTGCAGCTTGCACCCTAGACAAATTGTTCACATATGTCTTAGCAGGTTGGGAGGGGTCTGCAAATGATTTTAGGATTCTCCAGGATGTATTATCTAGACCACAACCACATGGATTGAAAGTCTATGATGGTAATTATATAAAAATTTAACTTATACTATTTTAAATTTAATATGCAAAATTGACTTCTTTAACAATTGTTTTAATAAAATTGTAGGCAAATACTATCTGTGTAATGCTGGGTACCCTACCATGCCAGGTTTCATATCTCCATACTGTGGTGTTCGATATCATTTGAAAGAATATTCGGGTAAAACACCTAAGAATAGAAGGGAATTATTCAATTTAAGACATTCTTCTTTGAGGTCTAAGATTGAATCTGTATTTGGTACATTGAAGAATCGTTTTAAGATTTTGTGTGCTAAGCCGCATTATCCATTTCCTACACAAGTAGATATCGTATTGGCATGCACGATACTTCATAATTTCATCGCAACTGTTGACCCACGCGATGAACTACTCAGCGAGTCCGAAATTGATGAAGATATTGATGGTGAGGTGACAAATGAGAATGATAATAATTTAGTTAATTTTACTCAGACTCAAACCCAAAGAGAACAAACTGAATCAAGAAATGAGTGAAAGACTCTTAGGGGCTGTTCGGTTATTTCCTAAAAACCAAGAAATGGAAATGAAAAACCAAGAAATCTCCAAATAACCCATTTCTTCCATTTCCATCCCTAAAACTCACCCACGACATCCAATAAAATATTATTTTCATTCAACAACTCATCCACATCATCTAATAAAATATTATTTTTATCTAACCACTCATCCACCACATCTAATAAAATATTATTTTCATCTAACAACTCATCCATCACCCTAATAAAATATTATTTTCATCCAAACATCACTCAACTCATCTCTTTTCATCATTTCAAATCACTCACATCATCCAATAAAATAATATAACAATTCACTTCATCTCATTAACATTTCATTTCTTCCATTTCATCCCAAAAAGTTATGAAAACACATTTCTTAAACTTTCCTCACATCACCCAATAATACAATGACAACTCATCTCATCTCATTTTATTTCTTATTTTTAAGAATGAACCGAACAAAAGAAAACAAGAAAACTACAGGAAATAGGTTTCTTATAATTCATTTCCTTATTTTTTTTGCCAACCGAACACATCAAAACTAGTTTTCTTAAAAAATCACTCACATCATCCAATAATAATGTGACAACTCATCTCATTTCATCTCCATTTCTTTGATTTCCTTTTTTTTTAGCAAACCAAACACTCCCAAAACAATTCTTCTTAGAAATAGTTTTCTATTTCTTTGATTTCCCACTTTTTTATAGACAAACGAACAGGCCCTTAGAGATAACATTGCTTGGGCGATGTGGGTGGACTATTGTGATAAGTATAATCATGGTGTAACTACTGAGACTTAATTCTCATATTTGTTGTACTATTTATGCTCATGTATGTAGTGACAATTTGATGGTTTGTCCACTTTTTAGATGTTGCTTTTCATTCATGTATTCATGTTCTTATATTTTGTTTTGCAATATCTTTCATGTACTCAATTTGTTCTTATTGACTTAATTAGTGATGGCTGATACTTATAAAGGCAAGGGTGTAGCGCCATCTCAGCCTCCACCCTCTCAACCCCCTCAGTCATTGCATCAAGGCGATAGTGGGTGTTTTCCTTTTCAGCAGTCATACTTTGGACAACCACCTCATGCATTTCCCAACATGTCATTCCATGATGGCAGTTACTTCCCGATGCACCCTCATTTTGGGTCATACACGAGCATGCTAAGTTCTCCTACTTTGTCTACACAATTCAATAGTCCTAATATTAGTTAGGTGCAACTTTCTCCCACTAGTGGTTATGGCTCAACTTCCGAATCAGGTTCCAAACAGGTGCTCATAGAAGGAGGGGAAGAAACATCACCAAATCCAAAGAAGAGGAGAAAAAACACCTCAACAAATAAAAAATAGTAAGACTAGCGGTCTTAAAGGTAACAAACATATGTTTTGGAATTCCCGTTATGATGATGAGCTCATTCCATTTCTTGCCGACACGGTAAGAAAGGGTTACAAACCCGACAAAAGCTTTAAGAGAACCGTTTTTCATATGTCTTCCCAACATATTAATGAGAAGTTTAACACATTATTCAAGTGGAAAAATATCATGAACCGCATTAAAACTTTGCGTACAAGATTCCGTGATATGGAAACTTATCGTAATTTTAATGGTGTCGGTTGGGATGATAGCACCAAGACTATCATCATGGATCCTGAATGTTTGGATAGGTGGGTTGAGGTACATAAACTATTTTTACATAACCTTGATTACTTATCTTATTTACATGTTTTCATTGAATTAATTCAACTATACTTTTCAGGACAAGAGCTTTAAGAATGCTAAACTTAGACAATATGTCAATAAACCCTTGACTCACTACGATGATCTTTCCCTTATCATCGGGGATGATCAAGCTAGAGGGGAATTTGCATGTGATGCTTGGAAAAAATTTAGTCGTAGTAAGTCCATAAATCTTGGAGATAATGCTGACTCGCCTTTACCTGCCTCACAATCCCCTCAAGTACACATTTTAGATGAGGACACTCCTCCGCCTAAGGAAGCACCCGCCATATCAAGTTCTAAAGCAAAGGTATGTGTTGCTAAGGGAAAGGCTCGTAGGAACAACCTAGATGATGAGCTCATGTTAAAAATGATGGATAAGATAGATGTATTTAGGACAAACATAAAATGTGTAAATATGCATTGGACCGAGAAGTTATCCACGGTCATATATGCTCATTTACAAGACTTTAGTGTTGAAAAGCTAGATACATACTACCGACACTTATATTTGAATGAGCATGAAGCAAGACTATTTATGGGCATATCATCGGTTGGTCAA
The DNA here is from genome assembly GCA_022839385.1 of Asparagus kiusianus. Classification (NCBI taxonomy): domain Eukaryota; kingdom Viridiplantae; phylum Streptophyta; class Magnoliopsida; order Asparagales; family Asparagaceae; genus Asparagus; species Asparagus kiusianus. The sequence goes on from BQKN01063028.1 coordinate 84,533, forward strand.
AAAGAGATGATTGCTACCTTTCTCAACGAAGGGGGTTGAAGACCGATAGAAGAAGTCTCTACGTGGTATTTTGTGATTCTCATTTCTAACATACTTGTGAAATCCACTTACTTTTGGTGATAATGTTTTTATTGTGTTTGTGGAACATTATGATGATGGAACATATTGTTGTAATATGTAGTAAGTATTTATTTACTTCTATTTTGTAATATTTATCTTCTATGATTAATATCTTTTTGTGGAATACTAACTTTTTAAATTGAATTTGTGAATGCAGGATATTTCCTAAGATGCAAGCAACCTACAATGTGTACACATTGTACTAGATGGCTATTGCTCTGGAGCATTTAGGTATTTGGTTTTCGTTGGTGATTTTTTTATTTTTAGGCTATGATGATTGTTAATTTTTCTGAGATTAGCAACCTGCAATATCTATTGATATTGCATTGGATAGCTAACAATGATTATATTGACCAAGTTCTGAGCCCTAAGCTAAACACAATATGTGCTCGGGGTTGTTGGTAGTTGTTGTTGCTGGTTGTTGGTTGTCGGTTGGTCTGGTTGGTTGTTGGTTGGTCTGGTTGGTGATTGTTGTTGTTGGTTGTTGCTGGTTGTTGGTTGGTCTGATTGTTGGTTGGTGATTTTTTGGGTTTGTTGTTGGTTGTTGTTGGTTGGTCTGGTAGTTGGTTGGTGGTTTTTTGGGTTTGTTGTTGCTGGTTATTGGTTGATCTTGTTGTTGGTTGTTGCTGATTTCATTCCTTCTGATTTTGTTCCTTCTGTTTTTGGTTGGGTTTGTGATCTCATTCCAGGATTACATATTTGAGTTTGTTCCTTCTGATTTTGCCTAAATAGTGGTTCTGGTTTGTGGTTGCTGAACACAATTTGAGCTTGTGTTGATTACATATTTTGGTTTGTGATTTCCTTCCAGGATGCTAAAAGATGTTATGGTTTGTGGTTGCTAAAAGATGTTCTGATTTCCTTCTGTTTTTGGTTGTTGGGTTTGTGATTTCATTCCAGCAGTAACAATCTGATGCATTGGTTACATGTGCTCAGGATTGTTGGTTGGTGTTGATGGTTGGGTGGCTGGTTGGTTTGTGTTGTTGGTTGGCTGGTGGGTGTTTCCTGGTTGGTTGTTGGGTTTGTTGTTGTGTCCAGGTTTGTGACAACTTCTATTTGTTCAGGTTGGTGGGTGTTTCCTGATTGCATGTTCTGTTGTTTAACTTCTCTTTGAGCTCATGTTTGTGCACACCAGTTTTGTGAGCTCTGGTTTGTGCTATGTTTTGTGCACATATGACATCTTCTCTTTTGCTCAAGTTCTATGTGTGTTCAGATTTTTCGCACTGTTTGTTGATTATGAATTGTTTGTGGGTGTTCAATTTAGGCTATGATGATTGTCAATTTATTTGAGATTAGCAACCTATAATATCTGTTGATATTGCACTGGATGGCTAACAATGATGATATTGAACAAGTTCTGAGCCCACAACCATAATTCGCATATACATGTGGCTGATTTATTTGACATGATGTCAAGAAATATTTTCAAATGATTTTTTTGCACATAAAGTCCAACATGCATAAATTATCAGGTTCGATGCTATTTGCTATGTTATATACTAAAATATGGCTATTCAGGCTGTTTATATGTTTTTATAGGTTTCAGAGATTTTTTTCGCTAATTCAGGTACGTATTTCATAAATTTATGAATACTCAGATTATTATAGGTCTTGTTTATTTTTTCTTGGAAAACAGGTTTTGTGTGATTATTTTCATCTCAAACGGGTATGTTTCATGTCAAATCACATACGCAGTGCATGTTACAGTAGGTTTCATATGATTTCAGGTTTTGTATGGTTTCATTAATACAAACAGAAATTTATAATTCATTCGGGATATTATTTTTCATGATACATTCGTACTTTTATATGATTAAGATTACATCCCATAACTAGCACAAATAATTTTTGTCTATAGTGGGGGGTGATCTTACCATGGTGACTCTAAACACTTTTCCCTACACACTTCAAAACCAACCAAACACAAGAAAAGTGAAAATGTCAAATCAACAAAAGTTTTCCCTTTTTTTCTCATACAAACCAAACACAAGAAAAGTAAATACATTGGTTTCCCACCATTTTTGGGTGCGAACCAAACCAAAATAATCTATTTCTTGGAAAAGTTTGGAAAACTAAAAACTTGTGTTTCTTTACATGGAATTACATTATGAAAGACATTGTTTTGAAATTCACACTTTCAGGAACTTCCTGATATACTATTGCTCAAATCCGAGAACACTAGCTTCTAAGTAATGACTAACTATAAGAATTGGATATATTCCATCAAGATGATAAGCCAAGAAACTTCCAGGTCAAATGCCCTTGAGAATTTAACCTAGATCACATCTCTACAGCTGCATTTTGCAAACTAACAATCAGCTAGCAGAGATACCTACGGTTCGCAAATCACATCAAAAAACTTCAAATCAGCAACAATAAACAATTCAAAAGCAAACAGCAACACCAAACTCATTCTAGATACTCCATTCCACTAATCTACACTCACTCCAAAATTGAACACTACCCTTAAAATACTGAAGTTCCACTCATTCGACTCTCTCACCAACCTCAAGAATCACATTGATCAACCAGAAAACACCAACGAAAACAATCAACAGCCAAAATTGAGCTAGCGACTCCGAAACAGCAATGAAGTCTAACAACACAAACAGTTCAAGAGCAAAAAGCAAGATCAAACTCGTTCAAAAAATTCCTTTCCACTAATCTACACCCGCTCACTCCAAAATTGAACACTAACCTAAATAACCTAAAAACAACTCACAGTCCACTCAATCCTCACTCTAATCACCTCAAGTATCACTCAAATCGACACTACAAGCATCAGTCGAAGCAGTCAACAAGCGAAATCGAGCAGAGAACTCACATATCCTGGCGACATTTGGATCCTCGTCCTCGATATCATCAGCAGCCTGCAGAATCGCGTCGATGTTCGTCTGCTTCCCAAGCGACGGAGGCACAGCTCCGGCGAGTCCCGCCGTCGGCTTCCCGGCCGCGGCCTGGCCAGCTCCCCGGAGCTGCTCCCGCTGGAGCGTCGTTCGAACGAGTCGCTCCCAGTTTTCGTAAACCCTAGCCATCTAGGGCGAGAAGAGGAGAGAGGAGCCCTAGGATTAGGGTTTCGGGGTTGAATCTAGGGTTTTTTTAGGGTTTGGGGGAGAGGGAAGAGAAGGAGAGAGATTTGGATCGATGGGATCTTTTGCGGAGAAAAAAGCGGAAATGGGAGGGAGAAAATGAGGGAATTCTGACGAAAGACTTCTTTTTTTCAGTTGAGAAAATAAACGCAGAGATGAGGGCGTATGTGGAAATTTGTCTGCGTTACGAAATCAAACCGTTGAATAATTGGGGTCGGAGTTAAGTATGGACAAATTTTCAAAAACAACCCATTTGAGGTTTTAATTGCAAAAAACAACCTGTTTCTCATTTAATTAGAGAAACCAACCTGGTTTCAGCACTGTCGCTGAAACCAGGTCGGTTTTTCTAAAAAACTTTACGAAACTTTACGGGAGTTCAACTCCCGTGAAGTTTAATATGATTTTAAACTTCACGGGAGTTGAACTCCCGTGAAATTTATCTCCCTCAGTAAACTCCACGGGAGTTCAACTCCCGTGGAGCTGCAGGGTAAAATCCCCAGCGAGCAGCTCGCTGGAAAATCTGGCCTGCAGCTTCACGGGAGTTGTTGAACTCCCGTGAAATTTATCTCCCTCAGTAAACTCCACGGGAGTTCAACTCCCGTGGAGCTGCAGGGTAAAATCCCCAGCGAGCAGCTCGCTGGAAAATCTGGCCTGCAGCTTCACGGGAGTTTAACTCCCGTGAAGCTGCGGGCTATATAACCGAAGCGACAGAACCCCCCCTCACCTCGTTCTCTCTCCCCGCGACCGCCCCCAAACCCTAACCTCTCTCCGCCGCCGTCCACGCCGTTTCCGACCGCAGCCCCCAAATCCGACCGCCGGCCATTGATTCTGACCGCCAGCACTCCATTCCGACCGTTTGCCCTTGATTCCGACCGCCGGAACAGTCAAGTTCGCCGGATTTCGACCATTTGAGGGTAAATTCATCCCAAAATTAGATTTTCTCTTAATTTCTTGTATTTTCTCGCTATTTAATGGTGATTACATGTAAAAAAAGTATATTTTAGAATTTAATTGTGAAATTTTTATGATTTATGTGAAGAAAGCTTAAATAATTTTGTCGATTTAGAGGGTAAATTATCAATAATGTAAAAAATAGTGTTTGGTACATATGTATGACATCTAATTTATTTTAAAAAAATTGTGTTATCAATAATTTTGTCGATTTTAGAATTTTATTGTGAATAAGTTATGAAATTAGGGCTATATGACATCAATTAAAAAATCTAAAAATTAGTGTTATATGACATCAATTAGATTTTAGAATTTAATTGTACATTTTATGAATTATGTGAAGAAAACTTAAATTATTTTGTCGAGTTAGAGGGTAAATTATCAATAATGTAAAAAATAGTGTTGGTATATATGTATGACATCGGTATATGAATTTGTAAAAAATTATGGTTCCCTAAAATTGATATAGGATTTAATTTTAAGTAACAATAAATTTTTAGAGTCTTTTCTTGTAATATTGATCTTGATTGTTTTACTCTTCAGAGGTAATGATGAACGATCGAATCGTTATTTTGTGTTCGTATGATGGGAAGATTAAATACCTCGAAAATAATATGCCAGTTTATGAAGGAGGTACGACGAGACCATTGTTTATAACAAAATCGTGTACTTTTGATGAGTTGGTTAATGAATTGCACAAACTTACATTAACCAACTCACGTGAGTATCACCTTAATGTTATTTGCAATTATCCTGTCGTGGAGAACAGGACAAGCGGCATTCAAATATCAAGTGACTACGATATGAGTCTAATTGGAGTCTTACATGACGAGAAGCGTTCGATTGAATTGTTCATTGAAAAACATCAAAGGAATTTGGGCAAATCGTTGAATTATGATGGAATGTATTCCCGCATGTTGGAAGACCCTGATGTTGATTCCGTTGGCTTTTTATCTCCTCAACAAGATGAAGGTTGGACACAATCACAATATATGAGCGGTCCTTCGCTTGTGGGCACTTCGAATGCGTTCGATACTAACACGGGAGTTCAAGAAGATAATGCAAGTGTTGAATCTGAGAATGATGATGAAGAGGAGGGCTTACAAATTGATAGCATGACCTTGATAGATCGTGATGAAGGGGACAACCACCACATTGACGGGTGTTATGCTAATAATGAGTATGTTGTCTTAGAGGATCCGCCGCCCGATGAACTTCAAGGAGAAGAATGGATCGATAACTCCGTGATGGAAAGTGTTCCTATTGGCACTAATATCGGTCATGATACACAGGGCAAGGACTTCTCATTCGTGAAGGGAGATCTATATGAGAGCAAGGAGAAATTGATCCATGCGCTTCGCTCGTACGCCATTGCAAAAAATGTCAAGTTTAGGCCAACAAAAAATAATACCACAAGCTATAATGCGGTTTGTTTCTATCGCAAAGATGGCGATGATGAAGATATTGGTGGACACCACGACGGCAATGCGAAATGTTCGTGGAAGCTTAATTCACGCTCCGGTGTAAGAGTAGGCGGGCAATTTAAAATCACGGCATACAACAGACTCCACACTTGTAGCAATCCTCGATTAGAAATGAATAACAAGAATGCATCCTCTTCCTTCATATATCGATTGATTTTACCGCATCTGAGGGAGGATTTTGATCTAAGGCCGAAAGATATTCGTCTTCTAGTGCAAAAAGCCACCAACTTGGATGTATCATATCACAAGTGTTGGAATGCTAGGAGGAAGGCAATGATAAAAATATTCGGTGATTGGGATAAATCGTATGAGATCTTACCTCATTATCTTGAAGCACTCAAAAGTGAAAATCCAGGAACTGTCTACGAAGTATCTTCGGACCCCGTTGATGGCGGAGATCGGCGGTTCACCGGTGTATTTTGGGCATTTGGGCCATGTATTGAGGGGTTTCGATATTGTTGTCCTCTTCTTAGCATTGATGGCACCCACTTATACGGCAAGTACAAAGGAGTTTTGCTTGTTGCCACCGGAGTTGATGCGGATGGCGGTTTGTTTCCTTTGGCGTTTGCAGTGGTTGCTATTGAAAACACAGAGAATTGGGCGTGGTTTTTTGCATGCATTAGATATCATATCCCTAGTGTGGGTGCGCGGCCGATTACATTCATATCTGATAGGATGAAAGGAATTCCAAGAGCACTCCAACGTCATTTCCCAGAGCCACATGCACATCGTTATTGCTTGCGACATATTAGGGACAACTTCAAGAAGAAATTTGGAAATGGTCAGGTTCAAGATCTTCTTTGGCAAGCCGGCTGTGCAACAGAAAAATTAGTTTATGACCAAATACGAGAGAGGATTAAGTTTATATCCCGAGCTGCACATGATTGGATCAAAACTAGTTTGGGACCACACAATGTTGATAAGTGGGCTTTATGTGAAGATGGCGGGAGACGGTTCTGTATGATGACTACGAACGCTTCAGAGAGTTTCAATGGCGTGCTCAGGGGAGCACGCGGTATGCCAATACAGTCACTAGTTGCTAAAACATTCTACAGACTTAATAACTTCTTTCTACGACGTCGCGAACTTGGTGAAAATATCCGCTCGGAGCTTACACCGAAAAATGATGAAATGTTAGCGGCTCGGGTTGTACAAGCTCGATCCTTTCATGTCGTAAGATACAGTTTTAATGAATGGGAAGTCATTGAGGGAGTATCACATAGAGAAAATCGCTCTTATAAAGTTAACATGTTAGTGGATCACTCGTGTACGTGCACTTGCAACGTACCGCAATTACAATGGATTCCTTGTTCACATGTTGTCGCGGCTTGTTCTGATCTACAAGGTGGTGCGAGGATTTCACACTATGAGTTCGTCGAGGCTTGGTATTCTACTTACAACTATCGACAAACATACAAAGAGTGTTTTCGTCCACCATATGATAGTCGATATTGGACACAAGACGGGCCACTGATATTGCCTCCTTTGGTTAAAAGGTCGGCCGGCCGCCCTCGTTCCGTACGAATTAGAAATTGTATGGATGACGGTCGTGAAGGAGTTAGGAGGAGAAATAAGTGTAGTAGATGCGATCAACCGGGCCATAAGAAAAATAATTGTCCAGTTAGGATTAGGCGTTGATGTTGTAATTTGTAGTGGTTTCAGATTGTTAAATGCTAGGGGTTTCGTTCTGTGTTTGTTTCCGTGTGTCATTTGTGATTGTAATTTGTAGCGGTTCCGTGAGTTGTTTGTTTTAGTATCTCATTTGTATCGTTTCGTACTATGTTATATAAATTTAATGTTTGGTTTCAAGTTATTGCTTTCTTCACGTTGCGCATTCGTTTGTTGTTTATATATAACTAGATGAGTATTTTAACAAAAAGATCTAACACATTGAGCATTGTCTTCTAATATAATTCTCAGTTATATTCATTATGGATCCGGGACCGAGACGCCCTGATGTTTTGACCCTTCAGGCGAGCCACGTTTCAGAGTATATTGGCTCAGGACAGGTAAAACATCATTTGTATATGCTAGTTAGCATTGGCACTAATTTTAATTTTTTGCATTATACTTAATCAATTCTTTTTGACGTGCAGCCCGTACCTGATATCACCATGATCGAGCATTCCCAGAGCCATTCAGGTTGGGTCATTGAGGATGAGAGAGTTCTAGCGCTGATCTCTCAGGCTGGTTTTCGGGAGTGTTCGACGGTTCGATATATCAGGCTTGATTGGCCACTTATCACTGCTTTGATTGAGAGGTGGAGACCAGAGACCAACACCTTTCACATGCATATAGGGGAGTGCACCATCACTTTAGAGGACGTGGCCGTCATTCTTGGGCTCCGGATCGATGGGCCGCCAGTTACGGGCACCGATGATCATAGTTGGCCGGAGGCATGCACCCGGCTTCTTGGACAGGTTCCGGACTTGAGGAGTGGTGCGATGAAGCTATCGTGGCTTCGTCAGACATTTCAGGGCGACATACCAGAGGATGCCGATAATGAGACGCTTCAGTTCTATGCCCGGGCTTACATATTGCACATGATAGGGTGCGTGCTTTTTCCTGATGCGAGCAAGACTCTTGTACATGCACGATGGCTACCGTTGCTAGAGGATTTTGACGTATGCGGCGCACTGTCGTGGGGCAGTGCGGTGTTGGCATACTTGTATCGAGAATTGAGTAGAGTATCCCTGATGCAGAATAAAGAATTCAAGGGATGCTGCACATTGATACAGATTTGGTCATGGGAGCGTATTCATATTGGACGCCCTACTTTACTTGTGCACCGTGACCTACAGGGGCAGTTTCCTTTGGCGTACAGGTATAATTGTACACACAAATTTTATTCGCACTGAATTTGTACTATTCTGCATATAGGTATAACGTGCGGTACGCTAAGTACCGATCAGCGACGCGCCATCGTGAGTTTTACCGAAATGAGCTTGATGGTCTCCAACACGAACAGGTAAATATAAATCTCAAGTCGTTATGAATATTATAGTTTTGTTGTTGATACTGATAAATTTTTTATTTTATTTCAGTTCAAGTGGAGACCCTATACACCGCCGGAGCTGGATATGCATTCTCTTGCACCCATCTGTCGAGATAGTCCCGACTTGTGGAGAGCGAGAGTTCCATTGATTTGTTGGGAGATCGTGGAGATGCATGTCCCTGACCGTGTGCTACGACAGTTTACGCTCTCTCAGCATGTACCAGATCCTGTTGAGCAGATCTTACGTCGGCGGCGACCTACTTCGCACCATAACGACTGGGCCGTAGTCCGTGCGGCCTATATAGACAGGTGGGCTCACATGTGGGATTTCATCCAGGATACGAGGCCCACGGCTGTTGATTACACCGCATATATGGGTTGGTATTGGGATATCACACGTAGATGGATCACACGTGACCCACAGCCCTTAGCTGGACACATGCCACGGCCACCGACAGACAGTTACATCCCTAGTGGGATGAACGAGAGAGATTATGTAAGTTTCTAAGCTAAATTATAATATTTTTTCTTGAGTTGGTACTTAATAAATTATTTACCTCACAGGTCCGTGCTTTTGATAGCATTCAGGCTGATATTGATGCGACCGTGCCTGAGATTCAGGATCAGGTGGCGTTAGGGCTCCTCGGCAGGATCAAGAAGACCATAGCACAGGTGTTTCATAAGACCCACGTCGACGAGTTCGCAGGCCGTGAGGACAGGTCTCGATCATTTGGGCAAGCGTACACTCGGCGCCGACGGCCACGTGACGATGACGGCGGCACTTCGCATGCTGATGGAGCCGGCACTTCGCATGCTGATGGAGCCGAAACTTCACATGCTGATGAAGCCGGCACTTCACATGCTGATGGAGCCGGCACTTCGCAGCCTCACACACAGCCGGATACTCAGATAGTCGAGGCTCATCAGCGCGGGGGGCGGGGAAGAGCGAAGGGGAGGGGGAAGAGAGGGAGAGGAAGGAGAGGAGCTATATTTGGTTGTATTTGAACTTTTTTGTTAAAATTTGTAAATTGTATGAATTTTCAAATACTATACTTTTATGGATCAATTATAGCTCGATATGTGATTTTTTTGCGTATTGTTTGATTCGTGCGTGTTTAAATAATATATATTGCAGTAATTATTGTCAACAGGTAAATAGTTGTATATGAGTTAAATAGGTAGGCGTATGCATGTTGTGCATGTTTTTGCAAAACCTGCAACTTCACGGGAGTTGAACTCCCGTGAAGTTGCAGTGCAAATTTCCCAGAGAGCGATTCTCTGGGAAATTTGGCCTGTAACTCCACGAGAGTTCAACTCCCGTGGAGTTTTAACAATATAACAAACTCCACGGGAGTTGAACTCCCGTGGAGTTTATTGAGGGAAATAAATTTCACGGGAGTTCAACTCCCGTGAAGTTTAAAATCATATTAAACTTCACGGGAGTTGAACTCCCGTGAAGTTTCGTAAAGTTTTTTAGAAAAACCGACCTGGTTTCAGCGACAGTGCTGAAACCAGGTCGGTTTCTCTAATTAAATGAGAAACGGGTCGTTTTTTGCAATTAAAACATCAAATGGGTTGGTTTTGAAAATTTGTCCAGTTAAGTATTTGTAGATGAGCGATGGCTTCCAGCGGAAGATTGTGGGTTTTCTTCTTTTTCGTTTTTCCCTTTTTTTTTGCTGTGAAGTGGGAACAGGAAAATTAGAGCGAATAATTGAGTTTCATATTGTATTTTTTATACTTAGACGTTCCCATTTAGAATTCGTCTCTTTAAATCTGAATACAAATTTGTTAAAGTTTTTCTGAGTCGATTAAGTTTATTTAATACTAATATACTTTCACATATGATTCGATTTAAACAGTTTGTAAATTATTTGATCAAAAGATTCGTTTACTTTGATGAATAATTTTCTCTAATTATTTAGTTCTTGCTATTGCCAAAAAAATATTGGTGTTTATAAATGTCACGTTCAAAAATCGATCGATATGCGTGAATATGTACTAAGGATGCATACATGTTGATTGCATACATAACAAACGAATATTATTAACCAAGTGAATGGAACATGATCTTTTGCGTGCTCAGGAGAAATTTATTAGCCCTTGTTTAATTTTTTTGAACAACTATTATGATATTTTGGAAAATAATTTAGAAATGTATCTGAAGTTTAGCATTCATTCTCGTTTTTTTTAATACCAGTTTCATGCTTTTCTATTTTTTTTCTTGTAGCCCAAGGGTCATTTGATCTTTCACCTCACTCCCTAAATAATCTTCAATCTTAATTTCTTATATTTAACTTTCAATTCATTTATTATATCTCTCAGCCAATTATTTTGACAACTTAAGTATTTAATTTGAGATGTGTATTTTTGAACAAAATGTAAAGTTAAATAAAAATGGCAATTACAAAAGATATTGAGTTAGCAATTACTAATTTCAAAATTAATATAGACCTTGACACTAAAAAACAACATGATGATACCTACAAGTTTTATGACCCACATGGTTTCAAGTAGGGTTGGGAATACGCCAAATTCGAATCAAATACCCAGCTTTCATATTCATATTCGGTTCATATTTGATTATTGGAATTCACATCTGGAACGAACATTAATTGTGTATTAGAATTCGATATAATTAGTGTTAGAATATTCGATAACTATTTGTGAATATTCGTTAACAGTTTTTATGGATTTTTTTGGTGAATTATTTAGTTCATATTCGACAATTATTCATTATCATATTCCTAATATTATAACGCAACCAGCCATGATACAAATTAATGAATATGCAACCTAATGATAAATGTAATATTTAAAAATAGAAAACTGCTTACATGAGGTTGTATGCATAAATAAACTTTTGGGAGCATAGAAAATATAATAACTAAATCTTATATGTCTAAAGTGTAATATATAAATGAATAGTTTATTAAACAAACGAAATCGAGTATGCTTTTGGTTAAACTCTATTTACTTATGAACCGAATACTAAAAACTATTCGTTTATTGTTAAAATATATATCAAATCTAATATAATGGTTGTGAATAAATATCAAATTATTTTCATATATACCCCTTTAATCATGAATATTTGCAAATATCCTCTAAATATCAGTATTTATAAAATTGCCCCTCAAATCAATAATGTCGGAAAAATTACTCTCATAGCAATTAATCATTAACCTTGATAAGCTAATTTATAATCATAATATACAAATTATTAACAAACAGTCAAATTCCAGCTCGAAGTTGACGATTTATCGATTTTACGAGTATTTTCTCACAAATTTGATGAATTGAGGGGTAAGTTTGTGAGTACTAGGATTCGACAAGTACTTTTCGTAAATATCCATAATGTAAGGGGACAATGCACAAATAACCCTTTTGTTTGCGGAAAATTTTTTGGTGGGCTTTATAGTAAATATGGCATTGCATCTAGGGGTGGTAAATGGTCGAATCAAATCGAATACTAAGGTGTTTATATTTGCACTTGCTTTAAAAAATCGAATTCGAACGTGGACTCTAATATTCATATACGGAGTTTTTCGAATTCAAACTCACATACTTGGTATTTGATAAATATTTATGAACATTCACGAATATTTATCGAATATCAAAGTATATTTATTCCGCTAAAGAATTTGATTGTCAAATAGTATTTAAATTCATAAATAAAAATTTTTCATTTGTAACATATACTGTATATATATTTAAATAAAAATTTTTATTAGAAAATAGGTTTAAGATTATTCAAGTCTTAAAATTAGTACAAAATAAAACTTAAATAGAAATGATAAGAGGCTTAAAAATATGACATTATGTATACAATAATACAAATAATAAATAATCCAAAATTTAACGAATGTAATATACTATTATAAAAGTGTGTTGCTATGTTAAAACATTTATTCCAATAATACTCTCCGAAACACATATATGCATACATCTATAGCATATCCATACATGCATACATTAAGATATATACATACTTAAATTTTCATAACCTCCCCATTTATTAGCATCAAAAATTTATTTAACCACCCACTAATAACATTCCCTCACCAAGTCTTGACATTACACAATAATAATGAAAAACGTTACAACTATTCATCTTCCATAAATCACTATAAATTACTATCATAACATTTCGCAACTAAGTCTTCACATTACACACTAATAATGAAAAATGTTACGACTATTCCTCTTCCATAAATCACTATAAATTACTATAGAATCTTATCAAATTTCTCTAATCAAAATTCCAACTCTTAATTAAAATTTATTCATATTGAAAAGTAAGGAGACACAACTACAACACTTACAAACCACAAGAAGTGTGAGTGTGTCAATGGTAACATCACTAGTGGAGTACGATCGAATTGAATGAGGAGATGATAATGGAAGCATCGGTGTAATAATTTAGAGATCAGAGAAAAAAATGGTGAAGACGACAAAGAAGATGATCCTGTATTTTATCAAAATCTGCAACTATAAACAAAGGAATCCAATATATATCTAAAGAAAATGATAGGGCTACACCCTCAACCACATTCAAAACCATACATTCTCTCTCCTATGTTACAGTACACCTGGCCCCAGGTAGGATTTTAAAATTCCTAGTGCCACCGTATATCTAATTAAGTTCTATTGAGATTAGCAAAACTCGAATACTATTCGAGTAATGATAAATGGACTACCGAATGGGTACTCGAATTCCACACCTAATTGCATCGCCAGAGCGATTCTTCAAAAGAAATCAAGGAAGAAAGGAATGTCCCGCTAAAATCTTCCAAATTTTCAAAATTTTGTGCTCGGAATCCCTAGGGCTAGCGTAAAGTTCGCCAGAGAAGAAAGAAAGAATCGGACCTCAAATTCTCCTTCACGGGCGCTGATTTTTTCACCAGAGGTTGGAAGGTGCCTCGTTTTTTTTTAATTGAATTAGGGTTCTGATGCTAGAAGCAAGTTACATTCTGTCTGTTTCTTTGTCATTTTAGGAAATGACAACTGGAAAGTTTGAAATTGTCTATGTTTCTGACATTACTCTTGCACGCATAAAATTATTGGAGAAATACGTTGCTAATTGAAATAGTTTTTAGCGAATTGGGATTGTCAGGCTCATACCATGGAGCTTGATGCCCTAAGAGTCTGAGGCATTATCCTTTTTTAGCGAATTTGTATAGTGGCTAAGTGAATAATTATTGATAACCCTCTGTTGCGAAAATATTTGAAAGAATATTATTTTTTTCTTATCGAGGAATGGAACGATCTCCTAAAGTTGAGATGCAAATGACTTATTTATGTTATGATCCAATAACAAGTTGAACATAGAATATGAATAACATATATTTAGTTACCCTCGTAGGAATTTAGTAGGGTGAGTGCTTGGATATATTAGAGCTTTGCACCTCTACAAGCATTATTCTTTTTGTGGCTATCTTATCTAGGTTTATCAGAACAAAAAAATTGTAGATTTAATACTATAATCATCTTTCGTATTTCAAGAAACTTTCATTAAATTCTTTGAAAATTGTCGGCACTACCATGATTCTGAAAACAAACTCCTACTCCCATATGATACTATATTAACTTAGATATGTCTGTTAATCTTAGAGAATAATGAATTTGCCAAATCCAATAGAGCAGGATTACTTCTTAAACTCAATCGAGGATGAGATTTTTTTTTTCTTCGTTGTTTACTTTGACAGTGCGGTTTTTTTTTTCTACATTTATCCTTTCATTGATCTGAGTCCCTTGAAAAGTATACTTGCAAACAGAAACAGGATATTCATATAATGTCTAATTGTGAAGTTAATTGTAAACTTTAGGATTTCATAGTATGATAACCAAATATCTAATGAGAACAATTTAGTTATGGAATTGGAAGTTTCACTTTCATATGTTGGAAACCGATGACAGCTGGACAAAAGAAGCTGGATATCCAAAGTCCTCCATCTACCATCTTTCTTGAGAGCTTGCAAAGTTGGAACAACACATCGACTCATTCTCTATCAGCCTAGCTCTTTGTCGCCAGTTTATATAATCTTGCAAAGTTAGATAGTCATGACTCATTTTGTAATGTGGCGGGTCTAGTCAGTGTTTTAAGTGCCAGACGCAATGTCGACCGATGTCAGATTTAAGGGCTAACTGTGGAGCTTTTCAATGCGTATTGTGTCTTCAGAGTTTGTGTCGAATATATAAGGGGACATGTTGGATATGTTGGGCGGATATATCAGTGGACATGTCGGCTATGTCGACCGTTTTTTCAGTTTGAAAAATTGCCTGACTTTTTTTTGGTTACGTTTATCTAATCAAGTTTGGGTTAAATTCCTGGTTGTCTTAACATGTCTTCCAAAGACAAAACCCGATCAGTTAGTGGAAATGAAAAAAAAAGACCGAAGTCATTTCCGTCGCTCCTCTTCTCTCTCTCCTTCGACATCTCATCGGTCTCTTCTCCGAGCTATTCTTTCCACATCAATATTGGGTGATATTCTCTCTCCTTAACTGCAAACATTGGACTCCTCTTTGCTCACCTCTTTCCTTTAACAATAACCCTAAGCATCATAAGTTATTTACTTTTTATTAAGTATGTTTAGATTTTATTATGATGTTTATATTACACATATGCACACCATCCAATATGATAATCCGATATTTTTTACATGTCCCTCGACATATTCCCGATTTTCGCTACGCAATATGAATTTTAGCCGTCCGACATGAACCCAACATCCAACATTTAAAACATTGTGTCTAGTAAGCTTGTTGCTGGTACTAGGTCATTATGACGTAGGATGTTTCTCATCGGTAGTCGGCTTTCAGGAAACTCTTGAATCAATCATCTTGAATTCCTCAGCAGTTGCTGTAATTTTGCTTGAATCCTGATTGTTTGTAGAACTGGACTGTCATGCTGCTCTGCCTACAGTTAGAGGATTAACTGTAGGTTATTTGTTCACATCAGGGCATCTCCTACTGCTTTGGTCTTACTGTTTGTGAAGCTTGTAGGAGTATGAATTTTTTTGTTCATAACTTGGTTTCTTTGTTTATTGGCATGAATCGCTGCCTTAATGACTAGGTTGTAGGCTCATACAATGCTCTGCTCTGATGAAAAGCAATCTTCTCCTGAATTATTGAGCATAATTCATTGGTATACCAAGCAACTTTCTTTCTCTCTACAATCGTCAAAGCTATAAAATTCTGCAGTATATGCTGCCACAGTCTGGTTACCTTGTCTGCAATTGCTTGAATGAGATTTTCTCATAGTTAGGTTGACAGAACTTCATCCTCAACTCTCTTCCCCCAAGCCCAATCTCGAAGTGCAAGCTTCCGCTGTTGTTCTCTGTTTATATCAAGTTCTTCCACCAAGCATCAGTGCCACCCTTGTAGGCAAAGATCACAATCCTCTTTGTCACGGAAATTCCATGAACTCGAAGAACTATTTTTGTTCTTACCTCGAGTCAGAAGTTCCTTAATGTCAAAGGAGCCGGTGTAAGTATGGAGTTCTTTATCTCTCTGATCATAATCATAACTCCAATTTCTGTTCTACATCGTCTATATTCTCTAATAGTATGTGTTGGACATCGACAAATCCCTTAGCTCTACAGCTCACGCCTCCTTTGATAGAAGTCTGTCATCAATTGTGTCATTAGTCTTATATTTTGTGAAGGCTTGTGCTCCATAACTGATCCAATTTTTATGGAAATAGCTTTAGATGACCAACAATCATCTAATATGGACCTTGAATGAGCGAACACAAATGCTAGTAGAAAACACAAATCGTGGGGACATATTTCCCCTCTTTTGAATTTTTTTTGGTCAATGAAAAAAGATTTTATTCATCACCAAATTTTGAAATGAGAGTGCAAAAAGAACTACCAGAAAATGTTTTGGCAATCAAAAACCGAAGCCTCACAACCTGCTTATAATTTTCCTATTTTTTTCTCTCAAGTGCTCAGGAATATCTATATTTAGAACTTTTAAGAGTACTAAAATCTTCACTTCTTTAATAAGTTGATCAGGACTACGGGTTTTTTGCCGAAAAATCCTCATATTTCTCTCCTTCCATATCCATTAGATAGCCCCTGATAATGTCATTCTTTTTAGCTTCTTCATGAATCCAAAACCCCTCAAATTATTGTTGTACCATCCCATTACATGATCCCAGCTACAAGATCTCCATGAATACTCTAGCCGCGCCATCAGATTGTTCCATACATAAGAAGAGTATATGTACTCAAAGAACATGTGATTTCTGGACTCTATAACATAATCATCACATAGGACATACTGATTGATATCCTGCATACCCATGCGACACAACCTTTCCTTAGTCAGAAGCCTTGATAGAACTGCAAGCCATAGGATTGTTGAATGCATTGGGGTAATGCAAGCCTCCCCACACTGTATTCGCCCAGGGTACAGTAGCCGTGGGTTGAGAGATAGCATTTTAGACAGATAAAATTTTCATTCTACCATTTTTGTGGCTGTTAGCGATGATTCTATGTAGATTATACACATTCCCAAACCTTCTCATTGCCAAATCCCTCACCTTATGGATTTGTCGCCACATCCATGAATCACTTCTCTTCGGTTGGACTTGCCAGATTTCCTGATGTTTTAAGTAATTTTCATACACCCATTTTATCCACAAGAGGTCCTTTTTAGAGTGTATCATTCATAACATCTGCAGCATAATTCTATATTTTAGTAGAGAATAGACCCAATCCTCCTAACTTTTTATCCTTGCAAACCTCTATCCAGGAGACAAAGTGGATTTTGCTTCCCCACAAGAAAGCAGAGCATAGCATATCAATCTTTTCCAGCACCTTAATCGGCAGAATATAATTACTTGTCCAGTATATTTGAATCCCCAATATAACAATCTTGATTAGTTGAATTCTCCTAGCATATGATAAGTTCTTCCTGCATTGCCAGATTTGAAGTTGATCTGATATTTTTTGAGATCAAAGATGAGCAGTCCAGGAAAGAAAGTCTTTTTGAAACAAAGACATTCCTAAATATCTCATAGGCAAAGAACCCTCTGGGAAGTTTATGTATGTACATATTTGTGCCTTTAAATTGTCTTCAATCCCACTCATGAGAACAGAGCTCTAGCAAGAGTTAGCCTCCAACCCAGATACTCTACTGAATTCCTGAAGACAATTATTTATTTTAGCTATTGAATCCATATCTGCTCTCCTAAAGAGTAACAAATCATCAGCGAAAATCAAGTGTGTAATCCCCATCCTAACACATTTTGGATGGTACTTGAACAGTCTATCAGTGCTGAGGGTTTTGAGTTTTCTGGATAGATATTCCATACCAAGCACAAATAAATAAGGAGACAATGGATCTCCTTGCCTCAATCCTCTAGCTCCCTCAAAGTATCCATGTAATGAACCATTAAGTGACAAAGAGAACTTAGGAGTAGAGATACATTCCATCACCCATGTAACCATATTATTAGGGAATCCCAAACATGTCAACATAGACTTAAGAAAACTCCAATTTATAGTGTCAAATGCCTTTTTCAAATCAATGTTGAGGACAGCTCTTGGGGAGACCTGCTTTCTGCCATAGTGCTTTAGGAGCTCATGTGCTAGGAGAATATTGTTAAAAATGAGTCTTCCCTTAACAAATGCACTTTGGGCATCATCAATTAGAAAACCAATCATATTCTGAATTCTGGTGGAAATAATTTTAGATATTACTTTGTATATACAGTTGCAGCAAGAGATTGGTCTATAGTCAGATGGAGATTTGGGATTAAGGATTTTAGGCACTAATGTGATAGAGGTTGAGTTGAAGGTGCCAAGGAGCTTACCAGTATAAAAGAATTCATCCACTGCTTTACACATTTCATCTCCAATAATATTCCAAGTAGTTTTGAAGAATGATGCACTAAATCCATCAGGACCAGGGCTTTTATCATCAGACATAGTGAAAATAGCTTGTTTTATTTCCTCTCTTGTGACAGGAGAGCCTAGTAATTCTCTTTGATTTGATGAGAGAATAGGGCCATTAGCTATAGTAGCTGGATCAGGCTTAGAAGTATTCCCAGAAAATCCCAATAGACTCTTGTAGTAGTTAATAAGCTCAGTGATGATTGTATCCATATCAAAAATTCTATTTCCATCCTCAGTATACAAGGACAACACCCTATTTTGATGTCTTCTAGCTTTCATGGTTGAGTGGAAGAAATGAGAGGATTTGTCACCATGTATAGCCCATTTAATATTTGCTTTCTGCCTATAAAAGGATTCTTCACAATGCAGTAGCGAGGTGTATTTCTTTAAGCATTCTTTTTCCTTAGAAATAAGATGAGAGTTGAATAGATCAGTGCTCATCATGTTCTGAATATCAGACAGCTCTTGAGATGGATTCTGATAATTCTTAGTGTTTCAATAACAAACTTCAAATACTTAATTCAAACATAGCTCTATATAAGTAATATACTAGGTGACACATGCAAAGTAAATAATTGTCTGAATAAATACCAAAGCTATTTTTTTTGTTGTATACACTTGCGATAGCTGGACCTGACTGGTTTCACGTTTTTGTCCAGCCAATTTATTAAATCACTTGTGATAAGCAGGAGTTATCACTAGCAAAGCAAAGGCTACAGGTATGTTGTTTAATAACATTTCAATTTTCATTTATGGTACTACTACTAGTTAGTGTATAAAATTATACTTCCAGAAGTATGTGTTGGAATTCCATGGATAGATACTGGAATATGCTCACTTTTTCCCTGTAACTTCTATTGTATATCACTGATCTTGAGATTCTTAAACCACTAGATCAAGTTTTTGTTTGTAGAATAATATTTGCATACACCATTGTGTCTAGACTATTCTTACTTCTTTATAGATATTTTTCTCCTTTTTTGTTGAGAATGCTTTTAAGGCTGTTCTGTAAATTTTGGGCTGTTCTGTAAATATATCTTCCTGTGCACAATACTTGTTTGCTGCAACTTCAAGTTTTAGATAATTTATCAATCAAAATCATAAGCCACAAGGTCTTGTTGGTGGTGAGATTCCTCTCAAAAGCTTACACGTAACTTAGTGGGGAATAACTTTACCCCTTATCTGCAAAGCATATGAATTTTCCAAGCAAATATTAATGCATTCTACTTTGAGAGTAAGTCCTTTCATAGGATTTTGAAAGCTGAATGTCCCGTCAATTGATTCGCATGGGACTGCGCATCCATCCGTGAATATGTGATCCTTTGCCAAGAAGTGGTGTAAATATGAAGCAATGAACTACCACTTTTCATATTTTCTCCTCGGAAATAAATCAAGTTTGGCATTTTCCTCGTATGACTGTAAAGTGCTAATGGACAAAAATAAAAAAATGAAAAAAAAAATGAAAAAAATAAAAAACTCCAATAGCATACATCTTGATTATATTTGAAGTTATTATCACTTAAGATTTCTTGCATATTGAAATTGTGATCAGTTAACAGTTCACATTACACATAAAAGGAACATATCTTGCTTTTCTTAGGACCAGAAGTTGGACTTATGGATAATCTGAAGATTGCATAACAGTTTGAGTCCATGTATTTCACCATCAAATACTGAAAACAAGGAAATTCATCCTTACGTCTTCATCTCAAGAAGATTTTAGGCATTTATAAAACAACGTCAATATATTGGTAATGCCATATTATATAGATACTCCCTTGTATATTGTGCAACAGGAAGTTTCTGTTAATGTCTAGGACATTGATAATTTTTTATAAGGGTTATACCCCTACAAATACTATAAAGTTTTTTGGGGTTAAACCAGTGACTGAAACTGGCATCTTTCTCATTCACCTTTAAATAATGGAACTTTCACTAGCATAGATGCCTCATGAATTCATGCAAAGTTAAAAGAAAGGTAACCGGAAGCACCAGCTACGTATCCAACGGATAAAAGATCCTGGAAATGTCTGGAACCAGAAGCATCAGGCACATTATAAATACACCAACCAACTCTTGTAGCTAGCAAGAACTACCATAGTCAAGATTGAGTTCGTTTCCAATCCTCTTATCTTCCTTTTTTTTTCTAAAAATGTCAATCATTCCCAGCTTCCTTGGCCGCAAGGCTAACAAGATAAATGACCTTGAACCTGTCTCTCTTGAAATTTCGGATCCCTTTGAAGTCTTCTCCTTTGCCATTGGAGCTCCTGCTGTGAGTTTCGCTTCCACCCGAATGGATTGGAAAGAGACCCCAGATGCGCATGTGTTCATTGCAGAGGTTCCAGGATTGAGGAAGGAGGAGGTGAAAATAGAGGTGGAAGAGGAGAAGGTTCTAAAGATAAGTGGGCAAAGGACAAAAGGATTCGAGGATAAGAATGAAAAGTGGCACCGGCTTGAGAGGATCTCTGATAAGTTTGTTCGGAGTGTTAGATTGCCTCCTAATGCCAATACTGATAAGGTGAGAGCAAACCTTGAGAATGGAGTGCTTACTGTGACTGTGCCTAAGGGATTTGAGAAGGCGCAGGGTGGAAGATTTATTCAGATATCAGGTTGATGAGTTGAGTTCTGCTCAATAAGTATAAAGCTTAATTAAGGGTGTCTTGGTATCAAAATAGTATCTGATGGAAGTATTTTATGTAAGATATCTTATATATGGTCTTTTATCATATCTGCTTGTATCCTGTACTCTTCAATAAAAAGATATATGTAGTGGGTGGGAGTGGATTATGGTATTTGGAGACTAATTTCCTGCATTCGGCCTTTCTTTTCTTTTTCCCCCCTTTACTCCAGAACAGGTTGCTATCCCCCACAGCTATTGTTTTATTTTCTTTTACGGACCTTTAAAGAGCTCTTTCCATTTTCTTTGAGCTTGTTACCTTTTAGGAGTATTATGCTCTGTTTTGTTCTCTCTATTGTAGTAAGTAAACTTCGTTATTCTATGGTGTTTGAAAAACTTAAAATGTTTCATCAAAACTATCATTGTCACACTCCAACACAAGATTAATGTTGTGGACTGATTTCTTTAAATCTAATTTGCTTACGATGAGTCATAAGTCAAATTTGTCGATTGTGATATTTGGAGTAATATCAGGGAGGCCATTAATTACTAGTGTTTTTTTCTTGTATTTATGAAGTTAAGAGCCCAATTTCTACTTGGTGCCAAAGCTCCAGATGCTCAGTCCTCTTAAGTTTGTCAGGTAGTTTGTCTTGTTGGGCAAAGAACTGTCACAATAATGCTTTTGCTTTGTCAAATACCTTCCTATAGCGAAATTTGTGGTTCAATGAGCTGTAGTTATGTGATACATTGATAAACCTTAAAAAACACATATTTTAGTTTTTACTGTCATTCAATGAGCTAATTATGGTCCCAATGTCAACGAGTTTTTAGTATCTGTTCATCCTTAAATTTTCTATTCGTACTGTTATTGGCATTGCGCATGATTGTGTGTCCATATAAGTTAGGGTTATGTTGTGCGCCGCGGAAGCCCTAACTTGACCAAATCGAAAGCACACACAAGACAATAGTAGACCACAAACCAATGCAAGCCAACCAATCACAGCACAAACACAAGATATACGTGGTTCGGCAAGATGCCTATGTCCACGGGGCAAGGAGGGGGAAGTTTCACTAATAGAAATCAAGGGGAATACAAATTAGGGTTACAAATCTTACCCAAAACCCACAAACAAGACCTCTTGATCTCTCCAAATGACTCCAACAAGAGAAGCCCCTTAAAATCCCCTTCAACAGCTCAAATTCTCCCTTGCATAAACCCTAGAAAGACAACTTGGGTATTTATATAAAACCCAGTTGAAACGGGTCTGGAAAACCGACCCAGACTGAAACCCGATAGTCGGTCGACCGCAGAATCACTGCCGGTCGACCGCAAATTATCCCGAGGCCTAGTCTGCTCTCTGGACAAATCGCGATCGACCGCAGCACCACTGCCGGTCGACCGCCAAACATCCAGCGACACACTAAGAGTTGTGTGCACCTGTCGGTCAACCGCAGCAACACTGTCGGTCGACCGCCCAACGTCCAGAGGCATACCTCTGACTTTTCACCAACTCTACAAATCTCCACCTCGGCGAACGTTTATGCCAAAACTGAGCCGACACCTAAACACCCCCAATCAACTTCAACCGGCTGCATCTGCAAGACTGCCTACGTATCCTCTTGCCCAAGGAATCAAGCCGAACGTAGTTCATCCAAATGGCTGCCAACGGCCTCAACATCGAAGAATATTCAATAAGTTCAAACAGTGACCAAACTTCACACCTGGTACGACTTTGGTCAACATATCAGCAGGATTGTCCTTAGTGTGGACCTTCTCCAATGTGACATCACCATCATCCAATACGTCACGTACAAAATGAAATCTGACATCAATGTGCTTCGTGCGAGCATGGTAGACTTGGTTTTTCGCCAAATAGATAGCTGACATACTATCACAATGTACCTGAATGGTCTCCTGTGTAATTCCCAAATCATCCAACAAGCCATGTAGCCACAAAGCCTCCTTCACTGCTTCAGTCACCGCCATATATTCTGCCTCCGTAGTAGAAAGCGCCACTGTAGACTGAAGAGTGCATCGCCAACACACCGGTGCACTAGCCAAAGTAAAAACATAACCTGTAGTGGACCGACGCTTGTCAAGATCTCCAGCATAGTCAGAATCCACGTAACCAACACAATTCTGCCCTGTCTCATCATTCTTCGCAAAAATCAACCCAACATCCACAGTACCCTTAATGTACCGTAGAATCCACTTCATGGCCTCCCAATGCCCCTTCCCGGGGTTGTGCATGTACCTGGATATCATGCTCACGGCTTGTGACAAATCTGGCCTAGTACACACCATAGCATACATCAAGCTACCCACTGCACTGGCATACGGAACTTTGGACATGTAGTCCCTATCCTCCACTGAAACTGGTGACATCAAAGCTGAAAGCTTAAAGTGGGAAGCTAATGGAGTACTCACCACCTTGGTATTGCCCTCAAAACTGAATTTCTTCAGCATCTTCTGCAAGTAACTCTTCTGTGTAAGCTTCAATCTTCCCTTCACCCTGTCTCGCTCAATCTCTATACCCAGTATCTTCTTAGCCTCTCCCAGGTCCTTCATCTCAAATTCAGATGACAGCTCCTTTTTCAATTTCCCAATAGCTGAAGTGTTCCTGGAAGCTATGAGTATATCATCAACATACAATAATAAATAAATGTGCTCACCATCCTGTAGCTTGCGCATATACACACACGGGTCATAAGGGCTCCTCGTGTACCCTCGGCCAATCATAAAGCTATCAAATCTCTTGTACCACTGTCGCGGAGATTGCTTCAGTCCGTAAAGAGATTTCTTCAACTTGCACACCAAATCTTCTCTTCCTGCAGTTTTAAACCCCATAGGTTGTGTCATGTAGATCTCCTCATCTAAGTCTCCATGTAGAAAGGCCTTCTTCACGTCCATTTGGACCAAATCTAAGTCCAGCTGTGCCACCAATGTCAATAGTATCCGAATCGACGAATGCTTCACAACGGGTGAAAACACCTCGTTGTAATCAACACCCTCAAGCTGTGCATATCCCTTGGCAACCAATCTGGCATTGAACCGTATGTCCCCAATAGAAGATCCCTCCTTCTTAGCATACACCCACTTGCAACCAATAGCTTTCTTACCCTTCGGTAGCTTTGCAAGTTCCCAAGTGTCGTTCTTCTGAAGAGATTACATCTCCTCTTCCATAGCATTCCTCCACCTAATGGAATCAGGACTGAACTTTGCCTCCCTGAATGTGGTAGGAATCAAATCATCAACGACCTCCACCGATAGAGCATATGCCACCATGACATCATCATATCTAGCTGGCCGACGAATCTCTCTCCTCGGTCTGTCTGCTGCAATAGACCCCTGAGCATGATCCTGCTCCTGAGCCTCACCATCCACTGTATCCTCCTCATGCCCGACTATCATCTCATCTCCTTCATGTGTCACCTCTGTAGGAGTCTCAATAGGAACAGTGCTAACTGGAGTGGGTGGAGTCACATCATACTCCACCTGCTGCGATATCCCCTCTGTCTGATCTTCCTTCACCTGCTGAGGAACTCGAGGCTTCATCATGTACGCCTCATCGAATGTGACATCTCTGCTAATGATCATCTTCTTGTCTTGTGGATCCCATAACTTGAAGCCGTTTACACCTTCTCTAAAACCCACAAAGATAGCCTTCCTCGCTCTCGGATTCAACTTCCCATCACTAACATGGAAATAAGCTGGACACCCAAAGATCCGAAGAGTCTCATAATCACTAGCCACAGAACCAGACCAACGCTCCAAAGGAGTCTTCCCCTCTATCGCAGTGCACGGCAACCTGTTAACGAGATGGCTCGTATAAACCAACGCCTCGGCCCAAAAAGATCTAGATAAACCGCTCTGCGTCATCATACATCGCACCTTCTCCAGCAAGGTACGGTTCAGCCTCTCTGCCACCCCATTCTGTTGCGGTGTCTCTCTAACTGTGAAGTATCTTTTAATGCCGTGATCCCGACAAAACTGCAGAAATGGATCACTCTTGTACTCTCCACCATTGTCTGAACGAAGAGTCTTCACCTTTCTACCTGTCTGCAGCTCCACTTTCTTCTTTCACTCCACAAATATATCCAGGACCTCATGCTTATGCTTCATGGTATATACCCAATTCCTCCTGGAATAATCATCTATGAAAGTGACAAAATAATTTACCCCACCAAGCGATGCGTGCTTAGAAGGACCCCAAACATCTGTGTGAATATAGTCTAACATACCTTGGGTGTTGTGAATTGCAGTGCCAAACTTCACTTTAGTCTTCTTCCCAAATATGCAATGCTCACACAGCTCCATCTTGCAGGTCTTTGCACCTTTCAATAGCCCCTGTTTTGCCAAAGACTGTAGGGACTTATCACCTGTGTGTCCAAACCTCATGTGTCATAGTGTGGTAGCATCCTCCTCTGTGGTAATAGAAGCAGCCAGACCCCCTGTCACTGTCTTGCCCTTCAAGTAGTATAGGTTGTTTTCCCTGACACCTCGCATCACCACCATGGATCCCTTCATGACCCTCAAGCTAGCATCCTCTAATATCACTCTATAGCCTGATGCCTCCAAAGTCCCAAGAGAAATGAGATCCTTCGTCAACTGTGGCACGAATCTCACTTCTTTCAATTCCCTAACCACCCCGTCATGCATTCTGATTCTGACTGAGCCAATCCCACTAATAGGACAAACGTGATCGTTCCCCATGAGCACCACGTCTCCTCTCTTCAACTCCTCAAAGTTGGTAAACCAATCCCTCCTGGGGCAAATGTGAAATGTAGCTCCCGAATCAAGCATCCATTCCGAAGAATCGGCATAACAAACTGACGGAAGTGCGGGACAAGAATAACCGGAAGAATCTGAATCTGAAGTATCGCCAACAACCTTAGCAACATTCACCTTTGAAGCTTGTACAGCTTTCCCCCTTTGCTTTCCGGCTCTATCCTTCAACTTTGGACACTCATTCTTCCAATGTCCTTCTTCTTTGCAAAAAGCACATTGATTTCTACCAACACTCTTATGGCCATCCCTATTCTTTGATTTTGAGCGGTTGAACTTTTGGCGGTTTGGACTACGGTCACGAACTGCTAATGCATCACCCGATGTCTTCTCGGAGGGCTCACCATCATTCTTCCTCAGCTCATAATTCACCAATGCCGAGGTCACCTCCTTGTAGC
Organism: Asparagus kiusianus; assembly: GCA_022839385.1. Lineage (NCBI taxonomy): Eukaryota > Viridiplantae > Streptophyta > Magnoliopsida > Asparagales > Asparagaceae > Asparagus > Asparagus kiusianus. Next base: position 110,872 of record BQKN01063028.1, read on the forward strand.
TGACTGTAGTTCGCCCATTTATCATAGTGAGAACAAAGGTACTAAACTCATCATCCGGCAACGAACACAATAGTAACATTGCCTTATCTTCATCTTCCACCATGATATCAACATTGGCCATATCCGAAATAAGCTTTGTAAAGTTATTGACATGCTCCCGAATGGAAACTCCTTTCTTCATCTTGAATTGGTAGAACCTTTTCTTCAAATGAAGCCTATTCTCAATGCTCTTCGTCAAATATTTTTCATTGAGCGTTTCCCACAATCTCTTTGCCGACGTCTCGTTCATCACATTATAAATGAGATCCGGCATTAGGCATGATCGTATAACTCCACAAGCCCTACTGTTCATTTTCTTCCAAACCCTATCATCAATCTCCTCGGGTTTCTCTTGAAATTCAAGAGTCTCCTCCAAATTTTGTGCATCTAAGGCGTCCATTACTTGATACCTCCATAAACCGAAGTTGATCTTGCCATCGAACTTTGGAACATCAATTTTGGTGTTATTGATGCTCAAATTTTGGATCGCCTTTGTCAAAATCGACCCCGATGTACTAGTAGCACTTGAACTAGCATTGCTTGTATCACCCATATTGATGATCTACTCTTCAAACAAGAACCCAACAATGAATCCTTCGAACAAAACTCCCAAATCCAACCCGGAGCTCTGATACCACTTGTTGTGCGCCGCGGAAGCCCTAACTTGACCAAATCGAAAGCACACACAAGACAATAGTAGACCACAAACTAATGCAAGCCAACCAATCACAGCACAAACACAAGATATACGTGGTTCGGCAAGATGCCTACGTCCACGGGACAAGGAGGGTGAAGTTTCACTAATAGAAATCAAGGGGAATACAAATTAGGGTTATAAATCTTACCCAAAACCCACAAACAAGACCTCTTGATCTCTCCAAATGACTCCAACAAGAGAAGCCCCTTAAAATCCCCTTCAACAGCTCAAATTCTCCCTTGCATAAACCCTAGAAAGACAACTTGGGTATTTATATAAAACCCAGTTGAAACGGGTCTGGAAAACCGACCCAGACTGAAACCCGATAGTCGGTCGACCGCAGAACCACTGCCGGTCGACCGCAAATTATCCCGAGGCCTAGTCTGCTCTCTGGACAAATCGCGGTCGACCGCAGCACCACTGCCGGTCGACCGCCAAACATCCAGCGACACACTAAGAGTTGTGTGCACCTGTCGGTCGACCGCAGCAACACTGCCGGTCGACCGCCCAACGTCCAGAGGCATACCTCTGACTTTTCACCAACTCTACAGGTTAATTATAGAAAACTCCCATGATTTTTTGGGGAGTTGCAATAAGCCCCCATCAATTGTTTTTATTAGACTACGTGCCCTGACCTTTAGGAGTTATTGCACATAACCCACATGAAATATTTTATTTCACTAAATATTACATGAAAATTTATCTTTTAATCCCCATAATAGTACCATCAACTCTAACCTATGACTGGCAAGCATAGGACAGAAAAGATGAAAATTTGTTCTTAGTCCCCAACAAATAACCTTTTATTAAAAAGGAAAAATAGGCAATTTTTTTTACGACTCAGGAATTATTTTCATCTTTTTTCTACCACATGCTTGCCACAAGAGATGTTAGAATCTATGGTGCTAATTTGGAGATTTAATGAGAAACTTTCATGTGAATTTTAGTGAAATAAAGCAGTTCATGTGTTTATATTTGCAACAACTCCTAAAGTTCAAGAGAGTTTAGTGTAATAAAAACAGTTGATGAGAGCTTACCGCAACTCCCCAAAAGTTCATGGGGGTTTGTGTAATTAACCACATAAGTTAATAGGACTTTTACCTAAACTTTCTGAGTTTATCTGACATTTGGTTGAGTATCCTGCTGGACTTCAGCCATCTACGGCTATTTCCATCTTGATGTGGGCATCCTCAGATGTACAGTGAAATTGGTTGATCCTTGTAGTTCTTGTTGTTCTTGATTGTTTCTGTCATACGCAGTCGTGATCGAGCTAACAATGTGCTAAATCTGAGAAGGTATCCATCCTTGAAAGAACTGACTGTGAAGCACATAGTCACGATTACTTTTTTTTGACAGGTAAAAATGCATATTACATGAGCATATGCTTTAACAATTGAGCTTACTCCTACTTGTATGACTTCATTTTTGCAGGATTTGGGTGGTTCAGATCCTGAAGATGCAGAGTCTCAGGATCGCTTGCATTACTCATATGTAAGATAGTCATTTTCGTAGAAGTTGGCGAATAGTAGTCCTCCAACAAAACAGGAGAAGAACTTGAACCTTATTTTATTCTAATTAAATTTTTGGTTGTTGCTGCTAGTGTAGGATCATAATGGGAGTCCTTGGTAAATTTCGAACTCCTTACAAGAAAGTTCCGGGTACACACAACCCCTTTGATCCTTGAATTTTTTTTATTGGTACAGTTTGTTCTATTAATTTAAAGTTATTGGCAATGTCTCCATCGGGTACTCGAGACTTTCTTTTGTTATACATTGCACGTTTATTTTATTTTTGATAGATTGTTATACATTGCACGTTGAGCATTTGATATTTTGACTGGCCTACTATGAATTAGTCTCAAACCTGTCATGTGGTTCAACATATTCTAAACTGCGAAAGATCAGGGACCTGTAAGAAAATCTGCATGAATAATTTATGATTTTCTTTAAAAGCGTACGTTTATTTTTTTTTATTATAATTTATAATCCGTCACTCAGACAATTAGTGAATCCTCGAATGAAATGCTAATATCTTGAAAATTTTGGGACTTATATCCATCATGAGCAAGGTCGATTTATTTTCGCGGACTTCTTTTCATCTTTAATTTCTCTTATCTAGAGGCCCATCCAGTGTGCTTGTATATTACACGACTGGAGGCCCACAATAAATACATGGTAAAGTTTTTTTTTTTTTTTTGAGAGAAATACATGGTAAAGTTTTCATCTGACAAAGTCTAGAAATCTAATTACCGAGCTTTAGAAAATAGAGTCTAAGGATGTAAATGCGAAATAAAATTAGTTTAATCCGTTACGAACTTGTTAATTAGCATGAGATCAAGGGGCCAATTAGCAAAAGAATCAAACAAAATTAGTTTAAATTTTGATATTAAAAAACTCATATGTCTTTCACATCGAGGTGGGCCCCGCACGTGCTTCCTTCATGTGGGAGCGTGGGTTCGGGCGTGTCACGAAAATAATGGCACACTCCGGTGCGTGCACATGAGCCCAGCCCAAAGGTCGAGGCACGTGTCCCCTCGCATGACTCGCACGTGCGAGGCTAACGGAATATTTAGATTGGTGGGCCGTCAGCTTAACAGATGGGACGTTAGTGGGCCGCACGTGACGATTGGATGGCCCAATCATGAACATCACATTAGTCAAATCTCAGCCGACCACGGCCCCATTGGGTAACCATCACATTTTAGCTGGGAATTAAGGCTTTTGGATGGTTTCACTAATGAATTTGTCTAATTGAGTTGAGTCCGTGCCAAAGCATTAAAACAAATGGATTAGATTCCTGCAAAAGACATCAAATGAATCAAATTGGACGGTTGGAATGGAGAACAAAGTAAAGCTTTAAGCCACCAAACTAAATTGGATGGTTAGTAGATGTATTATCAAATTAAAATATTAAGCTAGCTCTCTTTGTAAAGTTGCTAACAATGTAAATATTAGTCTCTCTCTCTCTCTCTCTCTCTCTCTCTCTCTCTCTCACACATTTAGGTGGCTGCTAATTGAGGTTATAGCAACAAATTAAAACATTAATGGTGAGGAAGTACAAGCTCATGAATATCTCTGAGACTCATCTTGCCATAATTTATGATGCCGTTTACACTTAGTATCAACATGCACGCATCTTTAACCCATTGTTTGATCTACATAGTGATTACTTGATGTACTATGTTATCTAGAGCTTAATAGAGTCTAGATTCTACATTTACGGATGTTGGTGTCTTTGGCTTGAGCAGGTAAATTAGGATTACCCCCTTATGCACTCTGACATAACATCAGCACCTTGTGAACAACTTGAGTTTTATTATTGTGCTCTTAGCTCGAATTAGGCGCGGGTTAATTCTGCTATGAGATGATCTAATTACTCGAAGAATATTCTTAATTGTTTTTTAACAAAGCTTAATTCCCATTACTAAATTGTGAAGGGGAACTGGGAAACAATTAAGAATAAGGTAAAAAGAAAGATAAAAGAATAGGGTAAAAAGATAGGTTGTTAGACCGGTTTAATACATAGACATCTAACCCGGTGATGATTTCACGCATTGAGGAATCACTCCAAAATCTTACATAAACAAAAAATTTATTCATCTAAACTCTACTGCATTGCAGAAATCTCCTCCCTCCTTAATAGAGTTTGGATATCTTATCTAAAGCAAATCAGAAAACATATGCATATCTCTAAAACCCGTTCGCTCTTAACAATAAAACAATCAAACAAAGTCAATCCTAACACAATTCTAATCAATAAAATTTAACAAAATTACTCATTCTCACATATCTAAAAAACCAAATCCAAATCTAAAATCATAACAACTCTTATCTCCAATCCGAATCAAATTTGAACATGATTGTTGTCATGCGTCAAACTGACTATACACACACTTGGAGTTACTATACTGAAGAGAACTCGATCAAACCAGTAAAACAAAACCAAAAGTCACACCATACATAGACATGAATCTATCTAAACTTAATTGATTTTGTTCTCGTGTGAAAAGGCGCTAAAATGACAGCTAGCTAATAATTCAAAGAGGTAGCTAATAATTCAGTTATATGTATCATGCTCCGGCACTAAAATGGAAGTTCAGTGGTTTATGGTTGATAATGGGAAATGAAAACTCGCTGGACAAAATATTAGTGATAGTAAACATCATCCTTCAGCATTAGCGGCGCGTCCAACAATTTTCTATGTACATATGTTTTTCGTGTGAGACTTCTATTATTCAATGTCTAGTTTGAATATTCAATGTGATCAAACTACAAATTGATAGTTGTCCGATTGCATATATTTTACGTAATGTTTTCTTTTTTTTGTAAGTACATCATTTAACTTTCCCAATCCAATAATTATTTTATCAATATATGATTTGTAGCCCATCTTAAATTAAAAAGCACACAATGTTTCATGCCTTATCAGTTATCAGAACATGTTTTCAACAAATCAATGCCATAAGATGATTGTGATCTCCATTAATATACGTATCTCTAATCAAATTAAGATGCATGACTTGTGTTGTATCGATAACGTATGACCCTCTGAATTATCTATCATGTAAGAAGACAAGATTAGTGCGACAAAACAATCATTATCAATCACAGGGGTAGCACATGATCATCAATTAGCCCTCTAAACCTTTTGGAGCTTTTTCTTTTGGTTGATTAAACTTTATCATCCACCATAGAATCTAGCTAAACCACAATGTGTGATTATGCGAGCAGGGCCCACAACGCGATAAAACTAATCGCCTCTTTTTGTGGAACATTAAGTGTTGCACTAATCTTTAATCTTGAAAATCTATGGGATTCCAAATAGTCCAATGTAAAGGAGAACTAAAATATGGTGATGGGTTGGTTTGTCAACTTTGATTATGATAAGCTCTTGGTCTGGAGTGGCGACATTATTAGCTGGAGTTGCTTTCATATGGCGTCCAAGGGCGGTTTCTTGTGGGCTTTGGTGAGGGAGGGTATCTCAAAATATTGTGGTTTTGGCTTACCGTTTCTTTGATGAATTGAAACAACTCATCAGATCATCCTCCTTACTTCACAAGCTAGCTCATCTTTGTAATCCGTATGAACATATTTTGATCTTTTTATTGACAGTTTTCTTAACACACACACAAATGACACGTGTATGTTTGATTTAGTGAATGTCATAAGATAAATTCGCGCGTTTGAAACTCAAATATACTTTTCAGCAATGAAAGATGTACGTAGTCATTTAAGATGATAGAAGCGTTGTTATGCCCCATATAAATTCGAAATCAATTAATTCTACGTATGTAGTCAATATGTTCTTAGAAAATCCGACATGTAGCGTTCACTTATGTGCACAAATTTATAGCTTCATCTGGATGTTGATCAATCTGTGAGTTTTCTTACCTAAGCACCAAAACGCGGTCACCTCCATATAATTGAAGTGGTATCTAGCTTGAAATCCTTTTATGTTTTTGTGGTTAATTATACGCTGCGACAAAAATAAGTGTGTTTGTTCTCTCTTTGTGTCTGTAAGAATCTAGGACTCTGCAATTGATCGCTTGGTCTGTGAAATGGAACTTGTTGAGTTAGTTCACAATTCTAATTATATAGTTCAATAGGGCTGTATGTGATTAACTTCTTCCACGTGTCTTTCACGATCATATTTTCTAAATCCTATGAGCAAGTCGCAGACATTAATTCAAACAATTGAGAAGCTAAAGCTAGATCCTGAACGTGCATTTGTAACGTCTATAATTATTTGCCATGTATCAGTTCCTCGATAGGTTTCTTTCTGAAGAAAACTGTCCCAGCTCAAGAGAGTAGAATTTCTATCTAAGCTACTTACAGAAATTAGTTATATATCCTGATCATTTGGCGGTATACTGTCCGTACAACTCTGAAATTGAAAATACAGCACTTTCTTGGTCATCATGAGAGGATGAATGTAGTTACATGTTAACTCCAAGATATCATTGGAAGTAAAATTTGATCCTTAGGTTTATGCACTGGTTAAGTACCAAATGAGCTCTAATCGGTTTGCGTTTGGTGTACGAAAAGAAAGAAAGAAAGAAAGAAGAAAAAAGAAAGAGTTCTATTGTACAGCATTTACCGTCACCAAATACTTAACCTCCGGGAGCAACATGAAAACTCTGATCATTTGTTTTTTTTTTCTGTTTTTTTTTGTCAATGAAAAAGAGATTTATTTCATTTCCCAATATGTACATTTGTAATGAACATCAAAACATCAGTTACAAACCTGACGATCACACTGATACAAATTACTTATAGAACTACTTATGTCTTCTCCAGTGACGACTCTCTCATATGTAAAGGAATATCATCATTGTTTAAAATCCTTGAGTATATCAGCATCTTTACTGCCTTAAACAGCAAATCAGGTGTCCGAATCTTATTTTGAAATATTCTCATGTTCCTCTCTTGCCAAATCATGTAGACTATAACAGAGAGAGCCATCCTCTTCAATTGTTGCTTGAAGCCTCCTCTTTTGAGATTAAGAGAGTACCGGTTAATAACCAGGTTCCAGTTGCAAGATCTCCAAGAAAACCCCATCCAATTCATCACCTTGTTTCAAATATCAACTGAAACTGTCATTCAAAGAATAAGTGATTGCGGATTTCTAGTTGCAGTCTTGCAGATTTGGACACAAAACACATTTGTTTTGATTCAATATCCCCATGCGACAGAGTCTGTCCTGTGTTAACAGTTTGGAAAAACAAACTAGCCAAAGAATAACCGAATGTTTTGGATAGTGAAGCCCTCTCCAAACCGTGTCAGACCACGAAACCAAAGGCATTGGTAGAGTAATAGCATTGTAAACTGCTGAGATTTGAATTTTCTCACTGGTGCAGCATGCACCAACGGTGCTCTGAATATTTCCAACATTTCCAAATCTGGCTATCATCAAATTCCTCACTCTGAGGCTTTGTTTCCACATCCATGAATCACTCATCTTTGATTGAACTTGCCAAATATCTGAAGCTTATAAGTAGTTCTCATGTATCCATTTAATCCAAAGGAGATCTTTTTTATGATGAATCATCCATAAGATTTTAACTGCCGCTGCATAGTTTCATTCCCTAGCTGAAAAAATTCCCAGCCCTCCCTTCTTTTGACTCTGGCATACAGTGCTCCATGAGGCAAGATGAATTTTAGTACTCCACAAGAAATCCGAACATAAACTGTCAATTTTCTCTAGGACTTTGATGGGAAGGATTAGTTGCTAGTCCAGAAGTTTTGAATGCCCAGAATGACAGATTTTATTAATTCAAGTCTCACTGCATATGATAAATGTCTTCTTTGCTGCCAGGAAATGAATTGATTAGAAATTTTTCTAATTAGTGAAGAGCAATCCAGTTAAGAAAGTCTCCTCGCAATCAGTGGCATCCCCAAATATCGCATAGGTAGCTCCCCTTCAGAGAAGTTTAGATAGGTACAAATCTGATTTTTTTAAGCTATCATCAATCCCACTTAAGAAAACTGAACATTTGTTTGGATTAGCTTCCAAACCTAAAACTTGGTTAAATTCATGAAGGCATAAAATCAACCTTGATATTGAGACCATGTTAGCTTTGCTAAATAGCAGAAGGTCATTAGCAAAAACCAGGTGGGTTGTATTCATCCTAGAACATTTAGGATGGAACTTATACAATCTGTCACTCTTCAATAAGCTCAGCCTCCTTGATAGGTACTCCATGCCAATCACAAACAGGTATGGGGATAAGGGGTCTCCTTGCCTCAATCCTCTAGCATCACGGAAGTAGCCATGTAAAACACCATTGAGAGACAGAGAGAACTTAGGAGTAGTACTAATGCACTCCATGATCCATTTTTTATGGTATTTGGAAAACCCAAACCTGCTAGCATGTCTCTAATAAAATCCCAACTTATAGTATCAAAAGCCTTCCTCAAATCAATATTTAGTATGGCCCTAGGAGAATTATTTTTCCTCCCATAGTGTTTAATGAGCTCATGAGCCATCAATATGTTGCTAGAAATGAGTCTCTCTTTAACAAATGCACTTTGTGCATCATTGATCAAATACCCCATGACCTTCTGAATTCTACATGCTATATTTTTTGTAATGATTTTATAGACAACATTGCAACATGAAATGAGTCTAAAGTCTGGTGGTGAACTTGGATTAAAAATTTTGGGCACTAGAGTGATTGAAGTGGTATTGTAGGTGCCAAGAAGCTTACCCGAGCAGAAAAACTTTTCAATTGCTAAGAAAAGGTCCTCCTTGATGATATTTCAAGCATTCTTGAAGAAAGAAGCACTGAAACCATCAGGCCCTGGAGCTTTGCCATCTTCCATGGAGAAAACAACTTTTTTTATCTCATCTCTAAAGACAGGCCTGCTCAGCTCATTACACTGGCTTTGGGAGAGAACTGGTCCACTTGAAATCACAGCTGGGTCAGGATGCGTGGTAGGTGTTTTTGTACCAATGAAATTTTTGTAATAATCAGTAAGGCATATCTGAGATTCTGATCCCATCCTCAGATTGTATTGATAGAATTCTGTTTTGATGTCTCTTAGCCTTCATGATAGAGTGGAAGAAATGAGAGCCTTTGTCTCCATGCAATCCCCAATTTATATTTGGCTTTTGTCTGTAAAAAGAGACTTCACATTCCACCAGTTTTGTGTATTTTTTCACACGTTCATTCTCCTTAAAAGATTGCTGTTTAGCTGACATTGGATATCATCTAATTCAACTCTGATCATTTGTGTATGTATGAATAGTAAGTTTCTTATAGATATATTGAAAACTACAGAACCTTATCTCTAATTAGTGTTCATGGAATGATTATACTGCACTATTGAGGTTCCATTAATCCTAGCCTTACTTTTCTAGTGCTCTAGGTAGCTAGTTATCACTTGACCAATGAGTAAGTTTTATGCCAATCTTAACTGAATGTATGGAATAACCCAAGCTTTTGTATATGCATATTGCTTTTCCTGTAGGTAACCATAAACTATTTAAAGGCCTTCGAATAATTTATCATAGTATGATGGTGGCACGAAGAACAATCACTTTGTTTCACCTTTTTCTATAACTATTATAAAATTAATTCTCGTTTTATTTCATGGATAACCTTCAATTAATAATGAGCTTTTTTTTAGGTAAGAGGGTACCAATTGTATGATCTCAGGGGGCGCACTGAAATTTTTGGCCTCGTACAACTTCTGTTTATCTTACTGACTTGATGTATAGCTTATAATAATATTACCCTAGAATTTTAATTCTAAACTAAAGGTGCTGAAATAGTACTAAAGTTAACTTGATGTATAGATTATAAGATATTTGACACATGTTACTTCCTAACGGAGACCATAAGACTCCAAATATTTTACTTAGAAATTTACATTTTTTTATATAGAAAATAATGATTATCTTATAATGTCAGTTACCTTGATTTCCTTCTTTTAATCATCTTTATTAGTTGAAAAGAGAACTCAGGCTAGATGCAAAATAAAAATAAAAGCAACTCTATCTTTTACCAACTTCCATGTTTCTTTTGTAGTTATCTATTGGTGGTTATCTCTAGACCAATATTAAGAAAGTTCTTATTATTGAATGATTGAACTTAGATTCTTCCCAAACCTTAGCATTTCAGACATATGTTATCCAAAGTTTTTTAAGGATCGACAAGACATTAAATATGAAGAAAGTATAGAGTTCAATATTAAAAATTCCAATCACCACCATTAATTATAAAGTTAATTTCCTTTTAAAATGCCTTTTCCTTGATGAGAACTTTTGCAACATTTTAAGAAGCACATGTGAGCAAAGTCTTAAGATTGCATTTCAACATTATATAACTCACTAAATCTTAGAAAAAGATATATGCAGTCATTTTGACCCTACTAATCTACCTAGCTACTTCTATAAGGATTTGTCATATCATAATGTAATGATATGACTAGTGTGGCCCTTTACGTCAATAAATTCAAAGCAAAACTTACCTCTGGAGGATACCATGGGGATCCACTAGCATGGTTGGATAAGTTTGCTCCCTACTCAATGGAATCTCCTAATCAAGTTTCACACCAAAAAAAAAGGCACTAGTCAAGGAGTTTAGGACTATTTGCATGTTTGGCAACTTAATTATTTCTACTTATAAGTAACATTTTACTTATAAGTTTACAACAATGTGTTTAGGTAAGAGTCACTTATGTTACTTATTTTACTTATAAGTAGTCAAAATAAGTTGGACAATCCCGACTTATATTTCAACTACTTATAAGGAACGTTCCTTATTCTGGCCAAAAGACATAAATACCCTTCTATTACCTTAACTCAGTGGATATTTTCTTATTATGAAGTGATTAATAATATTAATTATTATTATTATTATTATTATTATTATTTTATTAGTAATATATAATATTATAATATTATAATATATATTTATACTTTTTAACATTTTCATTCTAGGATGAAACTAAACAAAAGGATTTGCAAATAAAAATGCTAATGCCACAACCAATCCATAAATTGTTAAAGCTTCCATAAAAGCTAGACTAAGTAATAAAGTACCTCGTATTTTTCCTTCTGCTTCTGGTTGTCTTGAAATACCTTCTACGGCTTGGCCTGCAGCAGTACCTTGACCAACTCCAGGTCCAATAGAAGCAAGTACTACAATATTATAATATATTATATATTAAATTTTTTGTTATTAATAATATTTTATTAATTTATAATAGTAATTAATTAATCACAATATTAGTAATTAATACTCACAAATAATGTAAGATATATATTTCTTATTATGAAATGACTAGCTTTTAATTAATTAAATAATTATTTTACTAATATGAATTGAATTAATTAATCTCAACATTAGTAATTAATAATTACAACATAATGCAATTTATAAAAATATTTTAATCAAATATATCTTTTATATGAGATAATTAATTTTTTTATTAATTAATGTTAATAATAATAATATTTCACTACAATGAAATTAATTAATTAATTTCAAGACTAATAATTAATAATTATAATTAATTTGAAATAATTAATTGTAAATTATTCACTTTTAAATAATTGCTAAGTTTATTATTATTAATTATCTGATTAATATAAAATGAATTAATAAGTCACACTATGGAGTTACAACAATATGTCCTTTGTAATTATTTGATATTTAATACAGCCTTCCTTTGTAATTATTTGATATTTAATACAGCCTTATAAGTTATTGGTTTACCAAACATATAATTACTTATATCTCCTTATAATTTAAGGGGTTCAGAAAAAAAATTCTTTTTTTCCCTTACATGCTTATTGTAAGTTTTAAGAATAAGTAATAAGTAACTTATAATTAGAACTCAAAAAAATAAGTAGTAGCCAAACATGCTCTATACAATGGACAATCCTATAAAAATAACAACAGCAACAACAAATGAACTAAATTAAAATTAATAAATAATATTAAAGAATGAAAATTTTAACAAGATAACCCTTGAATTTTGATGCGGATTGATAGCGCTTAATTTCCTGTCGTTCATATAAATTAGGGAAAAGAAATTAGTATATATTCTGATCCTCTTAATTTTGACCGTGACTTGATCGTCGAGACTGGAAAAATCGATTACTTTCTTGAGATTGAAGTTGATCAAAGGGTGCAAGTTACCCCGCGGCCATGGAACTTTCATGGAATTATCGCATATATCCTTTCAAGTTGGTCAACAACGGAGATAACAAATCTTCTCAACAATCCAATGGTTCAAGGAACAAGAAGATTATCTTGTTGAATGTGCATTAAGATAAAGGCTTAATTAATTTCCAAGCTAGCTATATCATACAAGTCAATAAACAAATTGACAGCATTATTATACGTACATATGTTACATGCTTCAATGTACCAAGACTCATATAATTATAGTTAAATTAATAATATATGTAACCCTCACCGTATGATTGATAACGTTAATTCAAAAATTTTAAGCATATTATCAATGATTAGCTTGTTATTTAAATACGGAAGGTTGAATATTAGTTATATATATATATATATATATATATATATC
>BQKN01063028.1:159531-187649 GCA_022839385.1 Asparagus kiusianus
ATGTGCTTTATATTTTTTTATTATCCTTCATTATAGTCTAACACTTCAAACATTTCAAACACTTAAACAAATTTTATTAACGATTTTAAAAATTCAAATTATATTAAAATTAAACCAACATTTATATATGTTCTCAAAAAAAATTAATTTTTTTAATAACACTTCAAACATTTTTAACAAATAAAAATCATTAATAGTTTTCATAAAAAATCAATTAACGATATAGTTCCAAATCCTACAATTAAAATGCACAATTAAAATGGAATTAGTTAATAAAACAAAATTAAAAAAATTTATAACCCACCGGACACGGTGTCCGGTGGCCGACAGGCGCGTCAGACTATGTGTCCGGTGGGCAACAAAAAAAAAAACCCACCGGATTGGCTGTCCGGTGGGATATAGATGCCCCCGGATTGAGTGTCCGGTGGGATACAAAAAAGACAGAAAAATTAATTACCCACCGGATTGGCTGTCCGGTGGGAGAAGGGTAATTTAGTCCTCACACACCCCCAAAGTTACTGTTTGGGAGTGTGAATAGTTAGACCCACCGTAGAGGTGGATTCACGTGACTTTTAGTCCGTTTGGGAGCTCACTAACGCCTGGTTTGGTAACCAGGAATGGACCCCAAATCAGAATGGAATGGAAGAAGGAATAGGATGAAATTAATGTGAGAATGAAATGGTCATTCTCATTCTCACATTTGGGTGTAATTTATAAAATAAAGTGAGAATGAATGTAGTTTAAAATTATATATTTTATTGATTCTCACTTAAGTGGGAATGCTTATTCTCATCATTTTATTGGGAATGCTCATTCCCACGTAAAAAATGATAATGAAGGGAAGAGAAATTGTCAATTTTTCCTTCCTCTCTTTTACCGTCCGATTTGGGGTGTAGGATTTTAGTCTAAAATTTTCCCATCTTCCTTTCCTCTACCCTCCCAATAAAACATTGTAACAATATTAAACTCAAATTTCTCTCTCTTCTCTACCCTCTATCCAAACACAGTTTAAAAGTATACTTCTCTACCCTCTATCCAAACACAGTTTAAAAGTATACCTCGGTGTAAATTATGATAAAGATAAATATTATCAACATTAATATGAGTTTAAACTAGTAGCACTCATTGCAATGATAATGCCATTTACGAATAACAAAAGGAATTCTAGTGAATTAAGAATAATTTTCACTAAATTTGATATGTTTTGTGGGATGTGCTATTTTATGGCTGACGATATCAACCTCAAATTGATGCAAACTCATGGTAGTAATTCTAGTGAAGAAAACTTATAAGAATCAGTGGCAGATCAAGAAAAATACTTGTAGGGGAATCGAATGATAGGCAATTATTTATCTAATAATATTTTGGGTCAAATTTCAATTTGTTTGAAATTTAAATGGGCTTCTAATTTCTGGTGAGTTAATTCAAATGACTACTATAAAGATTGAGTCACAAATAGTTAAAATCTATGGGGCAGATTGCAATCATTAGAGGGCTTAAAATGTAAACTTGCAAAATTTCAGGGGTGCTACTGCCTTTAAAATGGGTATATAGATCCGTTCATAATTGGGAAATATGGCATAAGCTTACCATATTTTTTACAATTTTCTTTTCTAAAACACAAATTTAAAATGTGAGCCACTTTTTTTTGACTGGTGCAAGCCAGATTGCTTTATATTTTTGGCATATCGCACATTGCATTATATGTAACCTTGATAGCACTTACTTCATTCTAAAGTTTGGAGGAATTTTGGCCTGATTTTTTTTTTTTTTTTTTTGAGAAAAAGGATGGATTACCCCAAAGGTAATCCAGTCAGCTAAATTAATTTTGGCATGATTTAGAAGCTAATTAATATCAAAACAGCTTACTAGGAGCCATCTGCATTATTTTTTGATGCATAATTCTGATAGTATTTATATGTATCTATATTTCCAACTACCTTCAAATGCACACGCATTTGAAAAATCAAACATAACACAGTCAATTTGCTGCAGAAAAAAAGTGTATGTAAAACTTCACATTGTTTTCATGGAGGTTTTGAAGGAGCAAGCTTCATAAAGAATTTAGTGTGCCGGAACTCACTTTTTAACTTTCAATTATTAATTAGCCTTTTTACGTTTTAGATATAACTAAGCAACAAACACGAACCTAGACATCGCGTGCACCAGAATACTAGTTTATTTCTGTAATAGATCTAATCGCTTAACTGCATACGTTTCATATTCAATTGATATCAAAAAAATTTACCACACAGAGAGAAAATAATTGAACTAAAAATGCAAAACTCACGCAGAAATAAAATATGAGGTTGTAGGCTATCAACCCCATCAAAAAAAAAAAAAAACACAAATAATGATGAACCTCTACTTAATCATGCATCTCATACAAAGAATATCAACAAAATCATAAATTACATTTTTGAACTACAAATTGCTCTGATTTTTTTTTTTCTCTTTTATCAGACCAAACAACAGATAGCCAACACAACATTCAATCACAAGCACAAGAAAAAACGTAATACAAATCTTATCAGATCTTGTTATCGTCTGCGACCGTCTTGATAAAATTTGTACCCCACAAAACAGGCCTACTCATATTTATAGGCTGTCGTCGGGTGGGCCGTAGAGGAGGCTGGGTGCCGGACCGGCAATGTCGAACCATGGGCATTGGCCTGGGCCCGGTGCTCGGCCTTCTCGTGGTGCAGTTGGGCCCTAGCGTCGTCGATCTTGGCCTGGCACTTCTCGTGGACCATTGCGGCCTCGTTGTGGCTCTGGGCCGCTTTCATCTCGGCCTTCGCCTCGGACTTGGCCCTGTGCTCGCTAACTTTCTCTTTGACAGTGCTTGCCATGTCCTTAACTTTCACCCTCACTGCCTGCATTTTATTTTATTTTACCGTTAATTTTTTTTTCGTTTTTTCTTTGTTTTTTTTTTTAGATTTAGTTTGAAATTTATAGGAGGCCTGGTGGCTGGGTTTGTTTTGATTTTGTGGATGAGTTTCGCACAGGCGAAATCGCCTGACACTTGTGCAGATGCCAGGTGAATTTGAGGTGATGGATGCCCATGTTTTTAGGGATTAATTTCAGAATGATTTATGGCAATTACCTTTGTTTTAGAATGGTTGAAATCTTGAAAAAAAAAAAAAGTTGGCTGGGTTTTTCCAACATAAGAAGCTGCATTTAGTATTTGAGCCATAATAGTAGTTTAATCTATTTCTCTATAATAATGGGAGAATCCAAGATTCACTATTCATGCTACAGTAATATTAGAGTGAACTACGTAGCATTATTACTGTAATAAATACAGGAAGGAACTGTAGCATTTAAAAACATTATTAATGTATCTCAGGCGGGTACCGTAGCATCTAAAAAATGTTACTATAGTACTTACAAAAACTGTATTTAAATACAAAATTACTGTACCGGAAATAAAAAAAATAGAGGTCGTGCTTTGCACGGGTTGCACACTACTAGTAAATTCAATTCTAAAAAAGTACAATACATTACTTGAATCACATTAATGTACATAATGATCGTTCCCAGTTTTCTCTCTTCTAAGATTCAGACAGAAACTAAACCCGAAAAAACTCAATCAGCTTAGTACAACAAAGGTTGCCTTTTGGGGCTGTAGCCTGCAAAAAAATTGCTTATTCCAGGGGAAAAAGTTACATGGAACAGAAACTCCACAAACCAACTCTATAACAAAGAAGTTGAAGATATAGAAATTACACCTCTAGACAAGAATCCTCTTCAGGGGACTAGAAGATAAGAAGGTGAATTTTTTAAGAAGTCAGAAATGGAAAATCTCGGCGAATATCAGTTATTGAGCTTCTGTTCATTGGCAGGAGAAGCCTGTAGAAAGAAAAATGCACGTGAGTCAAAATATCACAAGATTTCTCTTTTATATGAGCTACGGCTGAAATTACAGGATTTGTGGTAAATTACTAATTAGCGTTCATGAAAAACCATGGGAAAAAATGAAGAGAGATTTTACCATTGTAATCTCTTGTATCAGTTCTATAAATTTACTGTTGCCAACTGCAGCCTTAAATTGAAAATCTAACATTTGAGGAGGAGTTTAGCCTGTAAACCAATTTATATCCTCTTCAATTCATAAAGCTTTGCACCCCTTTTAATACTCATTTATCACTGTCAGTTTCAGAACTTTAGTTAATTTCTTAACTCTAACCTCAAAAACCTCTCTCATACACAAACACAGGCTCTGGATCCAAATCTTTTCATGGATGGACTCCAGTGGATCATCCGAATCCGAAACAGCCTTGATCAAGATTTGGAAGAAGATGACAATATATCAGCCTCTATTACCGGCGTTCCAAAGCCTCTAATCACTAACAAGCCTGACGCCTACATTCCTCAACTCATTGCACTTGGCCCATATCATCACAGCCGAGAAGAGCTACATCAGATGGAGAGATACAAACTCTCTGCAGCAAAAAAGATCCGAATCCAATTGCAAGATATCGGGTTTGAACACGTAGTCAGTATGTTTCGCAAGGCTGAATATCGGATCCGTGCCCATTACCAGAGGTAAAGCTCGTTTTAGTTTTTCAATAGGTAACAATCTAGGAGATTATGAAAATAGCGGGGTACTTCACATAAAAGAAATTACTTTGGCTGATTTGGTTTTTTATGAATGATTTGTTTAGTAATCTAGGCAGAAGCTCATTGAAGTAAAAGACTAACATACTTTTATGAAATTGCTGATATTTTAAATGATTACTTAGCTACAATAGCTAAACTAGAATGTGCAGATAGATGTATGCGCATATAATTGTTTTTCTAAGAAGCATAGTTTCATGCATCCTATCGTGCAGTTAATCAATCAATCTTGAATCAGGTACCTTCCTTTTGATGGCGAGACCTTGGCCTGGATGATGGCCATTGACACTTCTTTTCTTCTCGGTTTCCTCGAGATTTCCTCTATTGGTGCCCAGAGCCTTCTGAGAATACCCTCTAAGATAACTACTTTGGTGAACTCAACTCGAAGGACATTGATCAATGACATACTTGTTTGCGACATAATAATGCTAGAGAACCAAATTCCCCTATTTCTCCTCCTCAATATCCTAGAACTCCTAGTAAAACCACCACAACTTTCAGAAGAAACCTTAACTCTTATGCTAATTGCCTTCTTGAAGGAATTAACACCTTTCAAGATGGCTACAAATTTCCAATTTATTGAAATTACTTCACACTCCCACTTGCTTGAGCTTCTCTACCATTCAATAGTACCACTGTACAATGAAGAAACTCTTGATTCCAATGAAGAAACCACTCACAACAATTGCCCACATAAACTCTACAGTTTTATTAGAGATTTTGCTGTTACAGCTATGCTGTTCTTCCTAGCTCGAATCAAGGCCTTCACGTCACTGATAATCAAGTTTTTAATAAGAATACCATGGACAATAATTACCTCGATTCCAACATTTGCAGTCCTAAAGCAACCCATTGAGAACACTAAGCTCAATTCTACTCAAATCTCTGACCAAGGTCTTTCATTTGAGGAGATTGCAATTCCTTCAGTAACCGAGCTAGCCAATGTTGGCATTAAGTTTGAACCGACACATGGAGACATTTCAAGTGTTGCTTTCGATGCTAAGACGGCAACATTGCACCTACCAGAGATTAGTCTTGATATAAATTCTGAAGTGGTCCTCCGGAATTTGGTGGCATATGAAGCAGCTATTATCACCGGCCCAGTGACATTTACACGTTATGTAGAATTGATGAATGGTATTATTGATACTGAAGAGGATGCAAAAATTTTAAGGGAAAAGGGGGTTGTGATGAATATGTTGAAGAGTGACAAAGAGGTGGCTGGGATGTGGAATGGGATGAGCCGATCTGTGAGGCTAACAAAAGTTAAGGTTTTGGATGAGGTGATTGAAGAGGTGAATATGTATTATAATTCGAGGTGGAAAGTGAAAATGAAGAGGTTTATGATAAAGTATTTAGTAACTTCATGGGAGAATATGGTTGTTGTTATTGTGATTTTGCTGTTAATTATGGTGGGTTTACAGGCTTTTAGTACCGGGTTTGGGTTTCTATTTCGGAGCTGGATTTATGGAAGAAGAGGACCACTATGAAGTTTAGATTCTGTGCATGGTTGTTTCAAGTATAATATCTGAATCTTATACACGCAATTTTCTGTTGCTCATCTAATATCTAGTAAAACTGCATTAATCCAATTTTCTTCTGTTCATACTCTGGTCTCTCGATTTCTCGTGTGTATTTTCTCGTTTATTGTTGATGCATATGGCTATATGTGCCCCGATATCTTTGTCTTATTCCGTAGTTCACAGAGGAATAGCTAAGTTTCTCAATAGAAACAACCTATAACATATTAGCAAGTAGCTGAAGATAATAATTCCACCAATAAACATAAGAAAACGGGAAAATTTACCAATAAAGCAACCAAAGAAACATGGAGGTTACCTTATTAATTCAAGTTGAGAGTAAAAAAAAAAGAAGGGAGAACTTTAAGAATAGTTTTTCCTTTTTCTTTTTCACTTTTTTGTTCTCTGAAAGTCTATTTAAGGGAATACTTGGATGAAATTGACATCAATCACCGTAAGGAAAAGAAGTTAATTTTGTCATAAAACTGACCGTAACGGGAGTCACAAAATTGCAGACTGCACATTTCACAGATCTTGCTCCGTATTGGTACATCAATAACATCCTGCAGCTCCCACAATTGACATGCGCCACTTGATTTCCTGCAGCTAAACCTTTCATAGTCACTAAATATAAACAAAAAATATTCTCTTAAGATCAACACAACATAAGAGGATGGCACTAAATCATCGGTTATAGCAGTTCCCTCACCTTCATGAGCCAAATTGACAGTGTGACAGCAAGAACATTGTACGCTAGTTGCTCCACGTATGTACATCAAAAGAGTATGGCAGCCTCCGCAAACCAACTGAGCCATTTCGGTCCCTATTTATAAAACAGCTAGCATTAACGTGAGTTTTGGCAAAATTATTGTTCTTCACGTGTCACTACTTATAATATAAGAATGATCCAACGCATTGATGAAGAAAATATACCGGGAGGAGGAACAGGAGTTACTGCATTGCAGACAGCACAACATACTGTCGTTGCCCCAAGGGGATACATGAGAAGATTTCGACAGCCTGAACAAACAAGTTGGCTATGGCCGCCTGACGAAAAGATAAAAAAGAAAACTGTAACATACATAAATGCCATCAAGTTGAATATCACAGAACTGGTTTCGATGGAAAATGATAAAAAGAAGACAACATCGTATAGCATTTATTCCTGAGTACATCTACGAAGAGAATGTCAAATGATTTTCTTAATACAACTCTCTAAACGCAATTCAGAGATTAAACCAAATTGCAATCTGTGACAAAAGCGTGCAAGCTATAACTTTTCAAATGCAAGTGAAAACGTGCTCACAAGTTTTCTCTCTCTCTCTCTCTCTTTAGATTAGCAGCTCAAGGTACAATCTTTCAGGATTAAACACATTTTCTTTGGCGGGACAGAACATTTCTATCATCGACGATTTAATTAAAGCATTTTCACAAACATTAGAAAGGTTAAATAAGGAAGCATTATCATGACAATACAAGCTTCATAATTATCTACTATGAAAATTCCATCCACTTGAATGCTACATAATGCATCGGTCTAGGCTACAACCCTACTAATATAAACCAACATAGTTACATATAATGCGTACTAAATCAACTCTTAATCTTGCTTAAAACTTTCTTCATGGTACTAATCATATAGGAAATCCTAGAAAATTATAAAGGGATTGAAAGGATATACCATTTGATGGAGTAAAAGGAGCCGGAGGGGTCGGATATGGAGCAAGAGGAACAGGCATTGCCCAATTCAGACCGATATCACTTCGATTCCAATGTCTTTTAGTTCTTCAGCCTCAAACAAAGGAGAGAATTGCGTCTCCCGTTGTCATCTATATACATTCATTAAATAACAGAAAAATCGAAAGACAGAACACATCAGATTAATGTAAATTACATACATGTATCAAATCTACAAAGTACAAACTCCGTAAACTTTTTACAAAAATTAATGCCAGCTTCAAATTATTGGTTTTCTAGATTTAAAAAAAAAATAAACCCACCCATTTCAACATTCCCACCAAAAACCCATACATTTCAGACGCCAAGGCCCAAAAACCAACAAACTTAGAATTTCTACAAGAAAACAGGAAGAATCAGAGACACCCATCAACAGAACTTGGAATTTCTAAAAAAAAAAACTTTTGAGAGATGAATTGAAGAATGAAATGTGCAAAAATATGCCAGAATGCACTTAGATTATCCACACCCCCCCAGAGGCCAGAACTAACCACCGTTCAACTTGGCATCAACAGCGTAGAGATGAATGGAATTTCCCTGATAATTTGATTTTTCTGATCGTTTTTTTTTTTTCCTCTTATTGTTTTCTTTTAATTTTTTTTTATTTTCCTTTTTCCTCTGCCTCTATCTTTTATAGAGGTGACTGGTCTTTTCAGTGTTTAGCTCTGCCCCTTGGTTGAGCTGTTGGGATTTCAAAATTATGATCATTGCTCTTGTTTGCTGCCGAACGTTACCCGTATTTTCACCCTCACACATATGAGTGGGGACCATATGCGCGTCTAAATATGGGTGTTCACGAGCGGGTTTCGTTAGAATTGAAGCCCAAATTTGGAGGGAACTAGTGGCTGAGCAACAGCCACATGAACAGAAGCCCGCAGCTGGGCCGTCTACAGTAGTTCGCTTGAGAACTACTGTATTACTTGAACTGCAGTAATGTTTTCAATATAATAAATAAATAAATAAACAAATAAAATAAAAAAACTTTACTGCATCTCCGTTTATGTGAATAAAAAGAATTTGTTTCAGGACTGTTGCCCCAACTTTGGGCTATGTTTGGCATTATCTTAATTAAAACTGGGTTAGAATTGATTTTAATCCAACTTGATTCTAACCAGTTTAGAAATAAACTAGGATGAGATCGTCTAAACTTTAAACGAGTATGAGGATCATTATTTTCCCTAAGAAAAATTGGGCCAATACCGGTTCGATTTTTGCTAAACACAACCACGCTAGCGTAAGGGGCTGTTTGGTTCAAGTATTTTGAGGGGGAAAAGAGTCGAAAGCTGCAAGGATGTGTCAGAGCGCCCTGGGTTTTTCCCCTGCTGTCCCCGTTCGTCAGTATCCGACATTTGAAGGTTTCCCCTCAATTAGCTAAATTTTGATGCGATTTGGACGGAAAGCTGACAAGATGTCAGAAATACCCAACGCCTCCTCAACATCCAAACAGCCCATTCGACATGTTACCGTAGTTCAATGAGCCTAGAGCTAATCATTACGTAATCATCGCGTAAATTCAGATTTCGGCCCATCAAACGATATTTCGACCGCAACTTCTTAAGTTTTGATGTGGAAGAGTTTACACAAGTGAACACGTACAGGGAAATGGCTCGTAGAAGTTTGGAATGGCGATCGTATGCTTTTGCAAAGGGGTGCAAGTTGTTGGGAACTCTCTTTTGGAGACAAAATAACTGACATTGAGGTGGATGGCTGTTTATGCTAACACCTCCCTCGCCAAAATCTCCCTCAGATCTCAAGAATAGACCACAACACTGGCTAGGCTTCTAAACCACACGCACAACCTTATCCATTCCCTATATATTCCTTTGGAATATAAAGAAAGAAGAAGTTTTCTGAACAAACCCATTCGCTTTTTTTTTTCTTTCTAAAAATCGACCTCCTTGAGTTTTTTTTTACAAAAATCGACCCATTTTTCTTTAATCCGGTTCCTAAATAGTTGGGGTTGCTAACCCCGACTATTTAGGAGGTTGCAAATCCCCAATTACAACCCTAAATCCTAACATTCTATGCACTAAATAGTCGGGGTTGGCAACCCCGACTATTTAGGAACCAGATTAAAAAAAATGTGTCGATTTTTGTAAAAAAAACTCAAGGGGGTCGATTTTTAAAAAAAAAAAGTGAATGAGTTTGTTTAGAAAAACCAATAATTAGTTTCTTATTTTAGTATAACATATGATTAGTTTCTTATATTAGTATAACATATGATTATTTTTTTCTTCAATCACACATATTACATTACATTAATAAGCTCATAAGAAAAGTGTATAGGAGTCATTAGTGTAGATCTCACTACCTGATCAGCCTGAGCCTTATTGATTTCAGAATTGATCATTTGCCGTTGCGTATAAAACTCCGGGCTGCTATAAATAGTTTTTTTTTTAGTTTTGTTGTCATCCTTGTAAAATATTAACTCAATTTCTTTATTATCAATAAATCACATGCTTTTACTCTAGAAAATGGCCTCAAACGACATGATGGCAGAAAGAGAAAATCACATAAATAGAAGATGCTAACATATAATAAATTTTTTTGGTTATTCCATAAACGCAGTGTTGCTCTTAAACTATAAATTTTTGATATAAATCATCATGTTTCCATCGTATAATCCTTAATTTGTATGAGCATGATTTCATCCCTTGATAATCTCCTTGTAAATGCGGCTGTCTTATCTATAACTTGATTAGGATAAGGGAATATCTATAGCTCTCCAATCACAATTTAGCTCAAAGTCTAAATTAAAGACTCAAATGAATGAAACTTTTCACAAGACAAAAGGCTAGTTCTAACCTCATCCATTCAAACATAATATCTATTTTCGATGGAAGTAATTAATAATTGTAGGAAAAGATATCAAGGGCTAGGAGCTATCCTTGTCAAAGCAAAGCCATGGGATTCTTAGCTACTTTGGACTAATTAAGGCCTCCAAATTATATCCTTGTCATCGCAAGGTCAATTTTGTTCATGAGAGATATGTGCACGTTCTAGCTTGTTAAGGTACAATTAATATCTTTAGCATTGATCTTATCCTACTGCAGAGGTACTTGTATTACATTATCTAGTAACTAGGTGGATGAAGCCTAACTTGTCTCTTATATACAAATTCCATGACTATTGAAAACAATGTTTTAATTAATCTCAAATTAAAATCTATAATAAGCGAGGGCACTAATAATAGATAGATAGCTCGATTTAGAAAACGGGTTGGGAAACCACCGACCTGTTTGCTCTTCATCAGGCGTCAATGTAACTAGTAGGAGGGCTCATAAGCCGTATCTCTTGGCAACCTAGCTATTTGTTCAAAACCAGTATGTCAGTTTCTCCTTATTTTGCCTAAGTAAATCTATAGAAAGAATGACCTCCATCACTAAAACAGATTTGATATTTTAGGGTTTACACAATATGCTTACATCACGCTTACCTCATCCCGTCTTCGTCCTAGATAAATTTCAATTATATTTTATTTTCGTGATAGTAACAATCATGCATGCCTAAATTGTGATAGATCATGATGCATGAGTGGCTCAACAAGCGACACCAGACTACACATCAAAAAGTGTTACCATGTAAAGTAGCGAATTCATTTTATTTTCCCTTTTCACCCCCCTCCTTATTCTCTCTTTCTTTATCCTCAAAAATACATCCATTGAGACGGAGAGAGATAGGAGAAGAGAGCTTTCATCTTTTTGTTTTGTACTAATCATTTGAGTGTACCCCGGCCCCGCGCCAGCACCCCCACCCCCACCCCACACCCCCCGCATAACGAAATGTTCCATAATGGATATTCCAACGTGGTCATTTTTCAAAGTCCATGTCTACAATTATCCGCCACCAATTTCTTGTCGGAAGCCGGGACCTATATTATTTCAGCATCAGAGTGGAAGCGGGTATGGACCCGAATCAATTTGGATCCGAATCAAGGACTTATAATACTGAAGGGCCGGAGTTCAATTAAATTCTTCGGGTCCAAGTATATATTCCATATACTTGTTTTTAAAATAGGTTGTACTTCGATTTGTAACTTCATTGATATCAAAAGCAAACTAAACTATCATGGTGTCATGAGAAGGGAAAAAATAAAAATAAAATTTAAAAACAGTGCACGTTCGAAATCGTATTTACCCAATATGTATAGCTGTTGGTTTACGGAACCTGACAAGAACAAAAAGCCCATTAGGCCTTCAAGGCCCATGCATATCAGTATGGGCCTTAATTCTGCAGACGAAGATATAAGGTCTGGCCTTTTCTAGCTAACGTTGCTAATTCTTTTCCTTTTCTTCTTCTTTTTACTGTATAAAATAAAATATTTATATAATAGAAATTAAACCAGAGAAATTAGCAGTAGTTCCGTCTCATGTTTCTATCAAATGGTAATAGTTTTTATGGTGATGATATTCACCCTAAATTTGCTGCTCTGTTCTTGTTAGCATATGTAAGCTACAATAATATCTTTATGACATTTGATGTACAGTATTATGCATAGTAATAGGATATTTGAGCTTACATCTATACAAGTTATCAATCAATAAAAAATTTCAAGAGTTGAAACATTATCAATGATCTCGAATGTCAAAAACAAACTTTAAAAACCAATAGCTATGGTGTTTTTAGTCACCAAAATATGGTCCTTTTCTAGCGACGGACATGTGTCTTCCTACATATACCGCTCAAATCAAATTGACGGTTAGGACCACCAAGGATCCTGACTTAGTTGACTCACCGAGTCAACATCCCCTTAGGTTGACTCGAAGGGTGGTACTTGTCTATCCTCTTGACGAAGACAACTCACTACGAGCCCACTCGACCAGTTATTCGACGCCCCGCGGGGTCGACTTGAAAGTCTTTACTTCTCAGCCAAGCCAAAGGACGACTTCAACCTCAAGCCTCCCCCGCTGACAACGCGTCGACATCACATTTAATGTTTGGCAGACAACATCATGCCTCTAGTCTCGATATTAGACACATCGACACCGTCATGCCCTCGATCACTTCACATAAAATGCTGAGGTGATCTCTCATCCACTCGTCAGCCAACACTTATAAAGTAGGTGCTGACATAGTTGCCAGGCCATACTCGTTTGCCGTCATCCTGTACTCGGCCGAGATTACCATTCTACCCTTTTTCCCACCACTGTAAATAGAGGTATTATTCTCAACATGAGGAGGAAGTCTAAGATTTTTTCGGAGGACTTTTCCAAGCAATACCTGCAAATTATACTGCACTACACTTTAGAACTCGTGCAGTTCTTTATTTGTCCACTCAAGTCCACTAACTGACTTGATCGTCGGAGGAACTATGAGGGAACTAGTCCCCATCCACTCACGAGTTACTATTTGTGCTGGTTAAAGCTACTTAACTCAAAACCAAATATTCAGAGAAATGAGCGGCTCCCTAACCAACCTCACCCCCGCTATATCAAGTGTTTGATTATTTAACATCAACACTATAGATTCTTATTCACATGTTGATGAATGGCTTTATCAAATTCACATCACTACGAATAAAAGATAAATATATATTGCTAAGCTCATAACTCCTTACTTTTCTTGTTTAGTTTATTTTCCTGAAATTATTTAATTTGAGTAAATATAGGGTACGTAGAGGGGTTAAATAAAAACAGACAACCGCTACCATTTTCACAATAAACTCCAAATTTCACCCGGCCATCCTCCCTCTCACACTTCGATCCTCTCTCTCTCTCTCTCTCTCTCTCTCTCTCTCTTTCTGCTGCCAAATTCTCCTCCGCTGGAAAATTTTTCCAAGATCCCTCACTCTCGCCCGAATTTTATTTTGTCCCCCTAAATCACCCAAAAATGGGCTGCAACGTAAAAGATAAATCCCTCCGCGGCCCCCGCAAGCACCGCAACTCCTCCTCCAAGCCCCCTCCCGTCGCCGATCGCATCGCCGCCGACCAAAACCCTAACCCTAACCCTAGCTCCTTCGACGACGCTGGATGGGGATACTGTACAGAGGAGCAACTCGAGGAGCTCCTCCTGAAGAACCTTGATTTCGTGTACAAGGAGGCCCTCGCTCGCGTGATCTCGCTCGGCTACGACGAAACCCTAGCCCTGCGCGCCATCCTCGCCAACGGCCATTTCTACGGATCCGAGGATGTCCTTTCCAACATCATTCACAATACGATCACCTACCTTAAAGCCGGCGGCGACTCCGGCGGCGGAGACGGCAGCAGCTTCGCCGCCGCCTTCTCCGATCTCCGCCACCTCCAGGAGTACTCCCTCGCCGGCCTCGTCTGCTTGCTGCAGCAGCTCCGGCCTCATCTAACCCGAGGCGATGCGATGTGGTGCCTCTTGATGAGCGAGCTCCATGTCGGCCGAGCCACCTCGATCGAGATCCCGTCCTCTGCTGCAGCCGCTGCTGGAGGAGGCCCTGGGACGTGCAAGCTTCATGATCCGAAGAGGAGGATTCAGGTTCCTGGGAGATTGAATTCTAGATCGGCCGGTGGCTTTTGTTGCACGAATTTGGAGAGTAAAGAGAAAGAATCATCGTCAGAGTCGGATGTGGTTGCGGCGGTGCTGAAGAGCCTGGAGAGCATGAGCATTGAGGACGAGAAGACAGAGGATCAGAACAAAGAGAAGAAAGAGAGGGTTTTGAGCATGATACAAAAGATTAGGGATTTAGAGATACAGGTTAAGGAGAGAAAAGAGTGGGCACAACAGAAAGCAATGCAGGCAGCAAAAAAGCTAAGCAATGATCTGACGGAACTTAAAATATTGCGGATGGAGAGGGAAGAGAATCAAAGGGTTAAGAAAGGGAAGCAAGCATTAGAAGATACAACAATGAAGAGGTTGTCGGAGATGGAGACTGCGCTGAAGAAGGCCAGTGGGCAAGTGGACAGGGCGAATGCGGTGGTGGGCAGGTTGAATACTGAGAATGCAGAGATACGAGCGGAGATGGAGGCATCAAAGCTAAGTGCATCGGAATCTGTGAGGACTTGCTTGGAGGTGGCTAAGAGGGAGAAGAAATGTTTGAAGAGGTTGCTGGTGTGGGAGAAGCAGAGGCAGAAGCTGCTAGAGGATGTGGCAGAGGAGAGGAGGAAGATTGAGGAGTTGCAGCGGCAGTTGAATGAAGTTAGGGACTCACAGAAAGAGGCTGAGGTGAGTTGAACGAACCTTTTAAGTTACTGGTTTAGTACTAAGTCTGGTATTATTTTTGTCCTTCTAATGTCATTCCATTTGCAGATTGTTATGAAGAGTTAGAAAATACTAGTACTTAAGACAAAATTTTGAAGGTTTCAAGTCACTCACAAAGAGTGATGCTGTGGAATCTATTGATAGATGATATACGTATGTATGTCCTACCTTTGATAGGTTTGCAGCTGGTAATGTTGGAATCGTGAATTTGTAACTTATCAGGTTAGGTGATATGATCGTATGCATAAAACGTTGCTTCAGATGCAGTGACCATAAGCAACTTAGAAGAATAATGGGTTAGATATTTCGTTGCGTATAATGTATTATAAATGTATATATATATACTTTTGGAGGTTCTAGAGCATCTAGTGGATTATGTAATTACATTCTAAATTTGAGAGGTGTAAACCGATTAGTGATTGGGAGGTTTTCTAACTAAATCATTTTACCCTATCTTTAATATTTTAAAAAGCCTCCGCCTAGCCCGTCTAGGCGTATGCCCATGACTAGGCGGTACCTAGGTTGCCTGCCTTGCGCCTAGCACTTAGGCGATACTTAGGCTACCCACATGTGTTTTGGGAGCACATAGGGTAGTCATTTGTGCTTTGATCGTGATTAACTCCATTGTAGCCTCCGCATCCGCCAACATCCTCCAAACTCCTCCAGCCTCCAACTATGAACACTACCTCTACATCCTCTGACCTTTAGCAAAACATCCTCCATCATTTCCTCCAAACTCCTCCAGCCCCCAACTATGAACACTGCCTCTACATCCTCAGACCTTTAGCAAAACATCCTCCATCACTCAAACGAAGAAAGAAATCCACTTAGGCGCTGATTTGGGGCCTAAGCTTTTTTATAAAATTGGCATTTGCTATAAATTATTGCAATTAAAAAATAAAAAAAAGGAAAACCGTCTAGACTCCAACCTAAGCATGTAGGCTCTAGGCGTCGGGTCCAATGCCTAGCGCTTTCTGTAACCTGCTTATCTTGCGAAGAGGTCATAGAGGAGGAGAATGTTATCCACACTCTTAACGACAACTCTCTGAGGCTAGGAAGCACTGTAGAGCAGAAAGCTAGACAAGCGGATAGGGAGTATAGTGTTTCATTAACCTTTATATTCTTGTTCTAAAGTGCAGAAGCATATAGTTTTTTTCTTATTCTTTACCATAAGATTGCTTTAATTATTAGGATAAAATGATCATTCCTCCCTTAAAAGTATTGGTGAACTCTCAAGTTGCTCCCTAAAATATCAATATACCTAATTTGCTCATCAAACTATATTTATGGTCTCAATGTGGTCATTGTATGTGTCTACAATCTCAATAAATTTATGACATTACAGTGTTTTTTTTGTATTTCTTATATATTTTTTTTGCAATCTAATAAATTATTTTTTAATTCACAAAAGGGTTAAATGGTAAAAAATTTTGGGAGAAAGTAGTTAAAATATTTCTTTGTTTGGAAAAAGGAGATAAACTGATAAAAGACCATGAAGAAATACAAAAAAAAATGTTATGTCATTAATTTGTTAATTATTTGGCTATAGGCTTACAAAATGACCACATTAAACTGTAAACATACTTTGAGGGACAAAATAGGTAAATTGATACTTTAGGGGGCTACTTGAGAGTTCACCAATATTTTAAGGGGGAAATGATCATTTTGTTCTAATTATTATGATTAACTTAGCGGAGTAGAGAGCCGAATGAAACTGAATGGAGGAATAGGATTCCTGTTGCTAGCCAAATAAATTTCGGATAAAGGCTTTGTTGTTGTTCTTGTATTGCTTTAATTATTATGATGGGTAGAACAAATGCTTAGCACACTGATGTTTCAATCATCCAAAGTAGCACATTGTGCGTCTTTGACACGGAACATATTCGTCTTCGACACAGGACATACATATATTCCTTCTTTTTGTTTATTGGGACATGTACATGTGTGCAGAGTTAAAATGGTTTTATAAGCCTAACACCTAATTCCTTGTCCTCCTATTATTTTAAAGTAAAAAAATGTATGATCTATCCCTTACCCTCCTATTATTTTAAAGTAAAAAAATGTATGATCTATCCCTATGCATTATGCTTTATGCGGTTTAAGATATCGGGAGGTCGACTGATATGTCACGCGCTAGGGTTATTTTCAATGTTGTTAATCCAACAGATGCTACCTTACTTCTGTCGATTCTTCAAACTGATCTATCACTACTATGTATTGTAAAACTGAACTTCATAATGGTCACTTGAATTTGGTCTGTGGCGAGCAAGTGTCAATGTGACGCTTCAAGGTCTAGAAGATGTTAAGTTAAATGCATTCAGACCCAGTTCTTATTAACAGAAGGGTAAAAATGAACTCTCCCTCCCTCGTTCCCTGCCCCCTCCCCCTCCCTCGCCCTCTCTGTAGATTATGGATGCTGTATTGTAAGAGTTAACCCTTTTACAGAGGATGATATTTTGAATCGGACTTCTCTGGAATGTGGTTAGGAAAGAAACATATATGTGCCAATTGCAACACTTGTTGACAAAGACGGGCTTCCTTTCATCCGCCTTTTTATGGACTTGTTTTATTCTCTCATTTTTTGTGGAGTATTGGTTCTTATCCCGTAAAAGCCCTGTCTGGGTGGGTGATTGTGTAGTTTAGTTGTTATGGTGTGGGCACATTAATCGCATTGTTCTTTATAAGCTCATGTTCATATTAGTGAGATGTTTTTGACCTTGCTCCTTTTTGGTAAAATGTTCTTTTGCATGCTTTATCTATGCCTATGGGATTGTGTAAATCAATTACTAGCCTACTCCTCACTCTGCTGGGGGCAATGCAAGGTGCGTAGCCGTCTCCCACGGGACGATGGGGTTCAACCAATCTTTTATCAGATTGGAAGAGGAGGGAGTCAGCCAAAACCTATAAAAAGATGCTAGAACTAGAATATCGATCGGTTGCTAGAATTAGCATTATGAGCTGCTCGAATAGGAGCTGCATTCATATGAGTTGTTAAGTACGATACGATATATGACTCAACTGGATCAATAGTTTTCCACCCAATTCCTCTTTCTCATTAAGAAACTAATCTTCCCTGGTCTAAGGCAACAGGAACAGGATGTGAGGCTTAGCTCATGGTCTAGCTATAATTCAAGTAGAGAGTACCAGCAGTTTAGCAGTACACATATGAAAAGGTCTGATCTAGGATGAGTTTTGTATCTTACACCCCTCTTCTCTGTCAGTCATGAGATTGCAGAGGAAAGTTGTTCGTCTGTAAGATTCATATCTCGCACCTAGTTGTGGGATAATTCTTTTTAGGGCTTTTTGTTTTTAGGTCCATTTGTTTACCTAGCTTTATCTTTCAACCCAAGAATTATTAGGTGTATCTTTAAACCCAACTTTCTTTTTGTATTTATTTTTAAACCCAATTCCAAAATATAATACTCTCATATGTGGGTCCCCCTATATAAGGAAATTGGGTTTAAAGATAAATACAAAAAGAAAGTTGGGTTTAAAGATACAACTTATAATACTTGGGTTTAAAGATAAAGCTAGGTAAACAAATGGACCTAAAAACAAAAAGCCCTTCTTTTTATGCATGTATTATTCATTACAGGGCACTTGAAATGGTGAAAATGATACTTTAAAAATAATTGTTCGATCCATGAGTTCATTTGTTCCTTATTGTTTGTTTTTGATAGTTCATGATAACATACAATTAATCATTTTGATGATTTATAGTCTATGTAGATGTATGAATTTTGAACCACTTATATTAGGTTGGCTCTGGAAACTCTGTTCTAGAAAGATCACAATTCTAGAAAGATATTTTCAAGGAAATAGGCATTTTCTAGTGCAACTTTTTTGTATTTCAACTGCAACCAAGATCCACATTATTCAAGTAATTCTATTATAGGGTACTATGAAGGATCTTATGAGTCTTTTTTCTTGGGGAACCAAATTAATGTTTAGTTCTTCAGATTTAGGTCAAGCGTTTGATGGCAACCATATTCATCAAGTTAAGTGTAGTTTCGAAATTCAGTCTCGCGCAACAACTCATTTATTCAAAGGAGACAGACCCTTTGTTGCAATTAGAGACATGATGATCCTTATTGGAAGGATCTGTCAGAAATGTTTTTCCTCCAAATTAGATCTGGTTGCACTAGGGGGTGGAAACGAACCGAATCGAATCAAATATTGGGATATCCAAATTCAAATACGGTTCGATCTTCACTATTGAGATTTGTGTATCCAAATTTGAATCTAATCCCATTAAATATTCAAAATTCTATTTTTTTCATGCTTAGAGATTCACCAACTATTCGCAAATATTCGAATCCAAGAGGAGGGGAAATGGGGGGAAACACCACAAGAGAGATGAAAGGTTATAAAGTCTTACCAAATCACGAGCAAATTGAGGGAGAGAGACGGACGCTGGAGAGACGTGCTGGCACAAGGAGGGAGAGGAGTCCCAAAGAGAGCAGGAACAGAAGAGCGCCGCGAGCACACATGAAAACCCTAGGCTTCAAGTTCGCTACATTAAATATCTATCGATAGGATGTTGACACGTGGGGATATGAGTAAACACCTGGCTGTTAGTATCTTGACACATGGCCATATCGGTGGGACGAAACACGCTGCCTCTTTCCTCTTTAAGCGGCAAGATTTTCTTTCCCGAGAATTGGTTTACTGTGAACTTAATTTATTTTTTTGGAAACAACATGAAAAAGTTAAAGACTTACTATACTTAATAGAATGCAAATATTCAAACTTACCATACTTAGTAAAATGCAAATATTTAAATGCAAAAGTGTGCAAGACTATGTTGTTCTTGTGATTTTTCATATTCTCTTTCTCAATAGCACTTGTATAGGTTAGATATGTAAAATTTGAACGAGTAGTTTGTGATAAATAAAATTTATAGGAATAAATTATAAAATGTAAACAAATAGTTAACAATCAGACGAATATAAACTAATACTAAAACTATTTGTTTATTGTTAAATGTACTATCAAATCAAATGTAACCGAATAGCTAGACTCATACTTAATGAAGTATTTGTTCATATTTGGTTCTTCTCCACCCCGTAAATCAGTGTCACATACCAACAATGTTTTGGCTTGCACTTGTTGCAAGGAACTTTGTCTTTGGCAGTGGATAGCTTCATGTATGCCCTGAGTGGTTTACCGCCTTAAAAAGCATTGTAATATCTAGGTATAAGGTTATTTTCAGACACCATGTTTACCCTGAAACAATTATGCAGGACTTAAGACTCTTGGTACTTCTCTAGAAGTCATCATCATCTATCTTGTTAACAATAGCAATTCATTTTCTGTTTTCTTTCACGTAACTCACAAGTCGCATATGTCTACACAGTTTGCTGCCTTCTTTCCTTGTTTTTGCCCCGAGACCTTGTTGAAGAGCGGTTATTTATTTGAAGGCTGTTGGGTGCCATCTTATTTTTATGCATCCATATCATATATGTTGTTTATATGGAGAGCGAACTGCATCATGATTCTATCCATGCAACGGAAAAGCTCCTATTATTTACATTACTCGACGACTAAACACTTGGGTAGATAAAGATACACAACCTCTGTCTCTGAACTTTCTGCTGTGGTCCCATTCTCTCCTAAACTTGCAGGCGAAATGGAGACAAGAAATAAAGGCCAAAGAGCAAGCAATTACACAGGTTGAGGAGGAACGAAGGGCCAAAGAAGCAGCTGAGGCCACCATCAAGAGAAATCAAGAATCACTGAGGAGAAAGATCGAAGTAGACTTCCAGCGTCACAAAGATGACATTCATAGGCTCGAAGAAGAACTTTCCCGTCTAAAAGCCAGCACAGTCTCGATCCTTCCAACCAAATCATTCTCAAATGCTTTGTCCTCAGTTGATTTAGACTTGCCAAAGCCAGCTAAAGAAACCAACGCTAAGATCAATCAAGGGTCTACTAAACCAAAAATTTCATCAAAACAGAACCGCAATAGAGAATGTGTTATATGCATGAAGGATGAGGTTAATGTGGTTCTTTTGCCTTGTGCTCATCAGGTTCTCTGTGTCAGTTGCAGCGAAGATCAAGAGAGGAGGGCAAAAGCTAACTGCCCTTGTTGCGGTACCCAAATTGAACAGAGAATCCGGGTTTTTGGTGCAAGCTGGTGATTTTCTAGAGTTTATAGTATCGGGTTGATATTTCATATAGTCGCTTTTTATTTTTCATTAACGAGAATAAGTTTACATATATTGTTATTGCTCTTTGGTAATCAACATGTGCACAGCGGTGAGAAAACCCTGGTTTTGGAAATAATTTGGGCAGACACCTCATTTTGGACGGTGTTTTTTTACATCTCTTCCTTTCTTTTTATATAGTTTGTAAGATATTTCATGTGGAGATCTCAGGGATGTTTTCACATGTTAAGAAGACTGTTTTGTTTCTATTTTGGGCATTTTAGTTAAAAAATCGTCTGATGTACATCTTGTACTCGGTGCAGTTTTTCTCTTGGCAAATTGCAACCAATTAGTTTTGAGGTAATAATGTCTTGTAAGGGAGTACTTAATTTTTATGGCGGGTTTTAAATTGATCTGTTTAGTGGAAACTGAGTTTTCATTCTACCAACTATTCATATCAATCGTTTTTTGTTTTTCGTTTTTTTTTGGTTTTTTTTAACCCTTTCATTTCGTCAGATTGGTACAGTGATGGATATGAAATGGTTAAACAATCCACTATTGACATCCAGTTGTGTTTTTATTTCGATCAAACTGTATTACAGACATTAAGACTTATATGACGAACATTCTTGTTCTTTCCAGAAGTAAATACAAATACTTCTGAGCTAATTGCCCAACTTAATCCGCTTCAGAGTTAATCAACCAGAAGTCTGCCTAACGTAGCCCTTCTATTTTCTCCGTCAACATTGATACTTCTGCTTATACAAAAACTACGCAAAATCAATAGAACTAGAACGAACTATGAAGATAAAAATTTGAACTGTTCTTTTGATGCTAATTTTCTCTACACTCGCTCAAGGACCAACAAGCAAATCCATACTCTGCATATAAGCCCACCGCAAGTGTTTTCACAGCACAGCACAACTGCAACCACATGCACACCTAAGCTTTCGCATACATTAGCAATTCCAATCTTCGTCATGTTCATTCGCTTTATAGATACAGATAGCTAAGCACAAGGACCACATCACCACCTTTTCACTGGAAGACTGAAAAAAATTGCAGCACACTTGTTGACTCTGGGGGATGACACTTTCTCATTGTCAGATTTGTTCCTTGTAAACCCAAAAGCCGAAAATCTTCTGCCACTCCGTTGTTTGAGGAACTTAAGTAAACAGCCATACCCCGAAATATATTTTGTGCATCTTTTTTCAATTAAGTTACATTTTTGAAAGCATTATGATGCTAAGAGACTTAAAATTGACCAGCCCTGATGTCTCTATCCAGACGATCTACATTCAATGTACCAGGAAGTTCCCTGAAATCTTCATTGAATATTGAATACGCACTGCAAGATCAAAAACGAAATTTGAGCTACTTCTGATCAGAGATAAAGGAAGGAATGAAAACAGCATTAACTGCTCCAGTAATTAGAAGGAAAAGCATGTTGAAATCTTTTCCAAGAGGAATATATCAAGGAGGAATAACTCTAGCACCTAACATCTCCTTGTTGTCTCTTTCCAAGGTTCAGAAGTATGATCAAAAAGCCAGTCCCCAGTATCTGCATGCAGTATAAGAGCACAAACCAACAAGTGAAAGTAGTCAGCGTATTATGTTATTTCCCAACACCAATAGTACTTAAACTATTCGCTAAAAGCCCCCCACGACATGCAACAGAATAGTTCCCTAGAAGTTTAACATGAAAAGTTTATCCCAATACTGTCAATAACGAAAGTGAACTTA
Organism: Asparagus kiusianus; assembly: GCA_022839385.1. Classification (NCBI taxonomy): domain Eukaryota; kingdom Viridiplantae; phylum Streptophyta; class Magnoliopsida; order Asparagales; family Asparagaceae; genus Asparagus; species Asparagus kiusianus. The sequence goes on from BQKN01063028.1 coordinate 182,462, forward strand.
CATATAAGGGGCCTAAATCCCATCTGTGAGCTACAGGTGCCAATGAAAACCATAGGAATATGCAAGCCCATGCCTTCAGACTAATAGAGAAAATCGCTATCAACAGGAAATCTGCCGAAATTGATATGATAGGTAAGCAATCTCATCTGCATATAATATTCATTTCCAGAAGTTAATTGAATTTCATATGAAAGTATACCTGGAAATCTTAATTTGTCACGGAGAAAAGACACCATTCTCCTCTTCCACCGACTTGATGACTGTGGCATTTGAAACCTCTGCTCCATACACAGAAAAAAAGTTAATCTAAAGGAAAACTTAATTTTACTTTGAAAATAATAATAATGATTTACTAATGATTCAGAGCGAAAAGTTTATCTAACCAGATCTTCCTCCTCCTCCTCATCCTCTTGAAGATGTTTAGCAGGAGGTTTTGGCACGACTGCTACCACGAGAGAATCTATCGAAACAATGGAATCAAATTTTATTTAAATAGGAAGGTATAAGAAGCAGCAATCAGATAAGCTTTAACGCAAATGGAAAGAGGACAACAATGCAAGTTTCCATGTCATCATTTGATACAACTATGTCATGTCACATATGGAGATCGTATATCGACAAAAGACTATAACTAGCAGATGTTCAGAATAAACCGCAAATGCAATTTCCAAGGTGAAACTAAAATTTCTAACTGAAAATAAAATTACAAGTTGCCACGAAACCAACTGCATAACTACAACATGTTCTACAGTTATAATGTGAATCCCTTTCTCAATATGTGCAAAGAGCAGCTCTTGGTCCCAACTTCCTTGACAAAGTAAGACAAGAAATATTCACTTGTTATTTTCTTGACACAATACCTAGGAGTACTACAGGAGCTTGGTTCAATATATATAACTAGTGAAGTGGTGTTTCATGAATATACATGGATAAGCATCCATTTACACCCCAATTTACAAATATATTTAGGAAGGAAGTTTAGTCATACCATAATGTACAAGAACCTTCAAACATATAAAGAAGAAATTTTTGATTTAAACTCATTCCCACTTTTTATTTTAAAAAACCGACCGACTCCCTTTTTATTTACAGGGATCGACCCACTTCTCGGCCACGTCAGCATCGTGGCCGCGAAGTGGGGTGATTTTTTTTAATCTCGTTGCTAAATAGTCGGGGTTGCCAACCCCGACTATTTTGCACGCCCCGGCTAATATATAGGCTAAACTAGTCGGGGTTGGCAACCCCGACTAATTTAGTTTGTATATTAGCAAAATAGTCGGGGTTGACAACCCCGACTATTTTGCTAATACACAAGCTAAATTAGTCGGGGTTGCCACTATTTAGCAACGAGATTAAAAAAAATCGCCCCACTTTGCGGCCACGATGCTGACATGGCCGAGAAGTGGGTCGATCCCTGTAAATAAAAAGGGAGTCGGTCGGTTTTTAAAATAAAAAGTGGGAATGAGTTTAAATCAAAAATTTCTTCAACATATAAACCTAAACACGTCCTCTGCAATTTTATACGCAAATCCCATTAAGACAATTACAATTTCTCTGATATCAGGCAAGCTCTCAAGACAGGAACAAGCTTGCCTCCGCATATGCCAGGTAGATGCTCGCTATATTGCTTGCTCTTGAAAAATTGACAACGCCTATGTGGCCGAGTCTTCAATATCCACACCAATCACAAACGCAACGCTAAACCATGAGAATGGGTCCATTGGCTATTGGCACAGCCGCACAACATCCCATGGCACAATGCCACTAATATGTCTCCACGTAAGGGTATATATGGTGGTCACCCTACTCTCCTTTCTTTCTTACACCCCTCCTTCATCTAACTTTCAATGCCCGATGTCAAATGACGCACACCGGAGGGTGGGGTAGTCAACAGAAAATGATTTGATCTCTAGGTGCAGATCTTGAAGGATGTATGAACTGTTAAGTCCTTCGGTTTTCTGATCTCAATCTATTCATGTTATTCTGCACCAAATATGCGTCCTCTTCCTCTAATGCAGGTTTTTTCTACTAATTTTTGACATATGGTGTTCTTCTAGAGCTCATCCTTATGTGCAAGTGTATCATTATATACGCAGTTCCAATCCAATGGCCAAATCTACACTTTTAAAAAAATAAGCTATAATCAAATGAAATTTAAAATTTTCCACGAGCAAATCAAACGAAAAATGAAGAAATTACCGCCACTGTTGAATCTGACATTGACATCCTCGCCATCCTCGTTCTCGTCCTTCAAAATTTTCCCTTTCAAGATGAGCTTCAATCGGTCCTTGGGAAGCTGGCGATCCAAAGAGACCAGAGATCTCAGATCGGAGACCTAAAAAGTTTGTAGCTTTGAAGTAACATTTTGTAAAACTTGGAATTGGGGAAATTGAATTAGGGTTAGGGTTTTGATCGGTTACCTTGATGAGGGAGGGAACTCGAATCGAGGAGGGAGGAGATGGGCCGATGGCCTTGATGCTAATCTCTACTCGCTCGTCGCCGGCCATCGATCGTTCGCGCCCTTTCCTCTGCGGGCTTACGATGAGGGAGTTGTTTGATAAAAGGGCTAATTTCACTAACCCCCTCACACTTTTGGGGGTTTGCACATAAGCCCTTTAACTTTTTAATCTCACAATCCCACTCAACTTATTAATCTTACAAACCCTCTGAGTTTTGGGCAGTCTCAGAAAACCCTCATGAAGCCTAAATTTTTCATCGGACCGCACTAGATGTAATTGACAAGTAGCTAAAAGTGTTCTTAAGAGAGAAAACAACCTTCGATTTAATAATTTGTCGTAGCGTAACTCTACCCCATGTTGAGGGTTTTTTTTTCTCTCAAAGAAATTTTAGTTATTTGTTAGTTACACGTTACATGGGTTCGTTGGAAAAAATTTGAACTTCGGGAGTTTGTTGAGACACCGAGGGTGTGCGGGGGTTTTGTGAGATAAAAAGTTTAGGGGTTTATGTGTCAAACCCACCAAAGCTCACGAGGGTTTGTGAAATTAACTATTAAACAAATGTGGGATCCATTAGAAACTTATCAATACCTTATTTTTCTTATTTTCAAGGTGTATTTATGTAGGGGTGTCCAAACGGGCCGGCCCGACTCGGTTCGGAAAACCGGGTCCTGGCCAGGCAAAACCGAGGCCCAGACCCGGGCCAGGTCTGAGCCAGGGCCGGGCTCCGTGTAGGCCCCTTTTTTTGGAGTTTTTTTTATTTCTTTAAAATTTAATAATACATAACTAAAAAGTAAACAAAATATTAATAAAAAATCATATTATTATTTATTAATCATTTGAAATTACATAAATTACAAATATAAAAAATTATAAAAATTAAAATGATAAAAATAACTTCTTTATTAATAACCGTAAATCGTTTATAATTATAAATTTATTTTGGAATTCGTCGCATCACAATAGATGAGTACATCCCAACTAGGTTGACACCTATTCATCTATATCACTATCATTTGTAACTGTTTCTAAAATAATTTATTACAAATTTTTAGCTAAGAAATAAAAAATTAAAATTTGATGAATATTGTTCTCTTTGTATCTATCTGCTAGTCATAACTCTTTAAATTTATCTTTAATACCAGCCATCCGATCGATGTCTTGCGTTCTCTTCTCGTACCTCCACCAATCTTGTAAGCACATGACCATTTGTACAGTATACGGATCTAACGATGTCTTGTGGTCATCGATCAAACGTCTTGCTGTGCTGAAGGCGGATTCCGAAGCTACAGTGAAAACATGCACTGTTAGTAAGTCATGAGCCATGATGGAAAGTATATGATATGAAACTGTTCCATATACTTTCCACCATTGCAAAATATCTAAACTGTTATTTTGACATTTAACTAAAGATGCAGTTAAATATTGATTAATTTTAGAAACTTCCGCTGATGATCCAAGTCCAGATCCACCAGTTAGCTCAACTACCATTGCATACCTATCAAAACTTACACTTTTGCTCCGACTTGACCTCGTAGAAACAGAATCTGTAGACTGATGTGTAGCTACACCATATTTAGCTGCGTACTCATCATATAATCTTTGAAAATAATTTCTAATAGTATTATGATGAGTAGTAGAAGTAATGGTTTGACCATCATCAGTGTCTATAATCATATTACCATACAAGGAATTTAACAAACTTCGAAGGCCAATATCCTTCAAACACGGATCAATAAGGACCTCCAAACCAAAAAAAATAGGAATAGACATAAAATATTTATTAAATTTACTTTCCATTTGAAAATTATATTTCCAAAATAAGTATCCATACGATATTTATTAATTTTTTTGAATATTTAAAACTTGTAAAGCAACTAAAGTAATGGTTGGATAATAACAACTAGATAATAACATTGTAGCATCATAAAAAATTTATAACATCTCTTTTAAATTACTTAAAACTGTCCATTGATCTTCAGTTATTCCATACATGCTACCAGAATTAGAATTAGAAGTATAAAAAGTAATAAAATTATTTATAATTTCTTTATATTCTATTGCTACACTTAACATTGCATAGGTGGAATTCCATCTATGGTCAACATCTTTTGAAATTAGTCTAAGTTTTATATTTTTTCTTTTACAGAATTATTTCCATCTTTTAATTCTTTGTTCAGAAGCATTATGAGCATAAGCTACTGACCTAACCTTTTCTATCATGTGTTTAATTTCACCAAATGCACTTTAAATAATTAAATTTAAAATATAGCAGACACATCTAATATGAAAAAGATAACCACGACATGACAATAGCAGAGATGTTTTGATATAATCAATAACTACATTATTATTACTTGCATTATCTAGTGAAAGAGAAAATATTCTTTCTGAAATTTTTAATTTTGTAAGTTCTTCAATTATTTAATTTGTAATATTAATACCAGTATGTGAATCTTTAAACACAATAAAAAACAATTCTTTTAAATATTTACCAATTTTCATCAATCCAGTGTGCTGTGATACATAAATAATCAGTTTGTGCTTTTGATGTCCAAATATCAGAAGTTAAAGAAAATTTACAATTTAAATTTTAAAAATAAGAAATTATTTTTCCTTGTTCCTCCTGATAATATTTTAAAATGTCACGTTGACAAGTTTGACGAGAAATTTTTTTAAATGTGGTGTAAGGACCATGAATTTTAATACTAGTTAAAATAATTTTTTAGTAT
>BQKN01063028.1:194109-211862 GCA_022839385.1 Asparagus kiusianus
TATATATATATATATATATATATATATATATATATATATATATGAATGAAAATGTGAGGGAGCTAATATTCTGAGGATGAGGCTATCAATATCCACCAACCAATCCGTCTCATACATCCACAGACTCAATCAACAAACATTTAAACAAATCCATCCTCTTCCTCTTCCATCTCTATGCTCTAGAAAAAAAAAACTCATCCAAAAGATAAGAAAATAGTGTAGAGCTAGAGAGAGAATATAATATTATGGCTCTCAAGCTGTGGGCTTCTTCAACTGCCAATGCACTCAGGATCTCTTGCGCTGCCTCAAGAGCTTCTCCTCTCTCTGCCTTCTCCGTTTCAAGATGCTTCTCCTCTGGTAGTTCATTTTGTCGATGCCCTTTAGCTTCTCTATCATATTGTTTTATGTGCATTTTTGCAGAATTTGTTGTGTCGATCATATGAGCACTTTTCTTTTCTTTTTTCTTTTTCGTTTATGACATATATTTTTGATAGTTTTGGATGGCTTGAAGTATAGTCCTTCTCACGAATGGGTGAAGCATGAGGGATCTGTGGCTACTATTGGCATCACTGACCACGCTCAGGTAATATCTTAATATGGTTAATAACGGATAGACCCCCGTGTAGTATCCTTATTTTGAATTTACTACCCTTTTAGTTTAATTGTTGCGGATAGACCACTGGGGTGAAATTTTTACTCTTTTACTGTCAAGAGTCTATTTGTCAAAAAACAACTACTCTTTTCTCTGAACAATTTATTTTTTGACACAACAAATTATCAATGAACATATGACAGATGCTAGTTTAATTACCTGTTGATTAAGCGCTAATACATCTGTTCTCTGTTCAATTTATCAGATCAAACTATTAGAATCATGAACTTTTCTTAATTACATATTATAACATACTATATATAGGGCCATCTAGGAGAAGTTGTTTTCGTCGAGCTTCCAGAATCCGGTGCCGCAGTTTCAAAAGGAGGCAGCTTTGGAGCAGTGGAGAGTGTGAAGGCAACAAGTGACGTAAACTCCCCAATCTCTGGTGAAGTTGTTGAGGTCAACAGTAAGCTCACTGAAGCCCCTGGACTGGTAATGTACATAAATAAGACTATTCACATTCACTTACAAGATATATTTTCGATGTAGTTAATAACTATAACTTGTTTTTAGATCAATTCGGGTCCGTATGAGGATGGATGGATGATCAAGATCAAGCCAAGTAATCCATCAGAGATCGAATCCATGATGGGTCCGAAGGAATACACAAAGTTTTGTGAGGAAGAAGATGCTCACTAGATGTTCCTCTTAGTTTCATATTTAATCCCGAGGGAAGTTACCAGATACAGTTTCAGTTTCTGAGCGATTACGATGATATCATATTGATTGTGGAGATTAATGATGTTGAATCATATGGCATTGTTCTAGTTTCTTTCACTGTTACCCTTTCTTGTGTTGTTTACTTATCTCCGCCTCCGTATGTAATGCACGTGTTAGTGTACTGTATACCATCATGTAGTTAAGCTCACATGTTGTCCTCTGTGTTTAATTATGTTCTTGATTATCTTGGTGATTTGCGTTTAGAATTAGATTTTCACCACCTTCTTATAACCTCACTTTGAAAATGATCGATGGGTTATTAATCTGAACTTTTAACACGTAGTTACATTCGATACATCGACAGGTTGCTTTCTCTCTTTTCAGTATATATACGCAGTATTTTACAAGAAGAAGAGCGTATCAAATGTCTCAGACCATATAGCAATGTTCTTTTTACTGTAATTTCAGTAGTTAGCATTTCATTCTTGTTTTCAAGTTTCAATTTTCATCAGGTTATATTTATCTCTTGATTGTTTCTGAGACTGAGGGAAAATTCTTTTCTCCTACTCACACACAAACACACAATCATTGAAGAGGGACTATTGAAATTGCACAAAACATCAGAGCCAAGTAACTCAGATAAACAAGGCCTTTATATTCATTATGTTGGGAAAATTGTTTGAGGTTGTTGACATGTATACTCTCTGCAAAGTTTACATGGATGTTTTGGCCGCCTTTATGATTTTTGCCATGCAATTGTCTTTAGGCCGCGGATGAGGTAGGTATCTCACCGGACACTGTGGGTCGCGTCTCACTAGCCTGCGTAAGTATAACTAAGATTTAGTACTTTATATCAATACTAATATAAGCCATCAAGGTTAAAATCTTCCAAGAATTATGTCCACATTTCAGTTGTAATCTGAACAACATTTGATTTACAGCAACTAATTAAGCATGATATATACATTTACGTGACATAAGCCAGTTACTTCCATTTTAGCATCTCTCGCACTGGTCAACTAAAATGATGCTGTGGCATACAATAAGATTTAACAACTGCATCGTACTTTTACAAATAAACATCCAACAAGGAAATGGTATAGTTAAAGTTAACTTACTGGTAATCAAGGAGGAAATGATGTAGGAAAACAGAGATCTCCAGTTTAGCTAAATCATTTCCAGGGCACAGCCTACTTCCTCCTCCAAAGGGAAGGAAAGTTCCTGCTTTTGGTGTGAGTCCCTGTGACCATTAAAGCATACGTGTTTCATAAATATTGACACATATACAGAATACACTTATAACGTTTACATATATATTTAAAATTCATATTCATACTTACATCCCATCTTGATGGGTTAAACTCTTTCGGGTTCGGATAGACTTCAGGGTCCATGTGAACAGTCCTGTACCAAGTTTGAACCTTCCATCCCTTAGGTACAATATACCCTGCAATCATCATCATCACCATTAATAATAATAACAACAATAATAATATTTGATTAAAAAAATGAGGGAAAAAACAAATTAAATGAACTAACCATTGATATCAACATCCCCAGTTGCTTCTCGGAAAGCAACAAAAGAAATGTTAACAACGCGGAGTGTCTCATCGATGACCTTCACCAAAGCAAGAATAAATATGATCAACCACTCCAATATCTCATGACAAAACAGGGTTAAAATATTTACATTACATGACACATATTTGGACAAACCTTAGAGAGGTACTCCATTTTTCTCACATCTCGAAGTGTTAATCCCTTTTGTGTAGGTGGAATATTCCTTCGGATCTCCTCTTGCTCCTCCTAACAATTATTAACATGCCAAAATTAGTTCTCATGAAACTCCTTTACAAGTTTGAATATTAACTGATTCCTTTTCTACCTTGGCTTTTTTAAAGATTTCTGGGTATTTTTGTAGAAAGACAGTAGCCCACATAGTGATATGACCAGAAGATTCATGACCAGCATTGAGGTACATAATCAAAATATCAATGATCTCTTCGTCAGTCAACTTTGCACCATTTTCATCTTCAACATCAATGAGATTATCCATCATGTCTTTTTCTTTTGAGGAAACTTTTGACTTTGTCATTCTTCTTTCATTTAGAACCGTCTGGAGAACTTCAACTAACTTCTTTCGGGCCTATATACAAGAAGGATATCATGATATAACGAGAAAAAAGTACATCAGTTCTTATTTTTGTATATTCTAGTAGAATATTTGATGAATGCTACGATTTTCTAGAATTAGTATTTGAAAGTTGTTGTGCTGTTTTCAGTCGTCAAAGTATGACCCTTTGTCAGCAACGGACAGGTACCCCCCTACATGCACCGTTCAAATCAAATTGACGGTCAGGACCACCAAGAATCCCGACGTAGCCGACTCGCCGAATCGGCATCTTCTTAGGTCGACTCGAAGGGCGGTACCTGTCGGTCCTCTTGTCGAAGACGACTCGCTACGAGCCCACTCGACCAGTTATTCGACACATCGCAGGGTCGACTCGAAAGGCGTTACTTCTCGACACTCATCGCTACAAGCCAAAGGACCTTGAACCTCCCCCGTTGACAGCGCGTCGGCGTCACATTAAATGCTTGGCAGACGCCATCATTTCTCCATTCTCTATACTATTTATGACACATCGGACCACGCCGGTTTCGTGAGCCGCCCATCGCATCTCATTAATGGCGAAATGACAACGCCCATCACGCAGCCAATCCACGATCGGCACCTGTAAAGTAGATGCTGACTCAGCCTCCAGCTCAGGCTCGGCCAAAAAGACAAGACTACCCCTCTTGCTTGGCTATAAAAAGGAAAACTATTCCAAATATAAGGGTAAGCAATTTCTCAGCATCTTTCTCCATTCCACTGTATTTTTCTCATATTCTCACTCAAGCCCCTGGTTGACTTGATCGTCGGAGGAATAACAAGGGAACTAATCCCCGTCCTCTTACGAGTTGTTACGCGTGTGTGTATGTGTGTGTGTATGTGTGTGTGTGTATGTATGTATACTATGTGTGTGTATGTATGTATGTTACATATATATATATATATATGACGAACAACCCAACTCCAAATCAGATATTTAGAAAAGCGAGCGGCCCCCATATCAACCCAATTCTTATCCTCCTCCTCTTTTAACTGTTTGATTTAAACCATCAACAAAAGCCATATGGAAATATTGGGGATGAAATTTCGCGTGTTTGCCTAACAGAACGTGACAATTTCAAAAACTTCAAAGATATATCAGTGGTGCCAGAAACAAGAGGGTATACAAAATGCAAAGTAGGAGAAACCATAAGGAATTTAAGTGCTAATTAGCCAAAAAAATATTGACGAAATTCTTACCTTCAATGCTCTGTGATAAGCAAAACCAGGGAGATTAATAGCCAAGGCTCTCATTCCATAATTCAAATCGGTATACACCCTCTCCAACGACACCATTATAGTGTCACTCTCCGAGCTTAGAAATATATGCATAATAATCCTAAAAGTTAACCTTCTCATCTCAGTAAGAAACTCAATCTCACCCATCTTCGACCACTTATCTAGAGTACTCACAACACTTTCTTCGATGAATCCGAGATAAGTGGTGAGAGCATCATAGCCATTGATCGGAGCAGATGTAAGCTTTCTCAGTCTCTTATGTTCTTCACGAACTATAAAGAGGAAAGATCTCTTTCCGATGAGATCATTAGTTGCCTTTGGCCAACCCGGCACAAAATGCTCGTCGTCCATTAGAACTTGCTTGCAGGTTTCAGGAGTTGTGACTATGATTGTCGGGCTCCCAAACATGAAGGCTTTGTATACTCCACCACGGCCGAATCTGATTCATGAGCAAAAATGATCAATGCAGGTGAAATTTGTAATTTTTTTTTTGTTAAGGCATTTACATACAGTCTAGTGAAAGAAATTGAGAGTTGAGCTGAAGCCATTGATAAGATTTGAACAATTTGGCCTCATATGTGTGTCATGATCCATGAAATAGAAATTTGTGGTCATGCTCTGTATGTGTTCTATACATTATAAAAAAAAAGACAGGCCCATCATTACAAAATCCACCAGCTAAAAGCCTCGTGCACGCTATGAGGACCACCTTGCATTAACAGTTAAAAGAAGAAAAATATCAAACAGAACAAAGTAGAAAAGAGAATATTTCAAAGGTGAGAGAACCAAGCACAATAGTACAATAGAGAGAGAACCCATAATTCGTCAGGCTAGCTCTATGCTTAAGCTATCACTGTTTTGGATCTAATTATAAACTGCATTAAAATTAACCCCCTAATTAACAAAATGTTAAGATAGTAATTACTTTCATGCAATTGATTCTTAATAAACACCCTTTTCTTCCTGTTGATGGCTTAGCATGAATTGAACCTGATCAAGAGCAGTAAAATATGTTCGAGTAATAAAACATTGTATTGTATTTGGATTCCCTTCATCATCCAAAATTTTTAACATAATTAGGGCCATATATATTCTTATTGATCCAAAATTATATTTAAGACAAACTATGACTGTACATTAAATAATAATTAAATAATATACGATCATGCATGAACAAAATGGCCGGCGTAATTCATTTAAAAAAAATAAGATGAGTGCATACATGAAAAGGGCATATACATATAATTCATTTAATTTTCTAGATAAGAAGAGTGCATACATGGAAAGGATGGGTATATTTATCAACGCCATTGGAAACCACGTGTACGCGTGCGTGTATATAGGACAAATTAAAGGTCCAGATTTGCTATGAGCATCCGTATCCGTTTCTGCATGCAACCCCCTTAGGTTTATCTTTTTTGTTAAAACTTCTATGTATTTACAAATACAACCTTAATAATAATTAAATTCAATGGCAAGAAATAACTACTGATATTGTTATGAATTTCTTGTGAGGTCAAATACTATATAGATACAGATGAAAGTCTCATAGATAACGCCACTTGTCGCTTTTGAGTAGTTGCATATTAGTGAAAAATTTTAAAAAAATATTCCATTTTCCCACACATGAATTTCTATAACATAGATTTAAAAAATTATAAAAAAGAAAAAGAAAACCTTGCATGAACAGTTTTTGCCCAAATAAATGGGGGGAAAAACCAAAACTCGAAGGAGTTGCATGTAACTATATATGACAAAGTTTCTTAACTTACAAGAAGAATCATAAAGGGAACTAATTAAACACAATATTCTCTCAGACAACACAAATAAAAGGTACTATTTCATTTGTATGTTTTAACTTTGGAAAATGATAAAGGCACACCCCAACCACATCCCAAACCACATCCTATCTCTCATATGCTACAGTACACTGGGCTCCATATGGGATTTTAAAATCCCATATGGGGCCTAGTAAACTGTAGCATATGAAAGAGGAGGTATGGTTAGGGGTGTGCACCTAGTGCCACCCTTTAACTTTGTCCAATGGGTGCCACGTCATCCCTCGCCAGCAAAGAACAACCAAGACAAACAAACAAAAAAAATAAAAATTTTCATTCTCAACCCGTACTCTATACTAGTTTACTTTTTAAATCCACTACACATTGAAAAAATCATCCACACATCCAAAGCATCCCCCCCCCCCCCCGGGCCCACCTACTAATCCGCCGGTAAACTAGGTAAAAGCAGATGAACTTAAGAATAAACGTACGTATGGGCCTAAAAACAATTCGCTGTAAGAGAATGGGCTTAGAAGCAAAAAAAAAAAAAAAAAAAAAAACTCAACTAACCTCTTAACGAAGGAGGCAATGAAGGAGTCAGGATCATTGGACTTGAACGCTCTAAAAAAGCCCAACATGTTTCCGATCACCGGCCACCCGTAATCCCCCGGCGGCAGCCTCCTCCTCTTATCTACATCAACCCGCTTCTCGCACACCCACTCCTGAACCCACTTCAAGAGGGCCCCACCGACCACCACCATTATTCCTCCAGCCACCAAAGCCCACAAGCCCACCATCAGCTGATCTCCCCGCTCCTTCATTGCGGCCATTTCTGGGGTTGTGTTTGTAAGGGCGTTGAAAAGTTGAGGGGTGAACAGTGGAGATTTATAGAGAGCAGGGGAAGCAGTCGAGTTTGAATTTGCCATATTATTTAATTTGGGAAGAAGAAGAGGGGGTAGGAACGGGAGATGGGGGTGTCTATATATTTGGGTGTGGGTTTTGTCTTTTCTTTTGAGGGGTTGCCAAATCTAATTTGTCATTATTTGGTTATTTATTAGGGGTTTTCCTCTTTTAACCTAAAATTTCACCCGTTCTAATTTGCCAAATCTAATTTGTCATTATTTGGTTATTTATTGGGGGTAGGAACGGGAGATGGGGGTGTCTATATATTTCATCCCACTTATTTTTAAACGCAGTTTGTATAATATACTCATTTTTTATATTGTATTTTCCTAATAAATTTAAAATTTTCTATACTACCATTCATCCCCAAATACAACTGCTCTTACTCTCTCTCTCTCCCTCCCTCCTTCATTTCACTTTCCCAAATAAAGCTGATCTTTATAGCCTGAGAGGCGATTCTCAATTCCAAAGGGAAGGAAAAACAACATCAACGTGAGTGTGAGCCTGATCAAGGGCGTCGCCGGCAAGGATCAGGTGAGCCATGGGCACCACGAGCACACCCCCACAATATGTTATCCTCGTCACTAAGAAAGAAGACAGATTTGACCCTCGTATCCAAGGTTCAATGCGGACTACTACTTGTCGACTTGACCCCGATCAGATGCTCCAAGAGGCACATGCTTGGCAGGATGCCGATCCAATGGCAGATTACGACGCCAATTGCATTCGGGGTGAACTAAGAGGGGGAAACCCCCAGAGCAACGTATACATCCCTAATTAAGGGATGGAGCGACAGCCGTAGCTCATACTCAAGATGAGCAAGGTACAACGACGCTCTATTCTCGCCATGACGGTACACCAGCTCTTCCCCACTTGGCGCTACAAGTGTAAAGGCCCTAGGGATATCATAGAGATCATGGCACACCTCGAACTCTCCGACCACGACATTCGAGCAGATAGTTCAGATAAGAGAAATTCTCTCCTCATTACGGCCGGGGGTGGAAGTCTGAGAAGTCATTGGAAAATTTTTGATCGCAAAGGATTTGAGAAAGTTTAGAGAGACAAGCGCTAAAGATTTAGGGCATGAATATGTGAAGAAAGCTCTTCTTCACCCTTAATGGGCTATTTATATCATTCAAGAGGAACACATGGATTAATCTGGACGGTCGCCTCGTTTCAAAATGAACGGGTGAGATTCGCCTTAAAATCTCAAACGTTTCACACGAAACTCGAAGCGTCGCCTCCCTTTAACTCTGCGCCTCTTCGCTTGAAAATCGAAGCGACGTCATAACTCTCTGACAACTGACAGCGTCATCATGTCATTTTAAACAGTGATATTTTACCTGCTCAATAAAGGCTTCTAGAAACTCACTAAATGATGTCTACTCAACGATCAATCGACCTGACCCTAGTCGAACCTCGGCAGCCGACACCATATTTTAAAGACTATCTCAGGCACTCGCCCAAGAAGTTCAGACACCTACTTGCAAAAGTAGTCGACCAAAATGGTTCTATACTTAGATAAAAACTAACATATCAGAAGTGACTACTCGAGTTCAAGACGTCTCTTCTCAACGAAGGATGAGTCCCCTCGAGTGAGCACTTAAAGTTTATAAGTATATATTGGAGCTAAGTCATTCAGAAGACACATTAAGATTGCACAAATTGAGATTGCACAACATGGAGAAAGCAATTTTGGGTCCAAAAATATTTCTTTATTCATTTATAAGGAATATTTACAAGATACAATATATACATCTATACAACACAGAGGCAAGAGGTAAGAAAGTCCTATGAGACTAGGAGAAGTCCATCCCCGCTCCTGGAGTCGTGGGCGGGGAACCCCTCGGCGTAGCTGACGAAGGAGTCGAGCAGTCTCCTCCTTCGTTCAATTCTCTCTCTTCCTCACCTAGATCGAGTCCCCCTCCAAGTGCTTCCATCTCCACCAACTCGTCCAAACAATTGGCCACGATAGAAGGGTAGCAGAAGCGACTGGGTAGGTTCCTCATCTCAGCTGGAAGCTGCGTCGACGGATAGTCATACTCTGCCTTGTAGACGATCGCCACTTTAGTTTTTCCAGTTAAACTTTGGCAATACTCCTCGATGATCTCCCGACGGTGAGCCTCAGACTCAAGTTGAGCCTTTTGGCTTTGAACCGCCGAAAGCGACTCCTGCAAGTGGGCAACCTCCTCTTGAAGCTTGACCAGCGTTGCATGCTCCTCGCCCAGTCGACGCCTCGCATGCACCGCCGCCTCCTTCTCTATTTTGGCCAGTGCCTTAGTGCGGTCCCTCTCCCGAATAGCCTCCTCCATCCTTCTGGCCTTCCTCTAGCTCTCCTCCAGCTCCCACCTGAGCCCATCGACCTCGGAAGCACTCGGGGCCGGTGTCTCCGTGACTCGCTCCAAGTCAGCCTTTCTGTCAGCCCTTAGGGAAGTAACCTCCCCTAGGAGCTTGAGATAAACGGTCAAGACCAGATACATCCGGCGGTATAACTCCGCCTCCGCCAAAGCGCCTCTAACAAAGTAGCTGCGAAGGCTATGGTGGAGGCTGACATCCGGGACCCCTTGTACATACTTCTCATCCCGAGGAAGCTAGAACTGCTTGACCGCCCTCTGCTGAGTCCGACGAGAGCCCAAGACAGTCCCCCTGACGTCGAGGTGCTGATTAGGCTCGTAGCGATGCTTCGGGTCAGGCTCCTGTCCATATCGAGAGCCAACCCCTGTAAGCCTGATGAGGTACTTCCTCATCTTCTCCCATTCTTCCTCTCTGATTTTGGCAACACAGTGAGGAAAGTGATATTCTAGCCCCGCGGAAGGTACTATCTCCTCCTTGACCGACTCCTTTCCCCGACGAGTTGACTCACTGCGACGACCGGATGACTCCCTGCCCAGCCAAAGCTCTGGCCTCGGCTCCCTCTTCTTGAGGAGCCTCGGGTAGTTCTCCCGAGGCCGACTCGTCCAAAAGAATGATGTCGGTCTCGGTCATCCTTGTCGCTACTTGAGGTACCTGTTCCACATCCCTCGGCCTCCTCCGTCAATGGACGAGGGTGGGAGCAAGCTCCTCCTCGGCCATCTCGGCCTCTGTTGGAGGAATGTCCCGACGAAGGCGCTTCATAGGCCTAGCAGATGACCCATCCAGGGGAGCAACCAAAGAAAGAGTAGGCGCGTCGCCGCTTTTGTTGTCCCTATGACCAGGGCGGAAGCCTTCTCATGATCCTTGGCAGAAGGGGCACATTCGAAACATGGACAAACCGCAAGACCGAGTTGTCGAGCAGATGGTCGACTCGATGAGAGCCAATGTACACATTGATCAAGTCAAGGGCGTCTCTCTCGGTGATGGTCAACTCGCCCTTCATGAGCGCCTCCTTCTTTATTTCAGGCCAGTTGGAGCAGTCCAACTCCAGGTCGTCCCCCACGATCCAGACAATTTTTTTTTCAGTCCTTGTGGGAGTCAGGAAGGCCAGTAACGAGCTTGAACTTTCCCACCATTTGGAAATGATAGTAGGGCTCAGTCTGGTTCACCTTCACAGCCACTAGCCGGCCCACGTCCCGCAAAGATGGCTTGACCACCAACCAGTGGCAGATCACCATAAACCCCACCAAGATGGCGATGATGTTCGGCTTCATCTGTGCCGGTGAAACCCTAGCGCCGTGAATACTTGTTGGAGGAAGGGATGTAGGGGTAGCCGCAGACCAAACTTTAAATGCCTCAAGTACATAGGACCTCGCTATGGCCCATGATCGAAAATGGCCTCCGACCTCGTCGGAGCCATCAGATCATACCCCTTGGGGATGTCAAACCCCCCAGAGAGCGTCCTCACCTGAGACTGTGTCACTTTGGAATGGATCCCCACCAGGAGAGCTCGACGATCCATAGGCTCAGATGCCATCGAAGATTGCAGAGATGATCGCCGAAAGAGATGAGCAGAAAAGTTTCGAGTTCTCTAGAGGAAATTTCAAAAGGCAATAACCGCCGCCCTCAAGGCCCTGATCCTATATATAGGCAATTGACTTTACAACTGCCAAAATCTAGACCGTCGGATTGAATTCTGGCCAACAGCCAAGATCGATTCTCAAAATCCGAAGCGCCATCTCACAGATCGAGGCGCATCCTACTTGCCTCGAACATCCCATAATCTGCTAATAAAAGCGGAGCTGTGGCAGTAAAAAAGAATGTGTAGTGATGTCAGCCACGCCATTCTGAAGGGACTTTTCAGTTCTTACATTTAATGCACTCGCGTCCATCCAAAGCAACTTTCATTTCACTCGAACCCGGTTAAAGCCGACTCCAAGCAAAAGGGGCCAACTGTTATGATGTTTTCAATCACCTAAGTGTAACTATTTGCCAACGACGGACGTGTGTACTTCTGCATACAATACCCAATCAAAATGGCGTCCGAGACCAACAAGGGTTACATCTCAGCCGACTCGCTGAGTCGACATTCCTTCATGTTGACTTGAAAGGTAGTACTAGTCGACCCGCTTGTCGAAGACGACTTACAGCGAGTCCAGTCGACCAGCTATTCAACGCCTCCTGACGACGACTCGAAAGGCGTTACTTATCAGCCAAGCTAAAGGACTTCAGCCTTGAGATCCCCCCACTAACAATGTCGACGTCGCAGTTAATGCCTGGAAGATGTCATCATGCCTCTAGCTCTGATAGTATTCATGACTCATCGGACCACGTAGGCACCGTCATGCCTCCGATCACTTCCTATTCAATGCTGAGTTGATCTCTCCTCTAATCGCCAACCGACACCTGTAAAGTAAGAGTTGACTCGGTTGCCAGCCCATGTTTCTTTACCGCCATCCTGTGCTCGTCCACAATGACGGTTCTGCCCTTCCAGCAACACTATAAATAAGAGGTACCGTTCTAACATTTGAAGGACTTTTACCACTTTTGACTTTAAACTGGTTCTGCGATCTGCATATTATACTGCACACACAAGAATTCTCACAGTTCTTTAGATTCCTCACTCAAGCTCACCAATTGACTTGATCGTCGGAGGAACCACGGGGGAACCAGTCCCCGTCCTCTCACGTGTTTTTATATGTGCACACTTTCCAACTGTCTGACTCAGAACTGGATATTCGGGGAAGAAAGCGGGCCCTCATCAACTTTAACCCTATCCAACCACAGATATAATTGACTATGTGATCACTTAACATCAATATAGATATAGAGGGGAATACTTTTTTCATCATGGCGGCAGTGAAACGGAGCTTACTAAAGCTATTGAAATTGCTATTAATCCACTAGATCGTATTAATTATTTCAAACTGGTTCATTTAGGTACCGTTTGGCAAAGGGTTAAGTGAGGTGTTAAGGAGACTTAACCCCTTCTTAACCCCTCAAACATAAAAAAAAACTATACAAGCGTTAAAGTGAGTTAACTCTCCATAATCTACCAAACATAAAAAATATATAAGGGTTAAGCTAACCCCTCTAGAGAGATTAAAATGAGTTTAACCCCTCAAAATTACTAATACTCTTATTTAGAAGGAGTAAGAGTTAACTCATCTAATTATAAAGAAAATAGTCAAAATCATTGTTATTCCCAAACAATAAAACTGATCACAATTGCTAAAATAAAATTTATTTAACGGGTTAATAATTTAGTCTTTGAAATTATCGAATGGGGTAAGTACATTAATAGTTCTATTTAACCCCTCTTCCTTAACCCTTTGTTAAACGGGGCCTTAGTTAACTACCGTTTAGAGAACAAAGTCTAATCCGTTCCTAAGTTATAGACGGCTTTTCTAAGTAAGCGTTATGTTTATTTTTTGCTCAACTTCTCATTCCGTCTTCTTTCTTTGACAGTCGTCATGAAACCTCAACAGGGTAACATGGTTAAAAATATTCTACGGTACTAAATTAATGTACTTCGCTATTTTAGCGTTTTATATTATGCTTTAATACATAGAATGAAATTGTACCGTCGTCATGATTTTGTCACAAATAATTTCAGTGTCTCTGGCGCGTCATCACCCATAATTGCTGTGCTCCCACTCTAAATATGATATTGCTTTGCTACAACCCTAAATATGTTATTGCTGCATATGCTCCAACTACATTAGATATTGATCTCCACTGTAGTTAATTGTTTATGTATTAGGTAACACTAGTGCGCACCCCGTGTAAAACAGGTCTGCATTTTTTTAATTTCCACTACAGTAATTCTGTATTTAATACAGTTTTTTGTAAGCGCTACAATAATGTTTTTAAAATGCTACAGTATCCCGTTTGAGCTACAGTAATACCGCTGCAGTAATAATTCACGATGTAACATTTACTGTAGCATGAATAATGAATCTTGGGTCCTCCCATTACTATAGAGGAATAGATATATATGAGTGGACCTCAACATGCATCTAACCTGAGTCTAGCCCCCCCCGCCCCCCCCCCCTCCTCATATGAGAGCATTTATACAATGAAGAATATGAATAAGTAGTAACTTAAATTAATATAGTTCTACTAAAAGTATAACTTATTTATACAATAACCACGGAGATTTCAACCTATGGTATTTTTTATTATCATTTTCATATTAATATATTGATCATTTTTACTTTTATGAAAACTAACAACATATTCCTAATAACTAACAACAATCTTTCATACTTGTTCTTAATGTAGAGGAACCAAACAAATCTTTTATGAAGGCACCTATGAAAATAGTAGACAAATTCTTTGGTTTTTGAAATTTTTTACGGGGACATGTACCCCCACGCTTCCTTTGTTAGATCTATCAACCAACTTAACATGAAGTTTTATGAGTATGTAATTTATTAGGGTGTGTTTGGCTACTTGTCCCTTAACCAAGTTAATACGTTAATCGGGTTAGTTATAAATCAGGTAGGAGGTGAATCAATCCTATCCTTGATAAATGGTCAAATTTGAACTAAAAATAACTAGGTTTAGAGTTAGCCCAAATTTTGCCCAAACAATGTATTAGCCCCTTAATGCGGTGTTTTTAATTCATTAAACAAAAAAGGAGATGGAGGAAATTGTGCGCGACGAAAGCTTCTAGGGCAACACGAACAATACCTCGAACTAAACTACAACCAATATGCAAAACACAACTACAACAAGAACAAACAATTTACGTGGTTCGGCAAGTTGCCTACGTCCACGGGGCAAGGGGATGAGAGTTCTTACTATTAGAAATCAGAGAATACAAGTAGAGTTACAAATCTCTCAGAGCAAACCCTAAAACAAAGCTCTTGATCTCTCACAACTCACCCACAATTGGATGCAACAATCCTCTCTCAAAGACTGCTCAAATTCGTTCTTGCTTTACCCTAACAAATCAGGTTTAGGGTATATATTACTTAGAAAACGAATCGAGTCAAAAACTGAAGCCCAGCCCAGAATTCTTCGACGGTCGACCGCGGCGGTCGACCGCGAAGGTCTCGCGGTCGACCACGACGGTCGACCGAACCACAAAACCCGAGAGAAAATAGATTACAGTCATCCGCGGTCGACCCCGACGGTCGATCGCCAGCAGCTCCGAATCCTGGTAGCACTTGTGCACGTTCGCGGTCGACCGCCAGTCTGCCTGGCTGATTTCTTTGCTGTTTCCTGTATTTCTTCAGAAATCTTTGAAATATCCCCATATGTGGAAGGCAGCACTCGACCAACATGTGTTTCCAACACATATTTTTAAGGTAATGATAAACAATCATTTAACTTTCAAGCTTTTTACCAGAAAATGTCTTGGCTTCATCTTTTATTACTCGCAACTTCTAATATTTGTGGTGAAGTGAACCATTCAATCAACACACAGCATCGCATGACCTTTGCTACGCAACGGGATGGGTAGGAGACACGTGTACGAATTCTACTTGCGTCGATGGCTGTTCGCACGGCCGGACAGAACGGGGTCAGGTAATGGTGTCCTTGGGGTTGTGGTGCCAACTTTAGTAAGGCCCAGGGCAATTGGGACGGAAATGGCAAAAGGAAGCACATTGTAGTCATGCGGTGCTCCCTGCGGAGGGGACACCCCAAAGTTTGAGACCCCTCAAATTGGTCCTAAAATTGAGTTCCATGACCGCTCCAATCGTCTCATTATTAATTAACAGAAAAGAAAATTAATGCATCAGGGACTCAAATAGGAGAGCCAATGCATGAGACATGTAAGATGTTATCATACGGTTGCATGATGCACAGTGCATTATGCAACCGGATGGTGACATCTCACCTGTCTCATGCATTGGGTCCCCTATTTGGGTCCTTGTAGCAACACCCAGAAAAGAAAAGTGTGACACTCTTATTTTTTTTAAATTAAAAGCACGAGATTAAGAAAAGCTTTCGATGGTTATTATTATCATTCACTATTTTGAATATTTTATTTATATTTTAATTTATCCTAATCCTACGTGAATTATCTATAACTTAACAATTTAAAAAATAATATTGTTAATCTGTCTATTGAGCAAATAAATGGAAATTCTATCTATCAATATCTATGGTCTTGGACCGTCAATAATGATTTTTCTTTAGAGTTCGGACGCTTGATCGATCCACTTACTTCTATTATAATAAAATATATAAAACATCTTTAAGATATTATTTTGTTAAGATAAAGAAATTACACATAGCGCACATACTATAATACATGAAGTATTGCAAAAAAATCCTAAAAAGTTTTAAAATTACACAAAATATATTAAAAAGTTTAAAATTATAAAAACAATCGCGATGTCTCAAAACTTAGAATAACAAACATGAAATTAAGAAATTAACAACGGTTTGTGAAGAATTTAAAATTTACAGTTAGCATCTCAATGTCTCAAAAATTATAGAAACATCCTCAAAAGTTCACAAACAAGTATCCTGAAATTCTAAAATTTCAAAACTTGTAAACAATATAGATGAATTTAAGGGATTACCATGATGCATCCAAAAAATTCTAACATTTAAAACAACAAATATGAAATTAAGAAATTAATAGCAGCTTCTGAAGAATTTAAAAATTTCAATTAACACCCTCAATATCTCAAAAATTATGGAAACAATCTCAAAAGTTTAAATTATAAAAACCCACCCTAAAATCCTAAAATTTTAAATTTTGTAAATAATAAAAGATGAATTCAAGATATTAGCTCAGGCACCTAAAAAATTAAAAATTAATCGAAATCAACCTCAAAGTTACAAAAATTGTAAAAAACTCATTCAAAATTTAAAAATCTTAAAAAAAAACTCTAAATTTTTAAAATTTTTAACAAGTACACATCAAATCTGGAAACTATTAGTAGACCGCTAAAATTTAATTTTTTCCAAAATTAATGTATAGTTTTAAAATTTATAAAAAACACTCTCAAAATTTGAGAGTTGCAAGAAATATCATGACATTTAAAATAATTACCACCTACACATAAAACATAGAATTTACAACTACCAAACTTAAAAGAATTAAAAACATCCCAAAGTTTTAAAAACTACAAATCATATCCTCAAAGTTCAAAACCATAAAAAATGGCTGAAATTTTAAAACTTGGCAAAGAAAAGTGTAATTGTTAGTATTTTTTCATTAAGATATGTGTGTGTGTGAGTGTGAGTGAGTGAGTGAGTGTGTAGTTTCCAATTTAGGATTTACTATCCCTTTTCAGCATCTAAAAATAGTATAAGTTGATACTGGTAAACAAAAACAATAAGAATTGATTAAAACATCCATCTAAGGAATAAAATTTAAAAAATATTATAGCTTAAAATTATTTCCACTATATAAATTAAAGTAGCTGCATATAATTTTACTAATAGGTTGGACCAGCAAAAATATATTAGTAAATTAATTGATAAATATTTAAATCCATAAAAATGATAAATATTATAATATAATAACTTAGCATTAATTAATTATAATTTAAAAATATTAATTTACGATGTTAATAATATTTATAAGGTAAAATAATACAAAGAATTACATATAGAAAAACTATCAGAATATTCAGAGATACCCTTCAAAAGAATTAAGCTACTTCCATTGCAAATGAGAAAGTAACAAAAATAAATTTAAAATTCAAAAAATGTTCATAAATTAATTGAATTGGCATTAACATAAAGCATATCTATTAAAGAAGCACCGACCGAGTTATATTAAAAAATAATTTAACAACTTTATCCCAATCAAAAAAGAATTCTTCATGGAAGATATAAAAAAATTAGCAAGTATTCACAAATTTCGTACTGTATTCTTAAAATACTAAAGAAATTAAATATTAATATTATAATTTATGGCAAATTGGTAATGAAAATGCAAGTATTTAGT
Source organism: Asparagus kiusianus (assembly GCA_022839385.1). Classification (NCBI taxonomy): domain Eukaryota; kingdom Viridiplantae; phylum Streptophyta; class Magnoliopsida; order Asparagales; family Asparagaceae; genus Asparagus; species Asparagus kiusianus. The sequence goes on from BQKN01063028.1 coordinate 211,764, forward strand.
TTAGATCTTTGTGAAAAATGACAGGGATATAACAAATATAATATTATTGACATAACAAAAACTCTTATTGGATGCACATCAGAAGAATTCATTATAGAG
>BQKN01063028.1:246862-264516 GCA_022839385.1 Asparagus kiusianus
GGGGGAATTATTTCTAGAATAAATCAGTAAATAAATTTTTGGCGAGAGAAAACCATAGATAAGTCTACAACAAGAACAAATTACAAGCGATTGTGATTCAACAAACCCAAATCCCAAAACTCTACCACTGAAATCAAAAGCTTCAAACAGTTATTTTTTTTCCTGATATTTTAAAGAAATTGATGCGAGATCGAAGAGAGTAGCGGTACCTTATTGAGATTGGCTGTGGTTTCTTCGTTGAAGTCTTGGGTTTTGGCTTGTAACGCTCTCCCTCGAATATTGTCAGTATTTAAAGCAAATTATTCATCAAATCGTAGTTTGACTCTGACCGATATTTCGGTCAGCAGAAGTTTCGGAGTCGGTACCTCATGTCATTTTCTTGCCTCCACGTGAGATGCGCGTGATGATAATTCAATTTTGTCAATTTAAGGGACGTAGCAAATTCAATTTTGACAATTTTCAAGGATTTTCTCCGTCCATTTCAAAAATTTCGTACACCTCATCTTCTCAACAACTAACTTATAAGCTCTCCTATAAGTAGATTTTAAAAAAACTTCTATCCAAATATTTTCATAATGGTAATTTCAAGCGATGTTAGCACAATTATTTGTCATGAACATTCATCATGATTATCATTGTGTCAAAAGAGATGAATTAGAGTTTCTATACCAAGAAGATGGATTATAAGCCGTGTTCTTAGAAATTAGCTTAGGATATGAAGATAGTGTATGATCATTATCTAACCATTTCTTTTTAAGTAATAATTATTCTTACAAATAACATGAAAATTGTAATTTTTATGTACACATGGTTTATTTACATTCGCCAAATCCAACTTTATCAAAAATCATGGGATATGACTCATAAAAATCGAAAAAATTGATATACACATAATAATTTTTTTGTCTTTTGAAATAAACCAAAATTAAAAAATTTACAGTTATAACTCATACAAATCACAAATTCTGATGCACACATAATAAATTACTTTTGTTCAAAACGAATAAAAGTTGAAAAAATTCATGTGTTATACCTCGTGAAAAGTTGCTGATCGTATACTTTTTTTTACACCGGTAAAAATAAGCCAAAGATGTAAATATTTATGGTTTATGGGCAAAAATTGTTAATTTTGATGTATATATAAAAAAATTACTTTCATTCGAAATAAACCAAACTTAAAAAAATTGTGAGTTATAGCTCATGAAAATTGTGAATTTTCATGTACACATAATTTATTTACACTAATTCAAAAATGAACCAAAAAATTATCAAACTTCATGGGTGATAGCCTTTGGAAATCTCAAATTTTGATGCAAATTTGTAATGTGCACATAAAAAATTGTGATTTTCATGAGATATAAGTCATGTCTTTGTCAATTTTTGTTCATTTTGAACAATGTAAATTAATTATGTGTACATCAAAATTTATGATTTTCACGAGCTTTAACTCATAATTTTTTTGATTTTAATTCATTTTGAATGAATCAAAATATATTTTGTGAAACATTAAAATTCGTGATTTTCATGAGCTATAACACAATGTTTTTGTCAATTTCGTTTTATAAAAATGTAAACTTATAATATGTACACAAAAATTTGTGATTTTCATTGACTATAACTTAATTTTTTTTATAAATTTTCATTTATTTCAACAAATGTAAATTAATGTGTGTAAATTAAAATTTATAATTTTCATGAGCTTCAATTTTTTTTTCATTTTTAGTTTTTTTTGAATGAATGTAAATTTATTATGTGAATGTTAGAATTTGTGATTTTCTTGAGCTATTGTAATATCCCTATTTAAGAAAAGTTTTAAGAATGAAAAGTTTTAATTGAATTCTAGTATACAAGGGTTAAGTTATTTTTAGAAATTTAATTTTGATCCAAATGTTGGGAATTTTGCTGAACTGATGTATGTAAGACGGTATATAGACTTATAAAATATGAGAATTTGTATAGAAGATGATCACTTCTGTTGTAACAAAGTAATTTTTCATCATATTATCACTCCAATTAAGGGGAATGAACAAAAGAAACTAGGCCTTCTCCTAACCTGCACACTAAACAACTCGCTAGGCGGCCTCAGAATGATCTGTTGGATTTAAATCTAAGTAAATCTATTTGTGGGCACATATGATTAATCTGTATTTATTGCTATCCTTCAGGATAACCCACTAAAGTAATCAATTAATTTTGGTTAATGGGTATTTAAATAAATCATGGGGTTATATGTGCAGATACTAGGTTGTAATTGTAATTTGATGAGGGGTCAAATTACAAATGTACAACACCTATATGTATGGGGTTATGGTCCCTAATCTAGGGTTAGCCACTCTCATTCTCTTATCCCCATCTAAAGAGATCCAAAAGGGAGAAACCCTAAGATTAGAAGATCATCAAAACCCTAATCAGGTTTCCCTCAATGGATTCAGGTATATGCTTCCGCGCCTCTTGATTCTTGTTAATCTCTTTGAATTAATCATGGCTTTAAGGTTTAGATCTCAAATATTAGATCTAACATGATCGACATAGTTGGGGGTCCTAGTACACCCTTCGATGCCTAAGTTACAATCTTTGCAAAGATATTGTCAAATTTGGTTAGTTTTGAATGAATCTAAATTTATTACATGAACGTTAAATTCACAATTTTCATGACCTAGCCCACGATTTTTGTCAATTTTGATTTCTTTCAAATAAATTAAATTAATTATTATGCACATTAAAAAAATTTTGTGATATTCATGATCTATAATCCATGAAGTTTATCAATTCTGATTGATTTTGAACAAATCTAAATTTATTACATGAACATTAAAATTTGTAATTTTCATAAGTTGTACCCAAGTTTTTTTTTCCAGTTTTGGTTTGTTCAAACAAATGTAAATTTATTTTGGTTCATAAAAAAATCCATAATTTTCGTGGACTATAAACCACGATTTTTATCAATTTTGGTTCACTATAGAAGAATGTAAATTTGTTTTGCGTGGTTTAAAATTTATGATTTTCATGGACATCTATAATTTTTATCATTTTTTTAGTTTGGAATGAATATAAATTATTAGTGTGTAAATCAAAATTTTAGATTTTTATGAGCTATAACCCATAATTTTTGTCAACTTGGTTTCTTTTGAATGAATGTAAATTTATCTTGTGTACATAAAATTTGTGATTTTTGTGGGCGATTGTTGTTAATTTTGGTTTATTTTGAATGAATCTAAATTTTTATGTTAACGATAAAATTCGTGATTTTTATCTACTATAGCCCATAACTTTTGTCAAAAATTATTATTTTAAACTAAAATAAATATTTTGTTGTACACAAAATTAATGATTTTTATGAGCTAACCCATGATTTTTATCGATTTTAGTTCATTTTGGAAGAATGCAAATTATTATTGTGTACTTTAAAATTTGCGAGTTTCATGAGCTATACCCACGATTTTGTCAAGTTTGGTTTGTATTGAACAAATCCAAATTTATTAATGAACATCACGATTTGCAATTTTTGTGGGCTAGAACTCATGATGTTTGTCCACTTATTATGAAATCCTCTAACGTTATTTTTTGATAACAAAAACCCCTACCGTTAAACGAGCTGTTAATATGGGCTTGCGCAAGGTAGCAGTGGTATTTTTCCTCAAACACCCCTAATAATATAGTTGTCTTCTTCCTCTAACTATTGTAAACCCTTTCTTTCTTTCTTTCTTTTTTTTTTTTTTTTTGTCTTTCCCCACAACTTAAACCAAACGAACCACTGATGATGACAAGAAAGTCAAAAGACTAATCACGGTTAATCACTTAAAATCTTATTGATTTTCATCTCTATTTGTGTTTCAATTCCTCAACTTCGTGCTTTGTTTTGTAGAGTAATTATTCTTGCTGGTTTAAAAATAAAAACATTCTTGTTGGTTAGTCTCTTAATCTATTTTTTTTAAAATAAAAGACTGCTAAACTTTTTATGTTTTCTTTGTTACTTATGGGCTTTTTTATTGTAATAAGAGACCTGTTGCCCTTGTGATCCAAGATGGTTGTTGAACGTGAGATATCTTCTATTCTTGAGCTGCTTTATTTTAGTCCTGATCATAAGAATCATACCGTAGCTAGCATTTGGGAAAGAAAAATTTATTTGGAGGAGAAGAAAGTGAAAGAAGAAGAAAAAGTTCATTTTTATATGTTCTCCTCTCTCACATCCAAAATTTGTTGAATATCCAATATATTGTATGTTTAAACAAGAGTAATGGTAACCATGTTAAGAAGAGAAAGAAGAGGATACTTTGGGACTATAAAAAGACATGTGAGTTTCACGTGCTATTTTAAGTGAAACTTAGGGGTGTTTGGTTCCTTGTTTTTGAGGGAAATGCCTTCTTGAAAGCCTGTCAAAAGTGCCAAAAGTGTCACTTTTTGGCAGGCTTTCAGCCAAAATCTTCTTTTTTAGAGACGATTTTGGTTGAAAGTCTGCCAAAATTGGGACTATTGGCAGGCTTCTAAGAGAGCCTTTCAAGGAACCAAACAGCCCCTTAACACTCTGTTCTGGATGGCGGTGAATGGGTGACGTGGGAAGGTAAGGTAAAAACTAACATTGTTAGGGAGTTCTTACGTGGGGTAAGAGATGGGAGTGAATGATAACTAAGATTACAAGCTCCGCTCAAATAGAGATTTTTCTTTCACTCTCAATTCAATTTGGGAGGTAGCTAAGGGGAAAGAAATTGGCGATTTTCCTTTCTCCCTCAATTCAATTTGGGCGGTAGCTAAGGAGAAAGAAATGGATTTGGATCCTCTCCACTACAAAAAAGCAGTGGAGAGACCACTAATTTTAATCTCAATCATTGATTATTTAGTAGGCGGTTATGATACAATCTAAATCCAACACTTACCATACCCCCGTACATTGCACTCATTCCTAATTTGCACTAAAAGAAAAAAAATCACAACCATCAACTAGATAATCAATGACTGTGATTATGTAGTGGTCCCTCCACTATTTTTTTGTAGTGGAGAGGATCCAAATCCGAAAGAAATTGGCTTCCCTTAACTAAGTGAAAATAACTAACCCTCTTTCCTATAATAAACTCCCAAACACGTTACCTTTTAACTTTTAGAGAAAGTTTCAAAATAAACCCAATGACAACTTTAATCCCACAAATTGACCCAATTAGGGTTTTATTATGAAAATCAATTAAGTTTCTAGCCATGTTAGTATCGTAGCTAGAAACTAGGACGTTTAAAAAAAAATCATGATGCTAATTAGTCGGGGTTGCCAGCCCCGACTAATTAGAAGCCCTGCTAACCATGAGTATGATTAGCAGTGCTAAAACAATCAGGGTTGCAAAACCCGACCAAAATGGTTAGGGTTTCCAACCGCGACCAAAATGGTCGTGGTTGCCAATCCCGACCATTTTAGTCGCGGTTCCCCGACTATTTACTACATGCTATTGAAATGGTCGAGGTTCCCAACCCTGACCGTTTCGTAGAGACCTCTCAGCTCACCTACTTGTTGGAAGATCTCCTCTCATGCTACACATATATCACTTCTCAACCAAAATTGTCACATATATCAATCCTCAACCAAAATTATCGGGTTTAGCACAACTCTCCTGCTATACGTATATCAGTCTATAATCAATTTCAATCACAAATAAACACATATTTGTATATCTATATTACATCTATAACCAATTTCAAGCACAAACAAACATGTAATTGACTTACTAAAATTCCAATCATAAACATGTAGTCTAACCAGCTTTTCAAATGTAGACATCATAAAACAAGCAATAGAAATTTAGCAAATATTTAGAACTCTCTTTCCTCTCGCTCTCCCTCGCTCTCTCTTCTTCCTCTGTCTCATTCCTTCAACTTGAGCTTGGATGATCTCATCATCCGGTTGTGTGTGAATTGTGAGCGCATGACATCCTCGTTGACTTGAACCTTCTATGAACATCTGGCTTGAACCTGCTGTGAACATCCGGCTTGAACCTGCTGTGAACATCCGGCTTCGTCATGCATGTGCATGGCTTGAGCCTGCCCTGGTGCTGTAGGCGTCAAAAATTGCCCATAGGTCCCCGCGAACGGCTCAAAATTAAGAGAAGACGATGAACGTCACTATTCAAATCACAGAAGCTTGATTGACATCGACAAATGCTTGAAGTAAATTGACAAACTATGTGAAGCAACGGAATTTCGGAATAACGAGAATACGGACTGATAGGGAGCCCCGTGACGTTTACAAAAGGCGCATCGCCCCTCATGTCTCATTTATTCTATAGATGATCTAATCATTAGAGCTTATAGAAATCCTCGTCGGATTTCCAACGCACTTTGAATCGTTCAAATCCGAGTTCGGACGAAGAAGTTACGGCGGAAACGAACAAGTATACATAACACGGCGCCTCAGCCTGAATGAGACACCCCGAGGTGTCTCGGCCCTTATGAAGCTGTTTAGACTATGATCCGATCTGAATCTAAAGATATTCAAAACAGTAAAGTTGTAGATATTTTTGTCAACGTTCCAACCCATTTGGAATCAGATCATTTGGAGGTCATATACGGAAGTTATGGCGAAAATAGTGCCGAGACACCCCAGGGGTGTCTCGGATTTTGCGAGACACCCCAGAGGTGTCTCGGCCCTTGTGAAGCTGTTTTGACCAGGATCCCGTTAGAATCTGAAGAAAATCAAAACAGGAAAGTTGTAGATATTTTTGTCAACTTTCTAACCCATTTGGAATCAGATCATTTGAAGGTCATATGCGGAAGTTATGGTAAAATTAGTGCCGAGCCACCCAGAGGTGTCTCGGACCTGGCCGAGACACCCAAAGGTGTCTCGGAACTTTTGGAGCTGTTTTGAACAAGATCCCGTTAGAATATGAAGAAACTCAAAATAGGAAAGTTGTAGATATTTTTGTCAACTTTCCAACCCATTTGGAATCAGATAATTTGGAGGTCATATGCGGAAGTTATGGCAAAAATAGTGCCGAGCCACCCAGAGGTGTCTCGGACCTGGCCGAGACACCCAAAGGTGTCTCAGAAGTTGTGGAGCTGTTTTGACCAAGATCCCTTTAGAATCTGAAGAAACTCAAAACAGGAAAGTTGTAGATATTTTTGTCAACTTTCTAACCCATTTGGAATCAGATCATTTGGAGGTCATATGAGGAAGATATGACTAAAATAGCCGAGATACCCCGAGCTGTCTCGCACTTGGGCCCTTTAAGTGGTTTTAACCGCTCCGCAACCCCTCATGCCTATAAATACAAGCCTTAGGCCTCACTTTTTTGGAGGTTGGATTTTAGAGGAGGCGAAGCCCTGCTGGATTGGAGTCTCAGATCTAAACAAGATTCAAACTTTAAGACTTCGAAGACTTGCTCATCCGGATCTGGTGCTCGGCGATCATCAACGCTAAATAAGGCAGGAGTTCGAGAGGACCGGATCTCAGATCTACGTGGTTAAACTCCGGATCTAAGCTTGGTTCTTAGATCCCGAGATTCGAGCGGTCGTTTCCTTGGTGAAATGATCCCTCCCGGCTATTATCTCCCTTGGTGGAATAATACCCGTTATACTGCGTAGATCCGACCGGATCTAGATCTCACGGTGGTCCACGGCAAACAACCCCGGCGCAGGCAAAGAACCCACAAAAGCGAGTGACCGCAAAACAGGAGCTCGCGATTCGTTCGACATAAAAGGAAACAAAGTTGTAATCTTTCTTTTATTTTCTTTGATTTTCGTTGTAACCGGATCTTATAAAAAGACCGGATCTTTGTAACGCATAAAGTTGTTAACTAAGATAGCAATGATATCAATGAAGAAAGACACGATTTTTACCACGAACAGGTGCGTCCTCGAACCCGTCAACGGTTGTACCCTATGAGTCATTCTTGACGTCCATCGCGATTTGCATGACATGTTTTTCTAAGAGCGGACCAAATCTTTCCTATAATGTGAACAAATGCGTTCCTCTCCCTGGCTCGGTAGTCGATCTCAATGCATCATATGCAATAGAAGCAACCTCATCGAGTTCTTGTACCTATAAGATAAAAAGCAGAAGAATGTTATTAGCAATTGGATGATAATAAAAATAATAATCACAAATTTAAAACTCTCAATCGAAGGACCAAATGTCCAAAATACAGAGGTGAATTGCTTAACTCCCGTATGGATCACTTTGGTTAAGTTTGTATTAAGTTTCAGGATTGCTTCTTTTGATCGTATCAAGATATTAAGGAAATGTTGCGTAAGACTTCTCCCAATCACCAAATATTTTTATCATCGCAATTCTCATTGCATTCCATGCTTTATTATATGATATTTTACTGTATCTCGAATCTAACACTCTATCAATTATCTGACCAGGATTTAGATCAAGCTTCTTCTTTAACTTTGGCATAATCAACCGCACTACATAAGAGGTAGATGCACCACTATGGTCTTGCTCTAAGATCGGATTGCTACATGTGTGAACACCGCAGTACATTGTGATGTTAAAATGCCCATTATGTTTCTTTCCGGAAAATGAATATAACTTTCAAGGACATGTGTAATCAGCTTTATTTCGCTCCGCCTGACCTTTTTCTTTCTATATTCATAAAATAAATTGCATCAAAACTTGTGTGATTGCTTTTAATTGCTTGAATTTAACATTCTTTTTGATAGAATAATTGCGAATAGCATCAACCAATTGGTCCTTAGTCTCGAATAAATCACCAACTTTAAAAGTGAAGTCCTCATCTCTTCTACCATTTAAACATTGCCCGATGCCAACACCTTGTACCATGGAAGAATGGATCCACTTATCATCCTCAAACTTGTCGGGAGGTGGCTCTTCGAACTCAACATATTCATTATTAACATAAGCCTCATCAGGCCATTCTGGGTTCTCTTCAGCATCTTCAATCATAAATGACATGCCATCAATTGGTACACTATCTTGTTCTTCACCTTCGGAGTCATCGCTTCTTTCATCCTCTTCAATTGCCACCCCTCTTAACGCCCTCACATTTTGATAAGGGGCTTCGTTGTTCATGGCATTTGATGTTCCCCCAAATGAAGGTGCACTTAGGTATTAAAATTGAATCTGCTCCATTTCACTGAAAGATGAAAGAAAACTGTAAGACTCAACTCCCAAGTCTAACATGCGTGAAAACTCTCCCAGAGGTTTGAACGTTTGGCCCGAACTAAGTGTACTCTTTTCAATAAATAATTCTACCGTTGGTTGTATCTTGCTCAAATTAAACGTAATACTCATATTATGATCATATGATATCTCAACCGCGGATGTTCTGTCAAATGATATGGGTCAATTACATATTACTTCCGATCGGTACTCTCGTGGATCAATTTTAGTAACTCGGTGTAGTTCTTTAATCAAGTCATAGTAACTACATGATTCTAAAATCATTGACGATGCAATTACCCCTCAAATGTACATTGGCATATTATTCATTCAATAGTTAATTTTCCCATCATAAGAACAAACGATAAAAATCATATCATTCAACCGCTGAAAAAAATTAGATTATATCATTTACATAAAAATTTTATAAAATATTATCAAGCCATTCAATGAGAGAGGAAACCTGGATGCAGACAATATCATAATCCATATATACAATGCAACAATCTCATAATCATATAACTCAAATTTTAATCAATAACTCAAATAAATAAATGAAAATCCTAAACCCCAAATTGAGCATTCTATACCCTAGAGTTTTAATTTTAATTAAACCATACCACAAATGAGGGCTGACAATCACCACAAAGATATCTAATTGATATTAGATTTCAAAATCTAGAAATTGGATTTTGATGAAAACCCTAGATTTAAATGTTCAAGAAAAGAGAAAAATCCTAGATTTTAAAATGTGGAAGAAGAGAGAAGGAAGAGAAATAGTTGAGGTTGGGACCCTGAATCTGGGTTAGGGGGACTCGGGTAGGTTGAGGAGGAAGAGGGACCAGAGTGGGGTTGGGGAAAAAAACGAAGAAGAGAAGTTGCGATTGGGGTCAGATGGTTTTATACTCGATTAGGGCTCACCATAGTTAGGAAATAGTTGAGGTTGGGACCCTGAATATTTCCTCACTTAGCTAATTTTCAATTTGGCCGAGTCCTCGAGGACTCTTTGCCGAATGGTCAGGGTTCCCAATGCTGATCAATTTTGTTGGTGCTGAAAAGACATGTGGTGGTTTGTGAGGCAAGTCCATCAGATCTAATAGCGTACCGACTCCGGGATTCCGGGGCGGGGCGTTACAAATGGTATCAGAGCAAAGCCAACCGGAATTGTGAGAGCTAAGTGCTATGCGACACAAAGTGCTACATCAAGAGGGCGGGAGCCACCTCTTGAGGCCGTAGGAGCCACCTCTAGAATCTCACACGGATGGTACGATATTGGATGATATGATTTGGCGCAACGAGGACGTTGCGAGTTTAGAGGGGGGGGGGGGGGGGTTGTAATACCCCAACCCTTGAGAGGGTGATGTGATTAGTATTGATAGATTTGATTGGAATACTCATACCACTAAGATGCATCTTCTTTTCGGGAACCAAACTCGGTAGTTTGTGAGGCCAGTCCATCAGATCTAATAGCGTACCGACTCTGGGATTCCGGGGCGGGACGTTACAGGTTCGAAGACCCGACTAATTTGCCCTTAAGCATATTCCCCGCCTGCATATTAGTGCCCACTGCTCCTAATTAATCAACTAATTAGTCGGGGTTGATAAGCCTGACTAATTAGCATCACGATTTTTTTAAAAACGATTGAGTTTCTGACCACAATACTGATGTGGCTAGAAATTGGATCGATTTTCATAATAAAAACTTAATTGGATCGATTTGTCGGATTAAAGTTGTGATTGAGTTTATTTTGAAAACATCTGCTTTTAACTTCTCTTATGTTTTGTTATCCTCCCTTTCCTCAATAAGTAAACTCCCAAACATAGCAACAGTTCTTTCAACATCGGGGGTTTAGTTAAAAAAATAAAATAAAGAAAATAAATAAATAACATTATGGTTTTCATGATAAGTGGGCAATCCGATTAATCGACCTCTTTTTTCCCTCATCTCCCCCTAATTTCTCCCAAAACCCTAAAAATTTCTCCCCAAAACCCTAATTGGCTCCCTTCCATCTCCATTCAATCTTCCTTCATGGAGGAGGAAGAAGCATCTAGACCTCAGCAGCAGCAGCAGAGGAAGCACAGGGGATTTGATGTGGGCTTGGAGCAAAGGAGGACTGCTCCAAGGCTGCGTTTTCTCCACTCTCTTCCCTCAGTACGGAGGTAATGCCAACCCTCAGTTGATCTGTTTACAGACAACTTATGATCAAAAATATGTAAAGATGTCAACTTCGTAATTATGATAAATACAAAATATTTTTATCAATTCTCTTCCCTCTACAGGAAAAAATACTTGCAAGAGGCCTGGCCAATTAATTAAATGTGACCTCAACTTGGTAAGTAACCAAAGCCTTTTTAATAAAATTATTTTCTTTTCTATGAAGAGATGCATCACATTGCTTGACATCGATGCTCGTTGAATTTTCTTTGCTTCCTTAGGTCGAGGGATCAATGACTGTTTCAACTACTAGGAAGACTAGAGACCTATATATTTTCATCAAAGCCAGGGACCTCGTAAACCTTTTGCCTGCGCGTCTTTTTCCTCCCAATTATAATGTGCTAAGTGACCTATGAAGCTCTTATTGATGGAGCATATTGTAAACATCATTTGCTGTTTTTCAAGAACATATAAGATGTGAGTGAAGAAGTGCTTCTTGAATATGGCGTGGTTCTAGAAACCGATAACATGATACAGCCATGCTTCAAGTGTTAGACAATTAAGAAACATGTCTTGAAAATAAAGATTGCTGAAATGAGATTGTTAAAATTGTTTAGATGGTTTAGCGGAATAAAACTTGAAAGGTAGGATAAGAAATTACATCGTTCTCAAGAAGTTAAAGGTACCTGTTATAGGGGATGTAATGAGATGGATTGACTGAGATTTGAGATTGTTTGGCCCTTGTTAGGGAACAGTAATTGCATCAGTTAGTAGGACTAGTAATATTGTAGTTGGAACAAGTTAGGCTGTGTGTGGATATATGATCATGGATTCAGGAGGTTAAATGGATGGATACTTGTTAATAATAGAGTGATGTCCCTTCGTAAAGCTTAATGGAGAAGCCTAAGGTCAACCCTAATTTTGGGAAAAGGCTTGGTGCTCTCCAATGTCTCCATGATTTAGGTTGCTTTTCTTCTTCTATATTTCAGAATAAATTCTTCGAGAGCTAAAACACTATTAGTTCATTTGTTTCTTTCTCTGGTCACTTTAACTAAAAGTGTGGTTTGAATTCCTTTCGATATTGTAGGCGGTCAGAATACTGAATGATTAGATGCAATGTGACATTATAAAGATCGGCAACCTCATATGTAACAAGGTATTATACTTTCTTTTCTTTTGCTTCAGATCCTCTGCAGATGTAACAACATATATTTTCCTCATACTTTCTTTTCAAAACTTTGTTTAGTCCAACTATGCGATACAACATTTAGACATTTTATGTGAAGAGGGCTTCATAAATAGCCATTCTCTTGATAGCTTGGTGGGAGAACATACAGTTTCTCCAGCACATTCTCAATAATGCTAAGAAGTAAAAGGCACAAAAGTAAAATGAGTGGATCCTATTTTCTCTCATGTTGAATTAAATGGTGATTGAGCTGTCAATAGATGAAACTTCCTAGCAGCTTATAAGCTGTAATGATCACTACTGTTCATACATTTTGATATCTTTGGTGTAAGATACTTGCGATGTTGACAGGACACTTGTTGTCTCAGAACTTAGGCCTGCTCAAATTGCTTTTAAAAATATTGTAGTAAACCGACTTTATACTTGTGCTTAGGCGCGTAATCCTTCATTTAAGTGCTTTGATCTGTGATGTGGCAATTTTGATGATAAATGTATAATATTGATGCTCCATGGTTTAACGTACTGATGTGAATTAATCTACTTGCAAAGAAAACATATCTCAGTTGACATTTTAATCGTGATATTATCCAAATGTGCTTTATACAACTGGTACTTGTTAAGTATTCATATCACATTGAAAATGCTTCAACAACTATGATATTTTGTTTGTGCTTCCATTGGATATACAATCATGGCCTCTCTGTGTAAATCAAAATCTCAATAAAGATAAATATGCAAAGTCAAGTTTTTTCCATTATGATCAGCATAATTAAGCAAGTGTCAGTACACTTGCTGCTCTGATTATAAGTCTTCGCTGCTGCAATCATCATGTTTCAGCAATTTTTTTTTCAATAAATTGGCCCATGTTCCTTGTTTGATTTTGTAAAATGATCTTCTTCATAGTGTCATGTTCGCTTAGCTTCTATTGGTTTGAAACAAAAGTTTTGATGTCTTACTTGATTATTTAACAGCATCATCTAAACTACGTGCATAATTCAAATTCAATTGAATTGAAACCCTAATTTCATATATGAGATAACATGGGCTTATATGGGCCCCTACACACACATCTTACAAATAACTCCCTAACTATATTAATATGTCAACACTCCTCCTCAAGATGGGCGAAAGATATCCACTAAGCCCATTTTGTCACATCCTCTAATCATATCTACTGAGCTAAGTCCCTTAGTCAGACAATCTGCTGCTTGATCCTTAGTTGAAACATGACTTAGCTCCAGTAGTCCACTGTCCAACTTCTCTTTGATGAAGAACCTATCGATCTCGATGTGTTTGGTTCTATCATGCTGCACTAGGTTATTGGCGATACTGATGCCTGACTTGTTATCACACCACAGCTTCATCTTTGCTCCTTGATCCAGCTTCAGCTCCGTCAGCATACTCTTTAACCACAACAACTCTGCAACTCCCAAGGCCATAGCTCTATACTCTGTTTCAGCTGTTGATCTTGCCACCACTGACTGCTTCTTGTTCTTCCACGAGACCAAGTTGCCTCCTATAAAGATACAATATCCTGAGGTGGACCTCCTGTCATCAGCACAGCTAGCCCAATCGGAGTCACAGTAACCCTCAATGCTCATATGTTCATTCTTCCTGAATATTAGCCCTTTTCCGGGGGCACTCTTCAAATACTTCAGAATCTGGTATACTACGTCCATATGACCCTTTCTTGGATCATGCATGTAGCGACTCACCACGCTCACTGTAAAAGAGATATCAGGACGTGTGTGACTCAGATAGATCAATCTGCCCACCAATCTCTGGTATCTATCACGATCAACTGGTTCTCCAGCCTCAGCACCCAGCTTGAACTTCTGATCGATTGGTGTAGTTGCAGGTTTGCACCCGAACATCCCTGTCTCCTTGAGAAGATCCAACGCATACTTTCTCTGGGATAGGATAATCCTCTCCGCTCCTCGAGCTATCTCTATTCTAAGAAAGTATCGAAGCAAGCCAAAATCTTTCACCTCAAATTCCTTATCCAGTCTCACTTTGAGTTGGGCAATCTCATTCACATCATCCCCTGTAATAATCATATCCACATATACCGCAAGCATGGTAATATGGCCTCCACTCTGTCGCAAGAATACGGTATGATCGGCATTAATCTGTTGGTACCCTATACTTATCATAGCCCTTCTAAATCTGTCGAACCAAGCACGGGGAGACTGTTTCAGTCCATAGAGAGACTTCTTCAATCTACAGACCTTGCCCACTGTCTGATCTGTGTCGAATCCAGGTGGTATCTCCATGTATACTTCTTCCACCAGATCTTCATGAAGAAATACATTTTTTACATCTAGTTGGTATAGCTTCCATCCACCATTTACTGCCAGAGAGATCAAGGTCCGAACAGTGCTCATCTTCGCCACTGGTGTAAAAGTCTCATCCTAGTCGATGCCATATGTCTGATTATACTCTTTTGTCACAAGACGAGCCTTATAGCGCTCAACCTGTCCATCTGGATTCTGCTTCACAGTGAAGACCCACTCGCATCCAACTGCTCTCTTTTCTTTTGGTAGTTTTACTAACTCCCAAGTGCGGTTCTTCTCAAGAGCCCCTAGCTCTTCGTGCATAACCGCTTTCCACTTTAGGTCCTTCGTAGCAACCTGCCAATTATTAGGTACATTAATAGAGTCCAATGATGCAATGAATGTTCCATGTGCAGGGTGGATGTTAGAATATGATATAAATTAGGCAAGATCCTAACCATATCTATCGGGAGGATTTTTCGTATTACTACGAGTAGTCATCCGTACTGACATTGGTGTGGGAGTAGTGAGGAATATTATCACATTGGGAGGAATCTGGTGGTAGTGTAGGTGTCTCAGGAGTCGGGGCAGGCGGAGACAAGAGACTTGGCACCAGTGGTACTGTAGGTACTGTTCCTGTAATTTGTTTTTCCTTCCTACTATAGGTAAGTAGCTCCCTCTGAACCGTGGGCCTAACACATCTTGTCTCCTTCTCCTCTTCTTTATTTTCCTGCTCCTCCTCAGCCAATTCTCCCTCCCAAGGAATAGATAGAGAAATCGATTTCTTCACATTATTCTCTACATTCTTCACCTGCCTCTCACCATTCTCCCCTTCTCGCCTCATACTTTCAGTATCGGGCGAGTCACCAACGGATGAGGTTACCTTCCGGGTGTAATATGGCTCGAGTTCTCGAAAGTGCACATCCATGCTTACAAATAATCTCTTTTCCACCGGGTTCCAGCAAACATATCCTTTCTGAGTAGCAGAATATTCTACAAAGATGCACCTCACCGCTCTAGGGGTGAGCTTCCCGACGGATGGTCTGTTGTCCTTCACAAAGCATACACAGCCAAACACCTTTAGTGAAAGAAGCCCACTATTATCTTCCTTCAACGTCTCACACGAAGACTTACAATCCAGCACTCTCGAGGGCATTCTGTTGATTAGCGCCGCTGCGGTCAATACTGTTTGCCCTCATAATGTTTCTGGGACATTCATGGAGATCATCATGCTTCTAGCAACCTCTAAAAGATGTCTGTTCTTCCTCTCCGCTACCCCATTCTGAGCTAGTGTGTATGGACATGTCATCTGGTGCTGTATTCTCTGAGCTGACAAGTATTCCCCAAGCGCTCTGTTGGTATACTCTGTCCTATTATCAGACCTCAATACCTTTACCATCGCTCCGTATTGAGTCTGAACATACATATGAAAGTTTTGGAAGCAACTAAACACTTTACTCTTATTTTTCATCAAGTATAACTAAGTAACACGAGAGAAACAATCGATAAAGGTAACAAAATACTTGTATCCATTCATAGAACTTGTGGAACAAGGTCCCCAAACATCTGAATGTATCAGGTCAAATGCATGAGAGCTCCTATGATCAGAACTAACATAAGAGCTTCTAGTCAGTTTTCCAAACTCACAAGCATCGCATACAAGTTTCTGTTTATTTGCTTCCTCAAATAAAGATGGATACAACCTACTTAAAATACTAAAGGATGAGTGTCCCAAACGCTGGTGATGAAGCATCAACACACTCTTAGCACTCATCTCAGATCCTACTCCTGCTCTCTCTACCATTGATATTAATGCTAAATCCAGTCCTTCCCGATCCAGGTACCATAGTCCACTACGCCATGTGCCAGTCCCAAGTCTCCGTCCTATCCTCTTCTCCTGGAAGATCACCTTGGGAATGTCAAAAGAAACAATGCATTTTAGTTAGAGTATGATAGCACTAATGGACAAAAGATTGACCGAAAAGAAAGGAGCATGCAAAACATTGGACAAAATTACAGAACCTGTACAATTGACTGTACCCTTACCAATCACTGATTGAAATGTTTCATCAGCTGTTTGGATACTATCAGCCGATGCTAAGTGAGTATATGATGAGAACTTACTAGCATTGCCTATCACATGTTGAGACGCACCGGAGTCGACTATCCATTCTGATGATCTATTAGGAGTCATAGAAGCAAAAACATGTATGTTATCAGTACCTTTGGTCGGATGAGCATAAGTATCAGTGTTGCCTCTGACGAAGAACGAAGTGGATGCCTCCTCAGTCCTACTCCTCCTGTCTTCATCCCATGCTACTTTCTGCTTCTTCTGAGTATCTCCAGGAGCGCATGATCCTCCTCAGTAAAGACCACCTCAGCCGCTTCCTCTCCTGCTACCATTAGATTCGCCCGGTTGATTGCTCTTCTTCCACCTCGTCGACCCCTACGACCACGACCACGGCCTCCGAACTGTCCACGTCCACCCGAATGTCCTTCCTTGGGTGGCTTGGTGCAAGCATGCCTTAGATGACCCACTTCACCGCAGTTGTAGCACTGTCGGGTCTCCCCCTTGGATCTAGTGTTGCTAGAGGCCGCCAGTGTTGACTTCCCCACAGGAAGTCCACATGTCCCAGCCTGCAACTCTAGAGAAAACACTTGTTCACCTTCTCTTCGAACTCTTGTTGTGTGCAGTGAAAATTCCGGCAGCACTTCTGCTGCACAACAAGAGTAAGATCTCAACAAAATTCTCGTTTCTCAGAGGAAACTAGAATCGAAAGTGATATATCTCATCACCGTGAGATATACACTCTTCCTCTCATCATTTCTAGGACTGATCGAGGGAATCCATGCCAAACTCTAGGTTCGACAGGGTGCAGTAGGGGGTTCGGGGTAGCGGTGGCTAGAAAGAGCTAGCAGGGGCTTTGGATCTGCGCG
>BQKN01063028.1:264616-281145 GCA_022839385.1 Asparagus kiusianus
TCAGATCTGTAGCAAGGGGGGGATTCGGATCTGCAGCAGGGGGGCTTCTGATCTGTAGCAAGGGGGGGGGGGACTTCGGATCTGCAGCAGCGTGGCAGCGGGTGGGTGGTCTGAGGCGGGGGGAAGGCGGAAGGGGTGGGGGGTTGGCAGCTAGGGTTATCTCTGATACCAAATTGAATTGAAACCCTAATTTCATATATGAGATAACATAGGCTTATATAGGCCCCTACACACACATCTTACAAATAACTCCCTAACACATCTTACAGATAACATAGCATTGTGATGGATGTCTAAGAAGCTACTAGGTCACTTGGGGCACACTTGTGATAATCTGTGTGTCATGATCAGATCACAATGCTGTCACAACATTGACGATGTTAATTTGATGCTATTCCTTGAAAGAACTAAACTTTTGCATACTTGAACAACTTGCATGTGTTCATCTTCTCATTTGCATATTTGTCTTCATGCTATAGCTTTGTTAGTTTAATAATTATTTTAGCTACCATGTCATGTTCTTCTTGATAAAATCTCTGTACAGATGCAGTTTTTGCTATTATATGTTTTACTTGATGATTGTGTTGTAGGAGTTTTTCCCTCTCCATCAAGGCTGTGAATCTCCCGTCCCTAATTTTGTTGAGACATGATTCTGGTGTTTATTTGTCTTCCGTTTGCTTTTTACTGCTTTTAGTGAACTTTAATGCTAAGTGATGTGGGTTGTTTCAGATTGATCTTCAAGCGGAAAGTGGTGAGTATTTCTTAAGTGAGAAAAAGAAGTCTGTGAAGTGGGAAGAGAAGCAGGAGAAGCAGGCAGCAAAGACAGCTGAAAACTAGAGGAAGAGAGAGGCTGCATTTGTTCCGCCAAAGGTTCACTCTGCAACCAGTGGCAGTTCTATTGTTTTGATAAAAGACAATTCTCATTTTGGAATTATTCTGATAACTTGGCATGCTTTTTAGGAGTCCTCTGCTCATGCATCTGATAGCGCTAAATCTGACAATGTCAAGAGTGAGGCGTCTGATGTTGCGGCGTCTTTGAAGGTAATTGGTTTTTCTTCTTTGTTTTCTTGCCTCTTGAGGAGTAAGTATTAATTCTTGCATATCTTGTGTATCTGACTCTAGTCTTTATTTAGACATAGTTGCAGTTATGTTATGAACTCCTGTCAGTTCACTTAGTTTCTGCATATTTTTAGTTTTGAACTCGGGCAATGCAATATACGGACTTTTTACTGCCAGCATATGTTGCATTGACACAGATACATTGAACTGAATGCAATACAGATTTAGGATATACTTACTATACCGCAACAACACAACATATCATGTCCAATACAGTGTCCAATGTGACACAGTCACAAAATTCAAGTGTATGTGCTTTCTATGAGCCTGCCATTTTCTTAGGCATAACCAGTTTTCCTTCTGGCTTTAATTTCTAGTAAAACACTTGCATCTAATCCTGTATATCTCAAAATTAAATCTCGTGGTTTGCCCCTCCTTGTATGTGTATTCAGTGATTGTGTAAAACTCGTGCTAATTCTGTTGTGAGGGAATATTTAGGAAAATGTGACAGTTTTGTTGGTATCGAAATGAATTGGTTTAGAGACGTTGAGAATAATTATGGATGTATGTCTCACTGAACATTCTTTCTAGAGTAGTTTTTTAATATGAATTAACATAAACTTTGTAACTTAGATTTTTATGGGCTATAAACCATGCTTTTGGTTCATTTTCATTTGTGTTGACCTAATAGTAAATGATTATGTAAAGTTTGAAATTCTTGGTTTCATTGCTATGAACCATAATTTCTGTCCATTTTTGTTCATTTTGACCAAATGAAAAATAATTATGTGGAGTTCAAAATTAACATTTTATAAAGTAAAATATATGATTTTTGTTCATTTTTCTCCATTTCGACCCGATGGAAAATAATTAATTATACTTTTAAATTTAGATTTTCATGAGCTATAATGCATAATTTTTGTTTATTTTTTATCGTTTCGGCCCAATGCAAATAGTTATTTAGATTTTAAAATTCATGATTTCATGAACTATAACCTATGATTTATGTCCATTTCACAATTTCATCGATCTACGTGAAAGTTTTCAAATTGTAGTCTTCTGAAAACCGTAAAATTGTAACTTTCATCCTTGGTGTTTGATAGGGATCAGTATCTGCAGTAATTTTTAGACAGCCTACAGTCTTACGTAGGTGCTTAGGTCTTCATAATCCCCATATGGTCGAATGACAACTGTGGGAGTCGACCATAGAGTTATGCCTCGGGTTTATCCTGAGAAGGTACCACCAAGGGCTTGTTGACATACCAACCCTGAGGTTGGGTCGCCCAAGACTTATTTGGATGCCTGGGTTTCTGATTAACCATGATGGTCGAGTTGCGCTGGAGGATTCTACCATATGTTATTCCTTGGGTTTACCCTGAAGAGGTACCAAAATTCATGAATTCATGAGCTATATATAACGCACGAATTTTCGTCGTTTTGACCTGTTGGCCAATAATTTTGTGATGGCCAAAATTCATTATTTTTTGAGCTATAACTCATGATTTTTAGCTAATTTTAATTATTTGATGCATTAACAAATAATTTTGCGGAGTCAAAATTCTCCATTTTGTGAGCTATAATCCATTTTTTGCCATTTTTAGTGATTTAAACACATTATCGTCGTTTTTTTGTCACTTTTAGTGATTTAAACTCACTGTGAAACAATTTCGTGAGCTATAATCCATGTTTTTTTTTTTACCATTTTTAGTCATCTAGATCTATTGGCAAATAATTCGACGTAGGCCAAAACTCATGATTTCACGAGCTATAGCCAACAATTTTTTTAACCATTTTTAGTAATTTCAACTTATTGGCAAATATTTTCGAGGTAGCCAGAATTTACAATTTAATAGGCTATAACCCATGTTTTTTGGTCATTTTTAGTCGTATAGACCCGTTGGCAATTAATATCATTGTGGCCAAAATTCATGTTTTTATGAGTTATAACTCTCGATTTTTGGTCCACTTTCATTCATTTTGACCCATTGACAAATAATTTTTAATTTTTTTTCCATTTTTCGTCTCTTCGACCCACTTGCAAATAATTTCGTAGTGACCATAATTCACGATTTCATGAGCTATAACTCACTCTTTTTGCCATTCGATAGCCATTTCCATCAAATGGTATAATCCATGATTTATGACAATTTCTAGTCATTTTGACCCATTTATATTGGCAAATAATTTTGTGGAGGCCAAAATTTATGATTTCATGAGCTTAACCCATGAATTTTGGCCATTGTTTACTCAATTCAACCTCTTAACAAATATGTTAGCGTATGCCAAAATGCGAGATTTCATGAGCTATAACTCACGATTTTTTATTATTTTTAGTCATTCTGTCCCGTTAATTAATTTCGTGCTAGTCAAAATTCAAGATTTCGTGAGCTATAATCCACAATTTTTTGTCATTTCAGTCATTTCGACCCGTTGGCAAATAATTACGTAGTGACCAAAATTCACAATTTCGTGAGCTCTAACCATGTTTTTTTGTTATTTTTAGTCATTTCGACTTGTTGGCAAGTAATTTTGTTGAGACAAAAATTCATTATTTTATGATTTTAGTCATTTTTTATCGTTTTCACCTATTTGAGAATAATTTCATAGAGGCGGAAATTAAATTCACAATTTCATGAGCTATAACCCATTATTTTTGGCCATTTTTAGATGTGTTGACCCGTTGACAAATAATTTCGTGCAGGCAAAAAGTCAAGATTTCATGAGCTATAACCCACAATCTTTTTGTCATTTTTAGTCATTTCGACTCATGGGCAAATAATTTTGTAGAGATCAAGGTTTATGATTTCGTGAGTTATAACCCATGATTTTTATGCCATTTGTAGTCATTTTGACTAGCTAGCTAATAATTGTGTGGAGGCAAAAAATCAAGACCTCGTGAACTAGCCCATGTTTTTTTAGCCATTTTAGTTGTCTTAACTAGTTGGCAAATAATTTCATGAAGAACAAAATTTAAGATTTTATGAGCTACTAACCATAATTTTGGTTATTTTTAGTTGTCTCTATTCGTTGGTAAATAATTATGTGGAGGCTATAAGTCTTGATTTTTCACCACTTTTAGGTCTTTTAACCCATTACAAAATTATTTCGTGGTAGCCAAAATTCACGATTTCATGAGCTATAACTCATATTTTTTGTCATTTTTATTCATTTCAAGCCATTGGTAAATAAATTTATGGAGGCCAAAATTCACGATTTCATGAGTTCTAACCCATGATTTGACCAACTTTTTAGTCATTTCGATTCACTGACAAATTTTTTTTTTCATGAGTTTCATCTGCGATTTTGGCTATTTTTTAGTCCTTTTACTCACTAACAAATATTTTTGCGGAGCGGACAGATTGTTAAGAAGGGGAATAATAAATACAAATCTTTGTACCTTATGTTCTGATTCTTTTCAGGAAAACAGAAGCCACATGTTCTTTGAGTGTGCTTATTCTAGTGATGTATGGAATTGTATAATGGATTGGCTTCAATTCTCTTGGAGGTCATGTAACTGGGAGGTTTTGATTAATTGGTACAGTTCAAGATTGAAAGGAAAGGGTATTAAGCAAAGAGTTAAAAGAATGGCTCTATCAGCCACCATTTATGCAATCTGGAATGAGAGGAATATGAGGATTTTCCAGCAAAAGATCAGGTCAGTTGAGCATCTAGTAAAGGGTATTAAGGTTGATATCCTGACAGTGCTCCTAAACTCAAGCATCCCTTCTGAAAATGCTATCTGGATTCACTCTCTGTAGAACATGCTCAGATGTGCACGGATATAGCACATGGAATGACAGGCTAAAGTCTCCAATGAGGATTTATGGAACCTGTACATATATAGGATTCTTGTTTCCAGTTTATAATTACAGTGTCTTGGCTATTGCTCTGATTTCTTGAGCTTTAGCTACACTTTTTTCTAGGTTTTCTCACATTGAGATCTGTGATGTATATACAACTTTCATATTTGGAGATGAAATAAAATTTTTCATATACCAAAAAAAAAAAAATTTTTGCGGTGGCCATAATTCAAGTTTTTATGTGCTATAGCCCATGAGTTTTTGCCATATTTAGTCATTTCGACCCGCTGTCAAATAATTTCGCAGCGGAAGAATTTACTGTGTCATGACCTATAACTCACGATTTTGTCTTTTTTGGTCATTTTGACTCGTTGTTAAATAATATCATGGTTGTTAAAATTCACGATGTATAGACTATAATCCATAATTTTTGGTCATTTTTATCATTTTTGACCCGTTGGCAGATAATTCGATGGTGGCCAACATTCACGATTTTGTGAGTTGAAACTACAATTCGTGATCATTTTTAGTCACTTTGCTCTGTTGGCAAATAATTTTGTGGTGGCCAAAATTTAAAACTTCATGAGCCATAATAATTGATTCTTTACCATTTTTAGTCATTTAGACCCATCGGCAAATAATTTCACGAAGGCAAAAAATCCACGATTTCATGAGATGTAATCAATGATTTTTAGCCATTTTAGTCATTTTGACGTAATGGCAAATAATTGAGTTCACTATATAATGAGCTATAACTCATGATGCTTTACCATTTCAAATCATTTTTGACCTATTGGCAAATATTTATTCGGAGGCCAAAATTCACTCTTTCATGAGCAATATCCCAAAAATGCAATATCCCAAAAATTTAGCCATTTTAGTCGTTTCAAGCCGTTCAGAAATAATTTTGCTGATGCCAAAAATCAGGATTTCATGAGTTATAATGCACAATTTTAGCCATTTTTTAATCATTTTGACACATTGGCAAATAAGTTCGTAGAGGCCAAAATTCACAATTTTATGAGCTATTAATTCATATTTTTTAACTATTTTTAGTTATGTAGATCTATGAAAAAATAATTTCATGGAGGCCGAATATCAACATTTCAGGAGCTATAACCCATAATTTTTTGCCAATTTGGTTATTTCGACCCTTTGGCAAATAATTTTATGAAGGCCAAAATTCAACATTTCATGACTTGTAACCCACAAATTTTTAATCATTTTGTAGTGACTAAAATTTAAGATTCCATGAGCAATAATACATGATTTGTTACCATTTTTAGTCATTTTGACCCTAGTCAAATAATCTCACGGTGGTGGAAGTTCACTGTTTCATGACTTATAACCCATGATTTTATCTATTTTTAGTCATTTCAACCCATTGTCTAATAATAGTACGGTGGCCAAAATTCATGAATTCGTGAGCTTATAAGCCACTATTTTAACCATTTTAGTTGTTTTCACTTATCTGCTTCTTTATTACTAAAGTTGAACAATAAAAAAGCTAAAATGAATAGTAACCTAAGGTTATGAACAATTAAAATGAATAACCAACTTATAATCTTTCTCCAAAACTAACCAACCTTAACTCCCACGTCTCTCTTCGATCAAAGCAACAATCATAAACTATAGAAATAGATGAATAGTAAGTCCTAATTAGATAAAAACTCCCCACGTTTCTCCAAACTACCTCTTCGTATTTGGGAAAACCTACCCCACCCCACATTCTCTCACTCTCTCTCTCACATTCCCCATCGATCTGCGAGTCCGCCCTCCCTTAGTCCCCTTCTCTCCCCTCAAACCCCAACGCCAACAACTAAATCCTCGCTTCAACTTAATCCTCGCTTCGATCTCGAGTTCTGTTGAAAATTTGAAGAAGGCGCAGGATAATGCTAAATCAATCCTTGATGCATCTGCTTCGGACTTTTGAACAGGACTAACGCTGCGAAGAAATGTCTGGGCTTTTTGTCTTTTTCCAACCGGAGATTGGCGGTGGCGTCATGTGCGGTAGGGGGTCGGGCGGTTGTGGATGCGCGAGCGTGGAGCAGTGCGGCGTTGCTTTATCAGTATGATTGCTGGTCGGCGCTTAAGTGCGTTAATGGTACTCAACAGGTAATTTGTTCTCTAATTGATAATTTTAATTTCTTTTTTTAAGGAATTGGTGAACTTTGTTGAGAGGCCCTTGAAAGTTTGTCCTTTCTCAGTTTACTATTTAGACTATGAACCATGTGACCCTCCCGCGGACCATCTCTTCTGGTCAAAATATTGCTGGAAGAAAATTAATCCATCGATATAAATGAAAATAAAGACATAGGGAAGCACACAATGAATATCATTGTACTTTCGAGTATAAATAACATAGTAATTTGGAGAATAAGCATCAACGTACTAAAATAATAAGTCTTTTTTTTTTCCTCATTTGAGACATAGATCTTTTTGTTTTCACGCCTTTTCTGATGTTTAGTATGCTATCATAATTGCCATCATAGTATAGACAACCATGATTCATCTCGAGTATCAAAAAATAGGTAAGATTTGGGGGATTAATATTGAAAAACCAATAGCAATAATGGATCTTTATTGAAATATCCAAAAATGTAACTCTTAAAGCTACGAAATAAATCAATTCCTTTCCTAACTCAAGTTTTTTGTGGTGGTTTCTTGACTCAAGGTTTAATGGACGAAATTTTTTATTTATTGCATAATCCTACTACTAAATCAGAAAATTTTTATTTAATTCTCTAATTTTCATATGAAAATTTCTGATTAAATTTCTAAATTTTCATCTTTTTTCCTTAAATTTGTAAAGAAATTTCTCATTTTTATCCTTAAATTTTGATCTATAATATTTACTGTAGTGGTAGTCAAAGTTCACCTTAGACTGAATATTTAATGGTGGTATAAACTGCATTAAATTATAGTATGATATGAATTGCCATTTATTTGTATAAATAGCATGCATTAGATATATAAATACTAATGACGTGTGCACAAGATATACCGGTGTTACTAATGAGAAATAGATTTTTGAATTTCAATTAACTTCTGTAGAAAGTGAGTTGTAGAGATTCTCTACATTCAAAGACAGAGGAACATCTATCTGCGAGTATCTTCTGTTCACAATGACAGAGATTTGTTGCCATACTTTTTGAGTCTAATGTATAATTTTATTTTAATTAATATGAACATCATGGACCGAGGAATTAGTGTTCAAGTGAGTATGTAGAATATTTTAACGCATCTATCAGCTGTGTGCATATATCTATGAAAATTCTAAAAGGAGCTGCCCAATTATAGTGTCTACCCTCGCATATAGATGTTCAATATGTTTCTAACCACTTATGTATGAATTTGATTAACAGCGAAAGTGAGGAAAATAATTCAGCGCTTAAAATCATGCTTATTAGCATACTTAAACTGTCTTTACATTCTTACAAGATAATTGCTAAACTATATTCATATTGTACTTTATAGTAACACATTGTTTCATACTACGAATTTCAGTATTAGAGGATCTTTCTTACTTGATGAAATTATTAAGTGCATACTAATGGAATTAAATCTTGATGCAGGAACTAGGTATCTAGCCTTCGATAAAAGAGCACAAATTTTGGACACATAAGATAATTTGTGTACGGTAAAATCAGTTTCCCTTGGGAATTTGTAGAAAATCTTTTAGAAACCGTGCTTTGCACGGGTCTAAATACTAGTTGTTAATAATTCCATGGTGGTCAAAATTTATGATTTCTTGAGCAATAGTCAATATTTTTTTGTCACTTTAATTATTTTGATCCATTGGCGAATAATCCTATGATTGACAAGATTTGCGATTAAGCTATAACTCATAGTTTTCGGCCATTTTTATCATTTTACCCCATTGAAAAATAATTTCATAGAGTCTAAATTCACAATTCCATGAGCTATAATCCATGATTTTTGGCCATTTTTAGTCATGTTAACATTTAACCAATAATTTTACAATGACCAAAACTCATGATTTCATGAACTATAACTCGTGAATTTTTACCATTTTTAGTCATTTCAATCCATTGGCTAATAGCTTCATGGTGGCCAAATTTCAAGATTCCATGAACTATAATTCATAATTGTTTTGTCATTTTTAGTTATTTTGACCAATTGTCAAATAATCTCACGGTGGTAGGAATTACTGTTTCATGACCTATAACCTACAATTTTGGTAATTTTTAGTTATTTCAATCCATTGTCAAATAATATCACGGTGACCAAAATTCACGATTTCGTGAGTTATAATCCACTATTTTTAGCCATTTTAATCATTTTAACGTGTTGGTAAATAATTCCATGGTGGCCCAAATTCACAATTTCCTGAGCAATAATCCATATTTTTTTACCATTTTTAGATGATTTGACACATGGCAAACAATCTTGTGGTGGACAAAATTCATGATTTCATGAACTATACCCACAAATTTTGGTCATTTTAAGTCATCTCGATCTATTGACAAATAATTTCATGGAGTCCAAATTCCTAATTCTATGAGCTATAATCTATGATTTTTGACCCTTCTTAGACATTTCAACCATTTCCCATAATTTCATGTAGTCGAAACTCATGATTTTATGAGCTATACAAGCCATGATTTTGGGTCATTTTAAGTCATTTTGACTTGTTAGTAAATAATTTCGAAGTGCCTACAATTTACATTTTCATGAGCTATGACCCACAATTTTTATCTATTTTCCTTTATTTTGACCCATCGGCAACTAAATTCATGGAGACCAAACTTTACAATTTCATGAGCTAAAACACACAATTGTTCTACTTTTAGTCATTTTGACCTATTGGCAAATTATTTCACGCTCACTAAAATTAATGATTTTATGAGCTATAAACCATGATTTTTTGGCTAATAATTTTGCTCTATTGGTCGATAATTTTGCTAACTCCAAACTTCATGATTTTATAAGCTATAGCCCACGATTATTGGTTTTTTCTAGTTGTATCGACCCATTTGCAATTAATTTCACAGAAGTCAACATTCACAATTCCATGAGCTATAACCCCCCGATTGTTGGCCATTTTTTACTCATTCTAACCTGTTGAAAAATATTTTTATGGAGGCTAAAATTTAAGATTTCATGAGTTATAACCAATAATTCTTTTTATTTTTTGTATTTTTAACTAGTTCCCAAATAATATCACGATGGCCAAAATTAATGATTTTGTGAGGTATCCCCTAGGATTTTTGGCTATTTTTCATTGTTTGGACCCATTGGCAAATAATTTCTCAGTGGACAAATTCACAACTTCGTGAGCTATTACCCACAAATTTTTCCATATTTTATCATTTTGATCTAATAAAAAATAATTTCGCGAAGTCAAATAATGATTTTATGAGATAATCCATGATTTTTGGCCATTTTTGGTCATTTTAACTCATTGCCAAATAGTTTTGCGGTGGTGAAATTTTATAATTTCATGGGCTATAATCCATAATTTTTGAACATTTTTAGTTGCTTTGATCCATTGGCAAATAATTCATCATAGGCCAAAACTCATGATTTCATGAACTATAACCCGCAATTTTTTGGCATTTTAGTCATTTCAATTCATTGGCAAATAATTTTACCGTGGCTAAAATTCAAGATTCCATGAACTATAATCCACGATTATTTTCCATTATTAGTCATTTCAACCCCTTGTCAAATAATCTCACGGAGGTGAGAGTTCACTGTTTCATGACCTATAACACAGTTTTTAATTGTTTCAACATGTTGTCAAATAATATAACGGTGGCCCAAATTTGTGAATTTGTAAGCTATGACCCACTATTTTTAGTCATTTTAGTCATTTTTGAATTATTTGTAAATAATTTCATAGTGACCAAAATTCATGATTTCTTGAGCAATAATCCATAATTTTTACCCATTTTAGTCATTTTGACCCATTAACAAATAATTCTACGGTGGACAAAATTCACGATTTTGTGACCTATATCTCACGATTTTTGGTCTTTTTTATCATTTCGACTCATTGACAAATAGTTTCATAGAGTCCAAATTCATAATTTTATGAGCTATAATCGATGATTTTTGGCCACTTTTAGTCATGTAAACCATTTAACCAATAATTTTACATTGGCCAAAATTTACAACTTAATGGGCTATAATCCACATTTTTTTGGCTATTTTTAGTCCTTTAGACCCATTTGTAAATAATTTTACGGAGGCCAAAGTTCATGATTTCATGAGTGATAACCAATAAATTTTGTCCATTTTTATTCATTTTGACCCATGGCAATTAATTTTGTGGAGGCCAAACTTCACAATTTCCTAAGCTAAAACCCACAATTTTTTATTTTTAATCATTTTGACCCATTACTAAATAATTTCACAGTCACAATTCATGATTTCATGAGCCATAAACCTTGATTTTTTTTATTTTTAGTCATTTCGATCCATTTGCCAATAATATCACAGAGTCCAAACTTCATGATTTCATAAGAGATAACCCATGATTTATGGCCATTTGTAGTTTTTTCAACCCAATGTAAATAATTTCACAGAGGCCAAAATTCACAATTTCATGAGCTATAGCTATGAATTTTGGCTATTTTTTAGTCATTTCAACCTTTTGGATAAGATTTTTACGGAGGCTAAAATTCAAGATTTCATTAGTTATAATCCACGATCTTTTCTATTTTTAATAGTTTTAACCCGTTGTCAAATGATGTCACATTGGCCAAAATTAAACATTTTGTGTGCTATAATCCATGATTTTTAGCTATTTTCAGCCATTTGAATCCATTGACAAATAATTCTGTGATGGCCAAATTTCATGATTTCTAGCGGTATAAACCATGATTTTTTTTTTACCATTTTTAGTCATTTCAACCCGTTGGCAAATTATTTTGTGGTAAATAACAATTTACAATTTCATGGGCTATAACCCATAATTTTTGGCCATATTATATCATTTTGACCAAATGAAAAATAATTTTGTAGGGTCTGAATTCATGAGTTCATGAACTACGATCCACGATTTTTGGCCATTTGTAATCCTTTTAACCCATTGCCAAATAATTTTGTGATTGCCAAAATTTATAATTTTATGGGCAGTAATCCATGATTTTTGAACATTTTTAGTTATTTGGACCCATGGGCAAATAATTCCGTGGAGGCAAAACCTCATGATTTCATGAGCTATAAGTCTATAACCCGCAATTTTTTGCCATTTTTAGTCATTTTATTTCATTGGCAAATGATTTTGCTGTGGCCAAAATTCAAGATTTCAGGAGCTATAATCCATGATTTTTTTCCATTTTAGTCATTTCGATCCATTGTCACATAATCTCACGGTGGGGGGAATTATCTGTTTCATGACCTGTAAATCACAATTTTGGCCATTTTTAGTCAATTCAACCCTGTCAAATACTATTACGGTGGTAAAATTCATGATTTCATGCGCTATAACCCACTATTTTTAGCCGTTTTAATCATTTTAACCGGTTGGTAAATAACTCCATGATGGCCAAAATTCACATTTTCTAAGCAATATTCCACAAATTTTGGCCACTTTTAGTTGTTTGGACCCATGATAAATAATCACGCGGCAGACAAAATTTATGATTTCATGAGCTATAACTACGATTTTTGGTTTTTTAACCATTTCAACCTATTGACAAGTAATTTCATCGAATCCAAATTGATAATTATGTGAGCTATAATCCATAATTTTTGGCCATTTATAGTCATTTCAACCATTTGCCAAATAATTTCATGGAGTTCAAATTCACGATTTATGAGCTATATAACCAATGATTTTTGGCCATTTTAAGTCATGTCGAGTTGTTGGTAAATAATTTCGTAAAGGGCAAAATTCACGTTTTCATGAGCAATGACCCATGATTTTAGCCATTTTATCATTACAACCACTTGGAAATTATATTCATGGATATCAAACTTCACAATTTCATGAGCTATAAAACACATGATTTTTTTCCATGTTTATCATTTGAACCATTGGCAAATAATTTTGCATTCGCCAAAATTCATGATTTCATGAACTATAAACGATGATCTTTTTCTATTTTTAGTTATTTCAATCTATTGACCAATGAATGGCAGAGTAAAAACTTAAAGACTTCATAATTTGTAACACATGATTTATTGCCATTTCTAGTCGCCTCGACTCATTGGCAAATAATATCATAGAGGTTAAAATTCATAATTTCATGAATTATAACCCATGACTTTTGACCATTTCTTAGTCATTTTGACCTGTAGAAAAAGATTTTTGCAGAGGAAAAAATTTAAGATTTATGAGTTATAACCCACATTTTTTTCCTTTTTATAGTTTTAACCCGTTGTCAAATAATATCACGCTGGCCAAAATTAATGATTTATTGACCTACAACCCACGATTTTTGGTAATTTTTAGTCGTTTGGACCCGTTGTCAAATAATTGTGTGGTGGCCTAAATTCGCAATTTCATGAGGTATAATCAACTTTTTTTTGGCTATTTTTAGTCTTTTTTAACTTGTTGGCAAATATCTTAGTGGTGGAAAAAACTCATGATTTTTTCAGCTATAATCCACAATCTTTAGCCATTTTTTATCATTTTCACCTAATGAAAAATAATTTAATGAAGTTAAAATTTATTATTTCATGAGTTATAATTCATGATTTTTAAAGCAATTTTAGCCATTTCAATCCATTTCGTGGTGGGCAAATTTTACAATTTCATGGGCTATAATCCATGTTTTTTGAATATTTTTAGTTTTTCGATCCATTGGTAAATAATTCTATGGAGGCCAAAACTCATGATTTCATGAGGTATAACCCACAAAATTTTGTCAATTTTAGTCATTTCAATCCGTTGGTAAATAGTTGCGTTGTATGAGCTATAACCCATGTTTTTTTTTAAATTTTTAGCCATTTGACTCATTCTCAAATAATTTCGCGGTGGTGTGATTTCACTGTTTCATGACCTATAACCCATGAATTTGGCCTTTTTTAGTCGTTTCAACCCATTGTCAAATACTATCATGTTGGCCAAAATTCACGATTTCGTGAGCTATAACCCACTATTTTTAGCCATTTAAATATTTTTGGCCTATCGGTAAATAATTCCATGCTGGCCAAATTTCAAGATTTCCTAAGCAATAATCCATCATTTTTTGCCATTTTTAGTCTTATGACCCATTGGCAAATAATCCTGTAATTGTCAAAATTCACGATTTCATGAGCTATAACCCACGATTTTTTGCTATTTTCTATCGTTTTGACCCATTGATAAATAATTTTGCATAGGCCAAAATTCCTATTTCCATGAGCTATAACCCACAAATTTTGTCCATCTGATAATTTCGTGATAGCCAAACTTCACAATTTCGTAAGTTAAAATGCATGACTCATGATTTTTAGTCATTTCCATTGGCAAATAATTTCACGGTGGCTAAAATGCACAATTTCATTAGCTATTACCCACAATTATTAGGCATTTTTAGTCATTTTCACCCATCAATAAATAATTTTGCAAGGACAAAAAATCACAATTTTATTAGCTATAACCCATTATTTTTATCCATTATTAGTTGTTTAGACCAATTGGCAAATAATTTTATAGAGGACAAAATTCAAGATGTCATGAGTTGCAACCCACGATTTTTTGGCATATTGATGTCGTTTCAACTAGGTGACAATTGTAGACGACTAAAATATACTTTATTGGACCAATGTTGAGTCCAAGTCCAAGAAGTAAACATCCATGAGCTAAACAGTTCAGAAGGGCTCAAGCATCAACATATGGTAGGTTACAGCGAAGTTCACTTGGATCACATGTGAACATGACTGCATCTGAGCTAAAGAGGACCTAAGGCCGAGTCAATTCTCAAGTTGGACTCATGGCCAAGTCAAGAGGGCGTCCTCAAATCGGCCGAGTCAATAAACGAGTTCAAGTCAAATTCTAAGTCAAATCTAAATTTAGCTTGTCCAACCCATAACGAAGCTCACGCAAGTCATAACGAAGTTCACTATCAAGACCAAGACAAAGTAAAACTTCTAGCGGGGCTCGCCCAAAACGAGTTTTTCCAAATAGTTCACATGGGCAACATAGCGAAGCGTCGAAGCCTTAGTGAAGCTAGCCGAAGCCGCAACGAAGCTCACCAAAGATTTAGTAAAGCTCAACCAAGCAGCAGCGAGCTTCGCCCAATAGCCCACATGAGCCATGTCATCCATTCTAGCGAAGTTCGCTGATGGTCATTATTGGTGAACCTCGCTATGGCCATTATTGGCGAACCTCACCCATATCCATTATTGGTGAACCTCGCCCATGGTCGTTATCGGCGATCCTCGCGTATGACCGTTTTCAGAGGCTACTTTTAAGGAAGCGGTTAATGACTACTAACTCAAAAGGAGAGTTAATGATCACTAAGTTACCCATTAAAGGGGAGATAATGACCACTAACTTCCTCATTTAATGGAGTTAAAGCCCATTAACTCACTCCATAATGCTCCCAATCCTATAAATAGGCATGATCAATACGAAGCAAAGAGTAAAAGAGAGCATGAAAATAGGTTTGGAGAGCTTAGCACATGCATTACAATCGCAACCTTATTGAGCGATATTGCTAAGAGAAGACTGAGTTATCTTCCGAGCAATTCAATCCTCATCAATAGCAAAAGACCCATCGTCTTAATTAGCGCGTTAATGGAGTACAAGATCGATGCTCCACCGGCATACAGAATTTCTTTTATTATAATGGAGTACAAAATTTTCTTAGTTTCATTGTATTTCTTTTATTATAATCTGCATTACAATATAAAAGAACCTGAAACAACAATTAATCTCGCAAATGCCAAAATTTAAGGTTTTATGAGCTATAACCCATATCTTTTTCCATTTTACAAGTCATTTTGACCCATTGCCAAGAAATTTCGCGGAGGTCAACATTCAAGATTTCATGAGCTATATAACTCACAAATTTTGGCAATTTTTAATCGTTTTGACCTTTTGTCAAATAATTTCTTGGAGGCTAAATTAAAAGATTTCATGAACTATAAACAACAATTTTAGCAATTTTTAATCATTTCAATCTGTTGTCAAATAATTTTGCCATGGAGAAAAATGACGATTTCGTGGGCAATAACCCCCCGATTTATGGCTATCTTTAGTCATTTTAACTTATAGGCAATATAATTTCATGAAGGTCAAACTTCACAATTTCATAAGTTATAACCCATGATTTTTTGGGATTTCTTATCATTTTGACCACTTGGCAAATAAATTTACAGAAGCTAAAATGCAAGATTTCATGAGCTATAGCCCTCATATTTTGGCATTTTAAAGTTGTTTTGACCCGTTGACAAGTAATTGGCAGAAGCCCAAATTCACAATTTCATAAGCCATGAGCCACGATATTTTCCATGTTTAAGTCATTTCGACCATTGGCAAGTAATTTCGCGGAGGTTAAAATTTAAAACTTCATGAGCTATAACCCATTGTTTTTGGCTATTTTTAACCATTTTGACTTATTATCAAATAATTTCATGGAGGCCAAATCGTTAGTTGTTTTGACCAATTGTCAAATAATTTCACCATGGCAAGTATTTATGATTTTGTGAGCTTTAACCCCCTCCCCCCCCGTGGGGGGGGGGGGGGGGGGGGGGGGGGGGGGGGGGGGG
>BQKN01063028.1:282274-293115 GCA_022839385.1 Asparagus kiusianus
CATGAGCTATAACTCAAGCTTTTTGGCCATTTTTAATCGTTTCAACCTTTGGCAAATAATTTTATGGAATAATAATTTTATGATTTTATGAGTTATAACCCGTGATGTTCAGCCATTTCTACTCATTTCGACCAATTGGTAAATGATTCCGTAGAGGCCAAAATTTGCGATTTTATGAGCTATAACCCATGATTTTTGGCATTTTGTCATTTTAACCCATTGGGAAATAATTTTGTGGAGGTCAAAATTTATTATTTCATGAGCTATAACCTATGATTTTTTTTTCCATTTTTAGTCGTTTAGTCCTATTGACAAAAAAATTTGTAGAGGCTAATATTCACGATTTTATGAGCTTTGACCCTTGATTTTTGGCCATTTTTATTTGTTTTGATTTATTAAAAAATAATTTTATGGATGCCAAAATTTATGATTTTATGAGCTATTACCCACAATTATAGGACATTCTAGCAAATAATTTTGTGGAGGTTAAAATTCAAGATTTCGTGAGCTATAACCCATGATTTTTAGCTATTTTTAGTTATTTTGACCCATTGTCTAATAATTCTATAGTGGCCAAAATTTATGATTTTCTAAGCTCTAACCCACAATTGTTGGCCATTTTCAGTTGTTTTGACCTCTTAGCAAATAATTTCAGAAAGGACAAAATTCACGATTTCATGAGTTATAACTATGATTATTGGCCATTGTTAGTCATTTCGAACCAATAGTAAATAATTTCGTGACACCCAGACTTCATAATTTCATGAGCTATAACTCAAGCTTTTTGGCCATTTTTAATCGTTTCAACCCTTGGCAAATAATTTTATGGAATAATAATTTTATGATTTTATGAGTTATAACCCATGATGTTCAGCCATTTCTACTCATTTCGACCAATTGGTAAATGATTCCGTAGAGGCCAAAATTTGCGATTTTATGAGCTATAACCCATGATTTTTGGCATTTTGTCATTTCAACCCATTGGGAAATAATTTTGTGGAGGTCAAAATTTACTATTTCATGAGCTATAACCTATGATTTTTTTTTCATTTTTAGTCGTTTAGTCCTATTGACAAAAAAATTTGTAGAGGCTAATATTCACGATTTTATGAGCTTTGACCCCTGATTTTTGGCCAATTTTATTTGTTTTGATTTATTAAAAAATAATTTTATGGATGCCAAAATTTATGATTTTATGAGCTATTACCAACAATTATAGGACATTCTTGGCCACCGTGAAGGCCAAAATTCATAAGTTCATGAGCTATAACCATGATATTTGGCTACGTTTAGTTGTTTAGACCCATTTGCAAATAATTTCGTGATGGTGAAAATTTATATTTTTATGAGCTATAACTGATAATCATATTTTTATTATATTTTTTATACCCTCGGTATCTATCTTATAAATAAACATGTCACTAATAATATGTTTTATCTTAACTTGCAGGGTTAATGAATAAAAGCTCAAAAGAATCAAATTCTCTGATTTTCTACCATTTATTGAAGCCAAAATATGAAGACAAAAGAATGCCCAAAAAATCTCAAGGATCCCGGGTCAAGAAATTAACAAAAAAGAAAAAACTATTGCAAACCAATCAGTTGGCCGACCGATTAGTTCATAACAGAAATAATTTCTAGCTGAGAAATTTAATTCTTGTTCTCCAATCAATATCCTATGGCTCTTATTCATTATTGTAGGCTATAAATAAGGATAGATTTTGATGGGTTACAGTGTGAAAAAGTTTGTAAAAACTCCATTTGCAGAGGAGGGTTAATCTTAATTGGGAAACCTTCCAAAATTATAAACTTTGTTTGTAATTAATAAAATAATTTTTTTTATCTCTTTATATCTTTCTTTTCGTCTCTTTATTATTTGATGAAGATGAAGATGAAGACGAAGATGGAGATTTGCCTTCAAGAGGTTAGAATCCTCTTGCAATGTAAAATTTCTTTTATATATATATATATATATATATATATATATATATATATATATTAGATATTCATGTTTTAGAATTTTCTTTTCTTTTTCTTAGTAGATTAGATTTATTTTGATGTCATATAAAGTAGATTTACTTTCATGCTCTTTTATTTTTTTCCTTGTCCTTTTATTTTATAGTATGGATTTATTTTCTTATATAGTTTAGATTTTCTTTTATGCTCTGTTATTTTTATAGCTTAGATTTATTTTTGTATTCATAACTTAAATCTTTATTTCTTTTTTCTTATTTTTCTCTTTGTAGTTAGTTTTCATTTTTATTCCCCTTCTTTTATTTCTTTATTTTTAATTTCAAAATATAGAGCTAAAATCTTGTAAGAAATCAAAAATTGTATGAAATTAGTTTGCTTTCTTTTATGATTTGTGAATTATTTTCTTATGCCTAAAATGATCATGTTTAGGATAATCAACTAGAAAACAAATTAGTAGAAGAAGAATTTGATAATCTGTGTTTATCTTGAGTGGTTTGATAGGTTATGCTCATGAATTCTAGAATTAATATCTAGTTATTCTTTTCATGAATGTTAATTTTACGTGGATGATAGTTTGATATGTTATGCTTTCCTTATGTGGTTCGATAGTCTATACTTAATAAATTTAAAGTAAAATATCATAAAAAGAGAATAGTTCATAAATCCTAAGTGAAATTAACTAGTCGATTTAATTATAGATTCATCATTTCTCTAATTGTTTTATCCATCTTTTACTTGTGATTTTCCTCCTTATTCTTGATATTCCTTTATCCGATTCTTGATTTTATTTTCCTATAATTTCTTCTCCCCTCTTAATCTAGCTTTTCTTTAGTTGCATATAATCACACTCACTCTCTTTATCTCTCCATAATTGTCTCTCTTAATTATCCACACACACGGCGTAGAAACTAATTTTGATTATTTTCTACAATAACTTTCTCATTGGATCGACATCTTTTATACTAAATTGATAGTTCTGCACTTGCAATTTAGGTTTTATTTATTTCCTATCAATAACCGATAATTTTTTGTCATTTTTAGTCATTTTAATCCGTTCGCAAACAATTTCATTAAGACCAGAATTTACAATTTCATGAGCTATAACTCATAATTTTGGCCATTTTTTAAACCACTATTTCAACTATTTGACAAGTAATTTCATGAAGGCCAAAATTCAACATTACCTCAGCTATAACTATAATTCTTTTACCATTTTTAGTCATTTTGACTTGTTAAAAATGCCAGAATTAAACATCTCATAGACTATAACCAATAATTTTTGGTCATTTTTAGTTGTTTTGACCCGTTGGTAAATTTCACAAAGGAAAATTTCGGAATTTCATGAGCTATAACCCATTATTTTGGCTATTTTTAGTTATTTTGACATGTTGACAAATAATTTGTATTCACAATTTCATAAGTGTAATTCAAGATTTTTGGTCATTTTAGGTCATTTCAACTTGCTGTCAAATAATTTCACTGAGGGCCAAATTAAAAAATTCATAGCCTATAACCTATGTTTTTTAGCCATTTTCAGGCGTTCCAACCCGTTGTCAAATAAATTAGTGATGGCAAAATTTTAAGATTTTGTGAGCCACAATCCATGATGTTTACCCTTTTTTTTTATTTTGACCCGTAGGCAAATAAATTCATGGAAGCCAAAATTTATGGTTCGTAAGCTATAACCCATTGTTACTAGCCAAAATTCTCGATTTCGTATCAATAACCCATAATTTTTTTAATTGTTGTTTGTTTCGAAAGAATGTAAATTTATATTCTAATTCATTGTTCATAATTTTTGTAGACTATAACTCATAAATTTTGCCATTTTTTATTCATTTGGAACAAATTTAAATTATTAGTGTGTACATACAAATTCGTGGTCTTCATGAGATGTAACCCACAGTTTTGCCACTTTCACTTCGTTATGTGAATGTAAATTTATGTCAGTGTGCTAAGATTTTTGTCAATTTTAGTTCATATAGGATGAATCTAAATTTATTATGTGAACATCAAACTTTTCATTATTCATGAGATGAGATATATAACCCATGATCTTCTAAAAAAATTTATATGTTTTAGAAGAATGTAAATTTATTTTTTACTTTACAATACGCAATTTTCATGGGTTGTAACAACCGATTTTTGTTTTTTTATTATTTTTGGGATGAATATAATTTATTTGTAAGTATATCAACGTTCACAAATTTGATGAGAAATAACCAACAATTTTTATCAATTTTAGTTCATTTTGAATGAATGCAAATTAATAATGTATACATAAAAAAATGTGACTTCATAGGCTTTAACCCACGATTTCTGTCAATTTATATTCTTTTCCAAAAAATCTAAATTTATTATGTTAACTTCATAGGCTTTAACCCATGATCAAGCTTGCAAGGACAACCACCACAACTTCATCCCATTCGTTTTCGATACGTTTGGTTTCCTTGCAGCTGATACGGTGGAGTTTCTCAGGAGGGTACAGAAATTCATGAATAAGAATGTAGTGACAGCAGGGTCCGCTGAGTACGTGTTTCGTAGGTTGGGTTTTGCAATTCAAAAAGGATTAGCGGCGCAACTTGTTGCCCGCTTGTTATCATCACATGTGTAATATTTTTATGTTTGTTTATGTTAACATAAAAATTCATAATTTTCTTGAGCTATAACCCTTAAATTTTGTCAACTTTGGTTCATTTCGAAACAATATAAATTTATTACTTTAAAATTCATAATTTTATGGGTTATAACATATGATCTTTGACATTTTTTGTTTGTCTGAAATGAATATAAATTATTTATGTGTACATTAAATTCACAATTTTATGAGCTATGACCATCAATCTCGTCACTTTTGGTTTTTTCAAACGACTCTAAATTTATTGTGTGAACATCGCACTTGGTCGTGTTTATGAGCTACAACCCATAATGTTTTTAAAATTTGATTAATTTCAAAAGAATGTAAGTTTATTTTGTTTACTTTGAAATTTGTGATTTTCATGGACTATAATCCACGATTTTTTTATTTTTGTTCATCTCCAAATAATCTAAATTTATAACATGAACATAAAATTTATATTTTTCATGAGGTATAACTAACGAATTTTATCAATCTAGGTTCATTTTGGAAGAATGTAAATTTATTTTGTATTTACTTTAAAACTCATGATTTTTATGGGCTATAGTCTATGATTATTGTTATTTTTTGCTCATTTAGAGATTAGAACAAATATAAATTATTTATTACATCGAAGTTAATGATTTTCATGAGCTATAATCTATAATTTTTGTTACTTTTGGTCCGTTTCAAGCAATATAAATTATTTGTCTATATATTAAAATTCAAGATTTTTATGGGCTATAACACATGACCTTTATCCAATTTGATTCATTTTGAACAAAATCTATATTTATTATGTAAACATCAAAATTCATGATATTCATGAGCTATAACCCATAATTTTTGTCATTTACATTTTTTATGAGATATAACTAACGAATTTTATCAATATATGATTTTTGTTATTTTTTGCTCGTTTAGAAAAATTTTAATTTCATGAGCTATAACACATAATTTTTATCATTTTTTATTCATTTCAAATGAATGCTAATTTATTATGTGTACATCTAATTTGCGATTTTTTTGCGTTATAACCAATAGTTTTTGTCAGTTTTTGTTGTTTCAAATAAACGTAAATTTATATTTTGTACATAAAAAATCATATTTTTCATGGGATATTACCCATGACTTTTGTTACTTTGTTCATTTCCAACGAATCTAAATTAATTATGTGAATATAGGAATTTTTTATTTTCATCAGCTATGACCCGTGATTTTTGTCAAATTTGTCTTGTTTTGAAAGATTGTAAATTTATTTTGTTTACTTCTCATGATTTTTAAGAGCTATAAACTATGATTTCTGTCACTTTTTGCTAGTTTAGAATGAATGTAATTATTTGTGTGTAAATCCAAATTCGTGATTTATGTGTTCTATAACCCATAAATTTTGTCACTTTTGGTTTGTTTTGAATATAAAAATAAGTTAATTGTGTATACATCAAAATTTATGATTTTTAAGGACTAAGATCCATAATTTTTTTCAATTTTAATTTCTTTTGAACGAATCTAAATTAATTTTGTGAACAACAAAATTTGTTATTTTTAGAGAGCTAGAACCTATGATTTTTGTTAATTTTGATTTATTTCATAATATTATAAATTTATTTTAATTAGTTCAAAATTCATGTTTTCATGAGCTATGACCCACAAATTTTGTTAATTTTTGTTCATTTCCAATGAAACTAGATTTATTATGTGAACATTAAATTTCTTGATTTTCATGAGCTATAACCCATAATTTTTATCAATTTAGGTTCGTTTCGGGAGAGCATAAATTTTTAATTCAAAGTTCACTATTTTAATGGGCTAATATATGATTTTTTTTTCATTTTTTCGTTCATTTAGGATAAATATAAATTATTTGCATATATGAAATTTTGGGATTTTCACGAGCTATAACCCACGATTTTTTTCACTTTTGCTTTGTCTCGAACCAATGTAATTTAATTGTGTACTTCGTTTTTCATCAGTTTTGGTTCGTTTTGAACAAATCCAATTTTATTATCTGAGCATCAAATTTCGTGATACTCGTGAGCTATACCCCCATGATTTTTGTTAGTTTTTATTCATTTCAAAAGAATGTAAATTTATTTATTTTTTCCTAAAAAATCACGGTTTTCATGGTCTATAACATCTGATTTTTTGTTTTTGGTTCATTTTGAAATGAATATAATTTATTTGTGTGTACATCATGAGCAATTTTGATGAGCTATAATACATGATTTTCATCAACTTTCATTCATTTTGAACAAATATAAATTTATAATGTGTACATAACAATTTACGATTTTCATAGGTTATAACACAAGATTTATATGTGTGTATAAAAATTTTCATTATCTATGACCCACAATTTTTGTCAAATCTTGTTCATTTTGGATTAATATAAATTTATTTGTGTACATTAAAATTCACGATTTAGTAGGTTATAACCCTGGATTTTTGTCAATTTTCACTTTCATTAAGGAATCTTAATTTATTATGTGAATGTTAAAATTTGTAATTTTTATGAGCTATGACCAATGATTTTTTTTTCAATTTGATTCCTTATAGAAGAATGTAAATTTGTTGTATTTACTTTAAAATTTGAGATTTGCATGCACTATACCTTACAGAATGAATGTAAACTTATTATGTACATAAAATTGTGTGATTTTTATGGGCTATAACTCGCAATTTATTTCAATTTTAATTCGTTTTGAATGAATATAAATTGTGTATACTTCAAAATTTGAGATTTTTATGAGCAATAACCATACTTTTTGTCGTTTTTGGTTGTTTGAACGAATGTAAATTTATTTTGTGTACATAAAATTATAGATTTTTGTGGGCAATACATTTTTTCAACTTTGGTTCATTTCAAAATAATGTAAATTTATTTTTTTATTTTAAAATTCATAATTTTCATGGACTATAACTCATTACTTTGTCATTTTTCCTTCGTTTGGAAGGAATATAAATTATTTTTGTGTGCATTAAACTTATTGATTTTCATGAGTCAACCATGATTTTAGTCAATTTTAAATTGAACCAAGAGATGCCCGAACTAAACTAATTTAGTGGGTAAATTTTGGCCAATAAAAACCAGATCAATTTTGAGCAAGATTTTTTGCCACCAAAATATTAGAAAAAAAAAAAAACCAAATCTCAGTCTCAGAGGTACCCAACCCACGGCATGCTTAGATTTAAGTCCCAGTGGGCTCATTTGCCCTGGATTCTCGGTTCCACTCCACTCTTTTAAATTTATAATTGGATGTCCACGGCTTAGGACTAGTTAATTGCAGCTGTTTTTGGGCCATAAGAATCTTAGAAAAATGACCCATTATAAAACTTAAATTCGCAAAAATTACTATTTTATTTTGTAACACATTGTTTGAATCAAACCACAACAAAATTGACTAGCTAACGCTATACTTGATTCCAAAGAGCCATCATTTAGATTCTCTTAAACTATATCCATTTCATGATGTGGGACTAAACTAGGGCTATCACGGATATATAGAAGCGAGGATAGACATCTACTACTAAGCTATGGTAACATGGTTGTACCCTCAAATGTTGTATGGCAATGCCATGGCATAAAAATCGACCAGACAATATGGGAAAATTTTTTAAAACCATAAATATGTCTTTTTTGAAATTCGTCAACACAATATGTCTTTTTTAAAAGGACAAATTTTCAAAATAGACATTATTAGAACTTTATTTGTAAAAATTAACCCCTCTAAGATTTAATTACCATTTTCAACCTAGTTTCAGCCAATACTTCACGGGATTTTAAATCCCGTGAAGTTTAGTTG
Source organism: Asparagus kiusianus (assembly GCA_022839385.1). NCBI lineage: Eukaryota > Viridiplantae > Streptophyta > Magnoliopsida > Asparagales > Asparagaceae > Asparagus > Asparagus kiusianus. The sequence goes on from BQKN01063028.1 coordinate 290,669, forward strand.
CTAAATTACTCAGCCTAATCACGATTAGGTTGGGTAATTAGGCACTAAATTTCCTAGGATTTAGAATCCCGTGAAGTTTTATTCACCATTATCGACCCAGTTTCAGCGAAAATGGTGAATAAATTGCAAATGGGTTAATTTTTACAAATAAAGTTCGAATAGGGTCAATTTTGAAAATTAATCATTTTTAAAACCATAAAATATGTATGTCCTTTTCAGAAGACTATTAGACATATAACCTTTTCTTGCAAACCCAATAGCGCAATATTTTACTTTCCACCTTTTTAAATTTCTAAATTTTTTTATATATCAATTATAATAAAAAAAAGATCTTGAATAAGACCCTTGTCCTCTTTAGAAAGTCACTCTTGAAACTGAACGGCTCAAAAATATTAGAAGCCCACCGCGAAGGCTGTAGCCATCACCCCCTACACTTTCGTTTCTCAACATTTACAAGCAACTTGCTCAAATATCCCACAAACTTTTCTGTTAAAAAAAAAAGCAAGAAAAAAGGGATAAAACTCCTCTAAAGACTGAGACTGTGAAAGATTGTTAGGCTGTATATATACTGTGATGTAATTAGAGCAACCATGAGTTATGTGGCTTGCACTCATATTTAGTGCAGCAAAAAAGTGCTATCCAATGATAAGAAGCAACTCTCTTGTAGTGAGAGAGACGTTACGAGATAATGGCAAAAGATCAAATTAGGTATATCTCTAATAGCTAACATCAGCAGCAACAAATATGTGAAAGAAATAATAATTAAGAGAAAGTTTCGGTTGCTGATGAATATGATTTAACAAGGAAAGGAAAAAAGGAGAGACCTAATTACGCCATTTATGCAAAAAGGTTAGCATCCTGACTAAGATCATTTATGTTTGACAAAGAGAGAGGACCGTTCTCTTTATAAACCAACTGGACAATGACATTAAAGCCTTAATTTCACTAGATTTGGATAACGAGTCCAAGGAGTTAAAATGTAAAAAAACATAATAAACAATGTCGATGCCCCCACAAAAATAATATGGTGTTGCATAAAGAAAATAATGGTATGCTAGAATATTCGGATAACAATGCATCAGAATAACCACATTCTGCAGTAAATATTCGTGCATCTTTTGCTGATATGATGTTACATAAAGAAGCGGATGAGATGAAGAGCTAATGAGAATATAATCTGGATAGTAAATAATAATAATAATAATAATAATAGCAAAATAGAACTAAAGGAAGAAAGAAGGATTGATGTAGCCAACTCAGAGATTTCAGATAAACGTTTGTTGTCATCATGTATCTCAGACACGAAAAAAAAAACATTCAAAATTGCCATTATTTCCATCACGTAACTTCTTTTTTGAAATCTACAGCTAAAAGAAGAGGGGAAACTGCTCATCAAGTATTCAAATATCTCGATCACAAAAATGACAAATAGGCCATAATTTCAATCTCATAAACTTCTTATCAAACATATACGGCCAAAAACAATAGGAGAAAATACTTATCAAAAATTTCCGCATGCATGGCTGAAAGAAAATACGTGCCTTAAAAGTAGGATAGAAAATTATTTCCATGATAAGCAGAATGAACTGGAAACTCCTTACTTAACCAACCAAATATATGTGATCCACAAGAGATTTAGGTTTAATCTTTATGATGGACATGAGCATATCATGATAAGGACATAGCCACTTAAGTCCAGTATGCCTGTCAAGGGTTTTGATGCATAAAACTGACTGACTGTTACAGTCTGCATCAATGCCTGAAAATTCTGTTCAGGTGGCATCTGATGTGTACTAGAAAGTGACGGTGCATATATATTTGATCATGATGCCAGACTTATATCGATCCACTGTGGAGTCTGACATGATGAACGACATATATATCTCATGCGAATGGCAATGTTTAACAAAGAAAACCAAATCCAAGGTAATAGAATGATCTACATGTCCACTTACGTAGAGATACGACTATTTAAAGTTCACGCTGTCGAATGTGACAGCAACGGTTGATAAGAGCTCTTGCTTCTCAAAGCAGAACGCATAATTAGGTAACTTTCCAGGGCAATCCTTAGAATGTGGCTACAAAGAAGAAGTTTTGCTTTCTTGGGTTCCATCATTTACCAGATTGACAAGATTTGCAATGATACACCTTTAAGAGAAGTGAGAGATTCAGAGAATGCCAGTGAGGCAGTAGGGACTTCTCTTCTGCAGATACGTCTATATATATATATGAGAGAAAAATGGGTATGTTTGGTACCAAGCACAAGCTTTTGTGCTTGGTAGTGAGGTGACATATTTCCCTCCACTCATTGAAATCGGGGTCCACATTCACATGGGTTGGGGAGTGGCTGGGAATTGGAATGAGTGGATGGGAATAGGACACCTCACTACCAAGCACAAAATTTGTGCTTGGTACCAAGCATACCCGTTTTTCTCTCATATATATAT
>BQKN01063028.1:293515-305168 GCA_022839385.1 Asparagus kiusianus
TAATATGCAACACAAAACACTAAATATCATATCATCTAATTAGGTGCATCATTAGTTTACTATTGTTGCCTTTAGAGGTGAACGGAGGTTTATGCACAAATCACATATTACTTATAAACAAAGAAGAAGAGTACAAAATAGTGAATGTGAAAAGGTTCGGCAATTATTTAACCATGCACCCTGGGCTCGGGAATCATCACTTCTGAGTGAATTCCAGAGTGGCATCCACTAAAACCAACATTCATGACTCAAGATAAACTTAGTGTCAAATAGTGTTAATCGAAGATTTTGCTTGATCTAAAGGTTCTACCTAAAATAGTGGCCATGTTTGGTGAAGATGCCACTTGATTCTAAAAGAGGTACATATAATGCAAGCAACTGCAAGTTATTCCTGATAGAATGGAAAGAAATATCAGGGTACCAAGCTGAGGTATAGCACAAGTGTCCCTATCTAAGTCATCATGATTGTTAGATAAGAAACTGAGAGCCACATATTGCATTGAGATTTGCATCTGTATAAAAATGTGATGTGGCTATAGGTTGATGCTTTATATATAGATGATACGGTGTCGCAGGTTGATACTTTATACGTAGATGATACGGTAACGCTCATCACGCTCATGGGAGGATGATGACCTGTTGTGATAATATTTTTTAACGGTTTTTTTCAAGATTCATTGCTCTTTCTAACTTCCTTGTCAACATCTCAACCAGCATTCAACCAACCCCTATACCCTACAAGTCAAAATCATGCATAAATATTGTTGTTAAGTTAAAAGTTAGAGCCATATATAAGTCTATGTATTCTGATGTATTTTTAATCTTATCCTTCTTCAACATATGCATTACAGTATAGCTTTCTCCATTCTTATTCCTTTTCTCCTTTTTGGGTCATATGCGTTGCTAGGTGTAAATACCCTGATCCAAATCTTAACGGATGAAATAGCTATTGGTCATCTAAACTGAATATGAAAAATCTCGATTACAAGAACAAGACATGTAACAGAAATTTTCATATTTGTTCATATTGTTACACATAATTTGAATATATAGAAAGATTAATTAACTAATCAATGTTTTTATACTTTTTACCAAAATGACACTGTTATCTGGACAACATTCGTTTATGCTTTCTAGCAGAATGACACTGTTATGTTAAGCCAAACCTACCTTCTAAGGATGGCAACATGTTGCAGGATAGAAATTGTAACAATTTAAATTCCCAGAAGATAATCCACATGAAGCGTGTAAAAGTTTTTACACTAACAGCAAAAGAACAGCTGGACATCAATAGCCTTTCATATATCAGAAAGCAGCTAGTTAGTACAAGTTACTGATATGAACTCTTGTATTTAAGATTGGAATATCCTTCTTTTTTTTAAATACCTTCAACATCTTTCGAAAGCCTGTCTCTTTATCAAAAATAGATTTTTATAAACCCAAGATATACTGTTTGAATAACAAGTGAATCCAGGTGAAGCTCTTACTTGGAAAAGGTATCATATCCTCAATCCAGATATATTGGAAACAAAGATACGCAAATGACACTATAATGTAGCAAATTTAAGTTTAACAAGTCACCAAAGCTAAGAGTCCTACATTCTGCACAGGGTTGCATGTCGACAGAAAGTACTCCATCAATTTCATAGAATGAGCAGGTTCCTTTTGAAACTGAATTTGAGAAGGCTGATGTTTCGGTGGCACGATACTGTGTTTTGGAGGCCATGAAGGGGACAAATGGAATCTTGAGCAAAACTCTGCCTTTCCACCAGTGATACAGCGATGTTAGTTATGGAATCTCCCAGTTAGAGCGATCGATACTGGCAGAAGAGACCCACGGCAAGGGGCAAGCAGAAGGCCTGATTTAGATGACTCTTGCATCCTTATCTTTTAATCAGATTGGCTGAACTAAAGAAATATTCTCTCCAATAGACTAAGACATGGCAAAAGGGGAATTATGTGCCAGGTCATTGCCCTAAAATCAACTTTGATGGTAACATAACACTTCTGTGTGATGCCTTCTGCAAATGAGGATCAAGTCCATGATCAAAGTGTTCATTTTGTTGTTATTTAATGCACAGTACTCTGGCTCTACGTAAGTTCCAAGTTTCATGGATGTTTTGTTGGGATCAAAGAGAATACAAATATAAGATCTATGTGAGAGTAAGATGAAGTAAAATGCAGGATTTAATACCATTCGTTGGCTCTGCAAATTCCTAGTTTCATGGACATTTTGTCCAGAGCAGAAGAGAACACCTACAAGGAAAGTAATATGAACAAAAATGCGGAACAAAAAAAAAACAGCATCCAATCAACCACAATGGACACCAAGAAATAATGTGGCTCAATCACAACATGCACTACATCCACAAGCATGAAGGGAAAATATTTCCACTCTACAAATAAGAGAGAACCACCTTTCAACTATAGAAATCTTAAGGTTCAAACTTCAAACCATTAAATGGGAACCTCCAAACCCACAATTCAATTGTAAAAACTCCTATGAAGCAAGAGCATAGTGATCTGATCACATATAGTCAAAATGTTGTGAACTGTTGAACAAATCAATCTAAAGGATACAAAACCCTGCTTGCTTCTTCTCCTTCTCTCATTTCTTTCTATCAATACTTCACACTTTGATAAGGATAAAAATTGGAAGTATCTTTTTTTACATCTAACTTAAGTTCCACGTTAGTTAAGTCCTAACCGGGCCTCAAGCGGGTTGAACAAACTTGATGAAGTTGTCATGTCTCAGCTGAGTTACTATGAGACCAAACAAATAGTTATATAGAACCAAGGGTGGCCTCATTTGAGGAATAAAGAGGATTATTCTGCTTGGAGGTTGTAACCACTTTGCAGAATTGGCTGTTATGTAAGAACAACTATCACTTCGGTATAGTGGAGTGAACCACAAGCACTTATCTATATTAGAGCAATGTTGGCATCTGCAGGTACCGTATAAACATGGAACATCTAGAGGATGATTGTGACAGGAGGCAGGATAGATAGAACTAAATGAGACTATATCATGGATTCTAGAGTGCATCACTGCAATATATGGTAATTGGAACACTTAGTTCACCTCATACGTGCCTAAGGGTTGAATTCATTTAACCTGACACTGACTCATTTCATCAGAAACTACTGTTTATCCTTATTTATTAGAAAACTTTTGGAGAAGCTAACCAAACCTAAGTTGCCTCCCTTATTAGTACATGGATCCAACTAAAACCCCTTTCTTCCCTTTTCGACTTGTTTACTAAATTTTCCTCGTGGACTTTCTGTTTTCACTTGACCAAGTGGAAGGGGTGATACCTAATTATTTAACTCATTGCCCCCTTCATCACCTATATAAATCCTCTTCCCTTCCCTTGCATGGCCATCTCTCAATTACTAATCCTCCTCAATCTAGTTACATGCTCCTTGTTGTACTTCACTCCTAAAGCTCAAGCAATGGACACCTCTGCAAAATTTCAAAAGGTGTGTGGCTTATTACACTAAGAATTTGTCCATCATTCCTCTTATTACTCCTCTCTTAACTTCACCTGTACCAAGCTATTACATAGATTCTTTAGTCGATGAACATAAAGCTAGAACCTATGATTGCTATATACTAGCATAAATAGTCAATACCATGATTACATATAATATTGTAGATATGTGCTATCATTTTTTTCAAGTATCTTTTCAAGAGTCTGTATCTTTTGACATTTCCATTGCCATCTCTCAAGTTTGAATTAATATTACCCCTCTCAAGTATCGTTGGAGGAAAATAATATCGCATTAACTAACACAAAATTTTGGCACCATTGTAGGGAAAGGAGGAACTTAGAACAAACGAAGTCATTGAGATGAGTTTGAGAAGAGTAGGCAGCACTAAAATAAATGGAAGCTCATGCTGTGAGTGCACTATGGATGGATCTGTGGACTTCAGAGGGAGGCCAGCAAACAAAAAGAAAAGTGGTGGATGGCTAACTGGGATGCTGTTGCTTGGTAATTCTCTCTATTTATAATCTTTATATAATTTGATATGACAAGTTAAAGAATGATAATTTATAAAAGTTCTTGTATCCCATGGTATCAGGTTCTGACCTAGTTTTTCTCTTGCTCCATTTTCGGAAGTTTTTTGGTGCGATTCAGTTATTACCTACTGCAGAATATAAAACTTGATATTCCACCCTCATTTAATGATAATACAAGTGAACAATATCTTACTACAAATAGAAAGTTTTATTTCAAAGAAATGAAAACTAAAACATTTCATTTGAGGAATTCTTTTCCATGCCTAGTACATTTCATTTAAGGAATTCTTTTCCATGCTTAATGAAATTTAATCTTGCTTTGCCATTTTCCCCTTTTAAGCCATAGAAATTCACAGGAAAACTTAAGATCTTTTAAGCTTAATACCGTAATAATTTCCTTTAAAGAACTCATCATGAGTTGCATAACAAAATATAATAAAATATTTTAATTATATGAACTCATTGCCTTTAAACTTATTTCAAATAGTAGCTATATTCATACTTCCCAAAGAAACAAGCACTAAATTTTATTATTGGTCATCCAATCAAGTTACTAATTAAACATTAAAGTGAAACATGCATTGGCTTGTCATGTATAGCCAACAGGTAGTAAATTTGTCGTGTATAGCCAAGAGGTACCAAACAGTAGTTATATTCATACTTTCAAAAGAAACAAGCACTAAATTTTTATTCTTCGTCATCCAATTAAGTTACTAATCAAAGACTACAGTGAAACACGCATTAATTTGTCATGTATAGCCAACAGGTGTATGTGCGGATTGTGGAGATAGGTCAGATTTCTATATATATCTAGTTTCAATACTTTGTTTGCATTGTGTTCTTGTAACCCTTTAATCATAGAATTCGTCTTATTGTTAAGTATTTTATTTCCATGAATCAGATCAGCTATGAACTAGAAAGAGGGAATGTGGATGAAAACTGTTAAAGTTTCCCAAATTATTTGGTATTGACCATGATGGAAGAGATATACAGATTTAAGAATTACTTCAAGCATGCTTGCATCTAGTTTCTCTCTTGAGTTATCTACCTTGTTCATTCTGAAACAAGCTCTACTAAACAAAGAAACACTTTGCTTGATGCATCATACAATGAAGTAGAATCGTTTCTACATAGACGCATGTGCTTCCTACACAGATAAAGTATTACAGTCACCCATGTCAATATGTACAGAACTGTCATGCATAATATGAAGTCCTAAATGGTACAGTTATGCGGGAAGATACCTATCTATATTACACTTTGATAACATTTTGTGCTTCCTTTTTTTAACTAACATGTGTATATGCATTTATTTGGACACAGTAAATCAGGGTTTAGCAACGCTTGCGTTTTTTGGAGTTGCAGTGAACCTGGTCCTTTTCTTAACAATGGTACTACATCAGAACAATGCAGACGCCGCCAGCAATGTCAGTAAATGGACAGGCACAGTCTACCTCTTCTCTCTAGTTGGTGCCTTCCTCAGTGATTCCTACTGGGGAAGATACAAGACATGTGCCATCTTCCAAGCTATCTTTGTTTTCGTAAGTAGCGACCAAACACCATCCGCTAGTATACTACACATCCTTTCCCATCACTGTCTCAAGATCTTCATTTCTAAAAGTTATTGATTGATGTTTAACTGTAACAAAAGTGCTACCTCAAGGAGCCTTCTATTGTTGCTAAAGTCTGCACTTTATTTTTCCCTATATTTGATACTTTTTTGCTATAAAGGGAATCCACTGTTCCATTTCTGTGTTGTATCATTCAATATACCGACCTTTAATGAAACAAGATGGCTGTCTTTCACTCTTGCTTGAGGAATTAAAAGGAAAAAAAATAGTTGACCCACATCTAAACCATCACTATCATGGAATGTTCAGACAAATGCTCCCATTAGCACAATATCTATCTTTGATCACTCTAGGCATATAAATTTTGCTTACTGTTTCTACCAAGTAATGGTCAACTTTTGGCTAACAGGGCTTGGCGTTGCTATCCTTCTCCTCTTCACGCTTCTTGCTCAAACCCTCTGGGTGTGGTGAAGTCCATAACCAATGCAGGACCCACTCAGGGATGGAGGTGGGATTGTTCTACTTCTCAATCTACCTTACTGCCCTAGGGTATGGTGGGTACCAGCCAAATATAGCCACCTTTGGGTCTGACCAGTTTGATGAGGAGGATCCAAAGGAAGCCCATTCTAAGGTCTCCTTCTTCAGTTATTTCTACCTGTTCCTCAACTTAGGCTCCCTCTTCTCCAACACCTTATTGGTCTACTTCCAGAATGAGGGAATGTGGGCCTTGAGCTTCTGGGCCTCTGCAGGCTCGGCCTTCCTTGCCCTTGCTCTGTTCTTGGCTGACACCTACAGGTACAGACACTTCCAGCCTACTGGAAATCCCCTTTCCAGGGTGTCCCAGGTCATTATCGCTGCCTCTAGGAAATCAACAGTAAATATTCCATCCGGCAACGAGCAACTATACGAGGCGGATGGAAAGGAACTTGGGACTAGTGGAAGTAGGAAGCTCCTCCACACCAAAGGATTCAAGTAAGCTACAGAACATCTAGTTCCCATTGGACCTTCCTAAACAACACTCTATGCTAACCAATGTGTATGATCACTTTCAAGGTTTTTGGACCGAGCCGCACTCATCAACTTCGACGACGATCGTTTTACCCACCACGAGCAGCACGACCTCCAAAACCCCTGGCGCCTCTGTACAGTTACCCAGGTCGAAGAAGTCAAATGTGTGCTTCGCCTCCTTCCAATCTGGCTATGCACAATCCTCTTTTCTGTTGTCTTCACGCAGATGGCCTCTCTATTTGTTGAGCAGGGCGCAGTAATGAACATGTCCATTGCAGGATTCCAAATACCCCCTGCGAGCATGACAGCCTTTGACATCCTTGGTGTTACATTCTTCATCTTCTTCTGTCGCCACATTCTCCAACCGCTGGTCTGTAGCCTGCGGAAGGACTCCACAGGACTAACAGAACTCCAGAGGATGGGAATCGGGCTCATCTTTGCTGTGTCCGCGATGATCTCGTCAGGAACAGTTGAAATCTATAGGTTAAAGCATGTTTGCAAAGATTGTGCAGCAAATACCCCTAGCACTCTAAGCATCCTGTGGCAGATCCCTCAATATTTACTGATAGGGGCCTCTGAGGTGTTCATGTATGTTGGCCAACTAGAGTTCTTCAACTCACAGATGCCAGATGGATTAAAGAGCTTTGGAAGTGCTCTTTGTATGATGTCGATGTCTTTAGGGAACTACGTTAGCAGTCTGATTGTGTCAATAGTAATGAAAATCACGGTCAAAGGAAACCAGCCTGGATGGATACCAGAAGACCTGAATAAGGGGCATATGGAAAGGTTCTTTTTCCTGCTTGCAGCCCTTACCAGTGTAGACTTCTTGGTTTACTTGATCTGTGCTAGATGGTACAAGTGCATCAAGATGGACGGACAGATTGAAGAAGATGATGAAGAGTTCAGTGTTTGATAGGACTTCTACAGAGAAGACGAGCCGCATAGTTGGGAGCCTCTTCTTTTCCTCACATTTCCTTTGAACTATTACCATCTTTGATGCAAGATACCACTTAAGGGAATTATGTGGAGGTCATGAACAGATTGGGCTAGGATAGTACATCAGAAAATGTGATTTGAGTGTATGGAAAAGCCTAATTCTAAGTGTCTTGGTAATTAAGCTTTGTATAAGATTCAATCACTTATTATATGGAAGACTTTTTCCTTGGGGACATATTTTTACAACTATTATGTTTAAAAGAAATATTCCTTCAGTCTTGGTATATTGCAAACAGTTGTTTCCAAGCTAAGGTTTACTTCTAATTGTATTATCGTCCTGTCTATTACAACTTCGTACTATTACAAGTCTAGGCACATAAATGCGCAAAAACACAAATAATATATGACTCCTCTATGTAAATATATTCACAAATTTTAGGTTCAAACAATACGATGCAGCGACTGGAACTATCAAAACGAACTAAACTATGTTATCAATATATTCTTGGTAGAACTGGACAGTTTAATATAACATATATGTTATAACTGATATATTCCAAGTTCTAATGGTTTGTGAGGCTTTTAGAGGTGTTGATGCTGATTGGATTGTGCAGGCTTGACCCCCTCCCCACTTTTGCGAATCCAACTCCACGGCGACTTGGTAGCCCCCCCCCCCCCAAAAAAAAAGGGGTGGGGGTTGGGGGCGTAATCTCAGCCAGAAAATTATTTGTTATTGTTATAGTCATTTTAGTGCTGAAAAGTAATCTCCAACCAATGACAAACAAGTGCCTCACATTATGCGTAATCAAGCCAGCACTTCAAAATAACCCAAGACTCAGCTTGGATGACTCGACACGCCATCTCGCGAGGACTCAAATGGTGTTACATGTCGACCTCTGGCTGGGTCGACTCCCTAATCGACCTACTTGACCGTCCATTCGGCTTACATCTTGTGAAGGCGACTCAAAGGGCAGTACTTCTCGACCACTGAACGTGTAGAAAGGCGACGAAATACCTCAAGCCTTGAGCCCCCTACCAAGCACTAGCAATTAATCACCTCGTAATAAATGTCATTAAATACATTATGGGCGTCATCATTCCTCTGCCCTCAATAGTCTTTATGACACATCGGACCACGTCGGGACCGCACATCCCCAATCACTTCGCATTAAATACCAAAGTGATATTTTCTCTACTCGTCGGCCGACACCTATAAAGCAACGGTTGACGTAGCCGCCATCTCATACTCAGTCAAACTTACCATTCTACCCTTCTACCACCACTATAAATAGGGTACTATTTTTAATAATACGGTAAGATATTTACATCTATTCACTGTGATTAAGAACTACAGCAGTTTATTTTACTTGTCTACTTAAGAAAATCACTGACCTGATTGTCGAAGGAACAACCGAGGAACCCAACCCTGCCCTCCTACAATTTGCTACTTATGCAGGGAAGAATAGCCTACTCCAGAACCGGACATTCGGAGGGTTATAGGATTTTTGTCAACTTAATCACTTCTTTCATTGACTGTTTGATATCAACCATCAACAGTTATGAAGAAGGATAAATCTGTAATACTTCATGTAGGTCTAGTCTCTATCTATATATATGGGCACTCTCTCTTGTAATTGTCACTTTATCAAAAAGAAAGAAAGAGAAATTAGCGCAGCCGTGGACGTAAGCAGATTGCCAAACCGCGTAAAATCTGTCTTTTGCGTTTGATTTTCTCTTTTCCCTTGTTTTCTCTCTCGGTTATAGGAGTTTCAATTCCTAACAAAAGGGAGAGAACAGAAATGTACAAAGATTGCAATTGCTAGAACGAAACTTTTGGAGTAGGAAACTGAAGACAAACTGAAAGAAATATCAAGAAATAGATAAACTGGAATATAGTATTCAAATTAATAAACTGAAGCAAGATATTCACACCATTCATTACTCCGACTATAAAATGCTGCTTATGTGACTCAACCGCTAATATGGTATAAGGCTAATGTAGAACAAACGGATCAAATCACAGTTAAAACAGTCCACTAGGTTAAGCTAACTATCAAACTAAACCAAATCAATAATCTAGTTCAGTAACAAACAAACTATATATTCTAATCTAAATTCAGATCCATGACAGTTTAACTAGCTTTAGATAATCTTCTATATCAGCCCCAGCCCACACCATAATCAACTCATATTCATGAATATGGAAGTGGAATATTTTACTTCGGCTCTTAAGGTAAGCTTTCATTCAAACTTCAAGAGTTTCTTTAGATATGTTAAGTTAGTAGTGACTAGTGACATCATGTTTGAAAACATTATGATTAAATCCGTGGTGTTCTCAAGATGTGAAAATCTACAATCACAAACATGGGCACCACCATATGTCATCTGACCATGCTTCCAAATCCCCACTACAAGCAAAAGCATCATTTTTAGATTTAAAGTAGTAGATAACCCTAAAGGGAGCTATTAGTTGGAAAAACATGCACGTAGGAGACTTTCATTTTTGGAAATAGGATTTCGTACATGATACTCATATTAATAGCTTATACCCCCGCACATTGAGGAATGTTTATGCAAAGGCAGGCTCTTCTATCATAACAATCAGTTGAGCGGGGCAATATCAGTAAATCAAAATATTCATTTCATGGAAGGTTTCTACAAGAACTCACTATAAATAAATGTGGATCTATCATTATACATAATCAAAAAATATCTTTGACTAGAAACTTCACAACAAATTATCCACTCAGAAGATAAATAACTTAGAACAAAACTAAACTAAAGAATTGCCTATTCAAGGTAACATCAATCTTGGACCTTACGCACTTGAATGTGATGTGTAGACTCTTGTCTCCAGATGGAATTAGTTCCGCTCTGAACCAAAGTGACATACTCTCCATTCTTGAGGAATTTCCCTTTCTGTTTCAGGAAAATACAGGTAAGACAATGTGACCTTGTCTGAATAAAAACGAAAGCTTTCTTTACTCATATATGATTTCAAAGTTAAAGAACATTTAGTTGATTCATTGTGAGATATCTAGGCTGAAAGGCATTGTGATTAGAGAGATAGATCATGAATATTAAAGCTATTCTCGCCATTCATTTTACCACCCCTTATTTTAGGATCCTCAAGGTCTGCCTTTCTTAACCAATTCATACCTAAGCATTTTTAACTTCAAATAGAAATACTGTGATTTATATATAGATAATCATAAAAACAAAAGATGAACAGTAAAATGTACCATCAGATAGTTTATCGCTCTGGAGAAAGTCTCTTCTGCGTCATCAGAAAAAGGCATATGAATTGGAAGTACACCATGATAAAGTGCCAGCCTCTGCTTAACCCTTTCTCTGTGAAGAATGACACTTCTATTAGCAGGGGATACGTAATACAAAGAAGATCCACAAAAGTGTATAATAAGCATGCGTTTGAGATAATAAATGCCATATTGCAAACTTGTGTCATTTCTCATCTCTGGTAGGCTGATAATTCGAATTAAGTAACTCACATTTAAAATTATAGAATGTGAAAAGAAAAAGACTTACTCATTTGTAAATGCAAAAATAGTAGACGAAGGACGACAATGGCTTAACCGTACAGCCATTGAACCTGTTTTCGTGAAGACAATAACAGGTGTTGAAAGGATGTTTGCCATTGTAGTCGAGTGGGATGCAAACATTGCACTCATATGGCTTTGACAAAATTCCCCGCCATATATAGCCTTTAAGAAAGTGAAAACAATAAATTACAATCAACAAGGGATATGCTGGTAAGTTTAAAACAATAAAAACTAGTACTCTATCATTTGGTTTTATCAAACAACACTCAAAGATCACTTACGAAAATAAGAATGAAAAATGGATACAAAAGATAATGATAACATGAATATTATCTATATTTTGACTATGTTTCACCTACGGATTCATTGTTATTTGATGTATTTCCTTGCATTGTGGCCATGTTAAGCTCCCTAGTTCTTGTTTACTACTCTATTTATATATTGTGTAGGAATTACTGGAGCTTAGCACGGATTCGGAGTCAAGAAGGAGTCAAGGAATGCATGAAAATAGGCTACACGGTCACCCAGTGTTCAACAACACAGGCGTGTTGATTAC
>BQKN01063029.1:0-12083 GCA_022839385.1 Asparagus kiusianus
TCTGAGGATGCGCGATCTGGGCCGTTTATTCAAAACCCCTCAGAGAGATCTGAGCCCTTCGTTGAAAATTCCATCCCCCCAAAATCCATACCCTCCTCTCATCTCTCCCGCTCAGATCGCGCCATCACCTCCCGCCTCCTCCTCTCCAGCGCCCAAAATCGCTGCCGGAGCTCGCCGCCCCCGATCAGCGTCGCCGTCGGCTTAAGATCGCGCATTCGGTCGCCATCACCGACCCCCTCCTGCTCTCCACCGCCCAAAAGCGCCGCCGCCTAAGCTTGGCCAAGCCCTCGACGTCCCCGTTCAGCGTCGCCGCCGTCCCCTTGCCCTAGACATCACCTCCCCTCCTCCTCTCCAGCGCCCGAGATCGCCGCCGCTGAGCGTCGCCGCCGGGTCATCACCGTCTACTCATCCTCGCCATCGAGCTCAGCCCTCGTCATCAGCCACGCCTCCGACAGCATTCGAGCTCAGCCCTCAGGTTCATCGCCGCCTTCGGAGCTCGACCAAGCCCTCGACGTCAGCCTCGCCATCACCTCCCCCCTCCTCTCCACCTCCCGAAATCGCCACAGCCTGCGCTTGCCGTCCCCGCTTAGTGTTGCCGCCGGCTCATCGCACTTCACCACTGTCAAGCTCGCCTCCACCGAGGTAAGGCATCAGGTCTAAATTAACGTGTTAGTTCTAACTGAAATGCATGTTAGATAGCTCTAAATTAACGTGTTAGTTTTAACTAAAATGCATGTTAATGCTACCTGGGATGCATGTTAGCTCTAATGGAGATGATGTTAGTTCTATTACGAGGCATGTTAGTTCTCGTTGGCGTTCCTGTTAGATCTAGTGGATTTCATGATGGTTCTATCTTCCCTCATGCATATTCCTTGGATCTATCTTCTTCCTTTTAATTTCAGCTCATACATTACTTGGTTTGCAGCACTCACTCTATGGCTACGAGCCTGATAATTTAGAGCTATTTTTGCCATGTATTGTTAAATTGGATATAAACTTTAAATTTGGTTTAAACTATCGTAATGAAATTGTTTAGTGAAATTGAAAGATCAACTTGATGACGTTTTTTGAGCGATTTTGAACTTCTTATATGTGATAATTTGATAGCTTGTATAGACACTCCAACAATTCTCTCACGTGAGGCAACAACGGAAGAAGATAAAGGCCAGGACCATGATCTACTATCTACAACATGGCTTCCCCCTCAGGTGATAATATCTTATTGTTTATAGTGTACCACTAACTAATGATATATACCAAAATAGTTGTCTTTTAGCATGAGTTTTGTTTCTCTATTTTTATAGGCATCCGAGCATGAGGAGAATGTTGATGAGCTTATGGGCGTTGAAAATGGTGAAGATAATTTAAACAACGTTGATCCATATATCGGAATGGAGTTCTCTACTCATGAGGAAGCTTATAATTTCTACAATAAATACGTCAGACTTAAGGGATTTGGTGTTCGCAAGGGTCACACAACTTGGTCGAGAAAGAAAGATGCAATCCTATCTAGAATATTTGTATGTGACAAAGAAGGCTTTAAATCTTTAAAAGATAAAAGAGAAGATGGTCGGAATGTAATTCGAAAGTTCGATACAAGATGTGGATGCAACGCAAGGATGGTTATTGGACTTGATAGAAGCACTGAAAAATGGGTGGTCCGAAAGTTAAACAGTAAGCATAATGGTCATCCATTAACCACCCCAACTCGGGTAAAGAAGCACTACTCACATCGGACACTTCATCGAGCTCAATCGACAAAAAGGTTGATAGATACTCTTGACAATCAAGATTTACGGCCTTCTGCCATTTGTAAGGTTGTAGACGTTGCTCATGGCAATGAACAAGGCTCTCTCACTCAACAAGAATGCCAAGCACAACTTAGACTTAAACGAAGAAACAACGTCGGCTATGAGTGCGTGAACATAGTTCGTCAATTTCAAGAGAAAAATGTATCTGATCCTTAATTTTACTTTACACTTGATTTAGAAAATGATGGGACGATGAGAAGTGTTTTTTGGATGGATGGTAGGGCGAGGACTTCTTACTTGCAATTTGGAGATGTTGTTTGCTTTGATGTTACGTATAGAACGAACAATTTAAAATTGCCGTTTGCACCATTTACGAGTGTTAACCATCATCGACAATCTACTCTATTTGGGTGTGCGTTATTGGCCGATGAAACGGAGGAGACGTTTATATGGTTATTTAGCCAATGGTTAAAATGTATGTTGGGTATAGCACCAGTAACAATCATCACTGATCAAGATAAAGCTATGTGTGGTGCAATTCACAAAGTTTTTCCTAAAACTCACCATCGCTTTTGTTCTTGGCACCTTCATAGGAATGCCTTACAAAATCTTCAATCAATGCATAATGATTATGGTGAGGATGTTTCTATAAAGTATAACAAATGGTATTGGAGTAAATCGGAAGAAAATTTTAAAAAGCATTGGGAAGAAATGAGGGACAAATATGGTGCAGATAAAAGGAGTTGGTTAGTAAATTTATACAATCATCGAGATCATTGGGCTCCAGTGTATCTTAAAGATACTTTTACTGCAGGAATGACATCTACTTAGCGGAGTGAGGGAATTAATGCTTTTTTTGATCATTTTGTGAATGTAAATACCGAGTCACATGATTTTGTTAAGCAGTATGATAATGCTGTCAGAGCTCACCGAGCCGCTGAACTTGAGAAAGATTTTAAGTCCACAAACTCAGTTCCTACATTGATAATTGAACATCCCATTGAAAAACAAGCTAGGGAGAATTATACGAAGAATCTGTTTACTATCTTTCAGAAAGAACTCAAGGATAGTTACTCTATGCTTCATGAAAAGTTGTCGAAGGACGGCGCAAGTGCTACTTATGCTGTTTGGAATATGGATAGCGAGGCTGAAAGCAAGAAGATAGTAAAGCATTATGTTGTTTTCGATACATCCAAAGAAAAAAGAATTAAGTGCTCTTGTGCGAGATTTGAGATGGAAGGTATATTATGCAAACATAGCTTGCACATTTTAGTAAAGAAGCAAGTATTAGAAATTCCATCAAGATATATGGTGCAACGATGGACAATTAAAGCAAGACATGTTGATTGCAGAGTTGTTAGAAATTGCATTACAAATAGTGAAGACCAACTATCTATCATTAAACATTGGGCCCTTAGGAGTAGATGTAACAAGGCACTAGAAGATACATTGACTTTAAGTACACTTCATGATAAGTTTAGTGCTTTTTTAGACTCATTTTTTGAAGAAGTTGAGAATTACAAGATTGAGAAGGAACATAACGACAATGGAAATGAGAGCAATGCCAGTAATAAGATGCCTACTTCATCCATACCCATCTTTATAGAGGAAGCAACTCAAATCACTATTCGCGATCCAGATAAGCCTGTTGCCACGAAGGGACGACCAGCACATGCTACTAGAATTAAGTCGGGAGTAGAGATAGCACAAGAAAAGAGTATAAAAAAACAAATATTTTGTGGGTTTTGTAAGGAAAAAGGACATTATATAACGAGTTGTCCTTTAGCTAAGGTATTATACTTAATCTTGATTTAATATTTTTTCAATGTCTTTGCATTTGTCATGATAAAGTTGCAATTTTTTGTAGAACAAAAATGTTGCTGGTGGAGGTCGAGAAAGTTAACGGCATCGCCAAAACAAAGTTTACGGAGGGCCAAAACAAAGCATGTGTTTCGGTTGAATGTTCACAATTTGATTTATTCACTTTTCCCTTAAGATTTATGTATGTATGGATGATAATGTGGTTGTATGGATTAATCATGTATGGATGATAATTTGAATTAATTTTTTCCCCCAGAATAATGAGGAACAAAACAGTATTAAGTGGGTACAAAACGAGCAATTAGTGGGTACAAAACTTGAATAAGTGGGTACAAAAATAAAATCATGGCATTATTAGGTACAAAGCTTGATTAAGTTGGTATAAAACTTTCTTAAGTGGGTACAAAGCTTGATTAAGTGGGTACAATATTTGAATCCAGAGCAAAGAGGTACAAAACGGTGCCTAAGTAGGTACAAAACGTGTATAAATGGGTACAAAACTTGAATAAGTGTGTACAAAATTTTGATTCCAGAATAATGAGGTACAAAACATGGTTAAATGGGTACAAAACTTGATTAAATGGGTACAAAACTTGATTAAGTGGGTACAAAAGTTTTTACAAGTAGGTACAAGGCTTGATTAATTGGGTACAAAACATGTATAAATGGGTACAAAACGGTGCCTAAGTAGGTACAAAACGTGTATAAATGGATATAAAACTTGAATAAGTGTGTACAAAATTTTGATTCCAGAATAATGAGGTACAAAACATGGTTAAGTGTGTACAAAACTTGAATAAATGGGTACAAAACTTGATTAAGTGGGTACAAAAGTTTTTACAAGTAGGTACAAGGCTTGATTAATTAGGTACAAAACGTGTATAAATGGGTACAAAACGGTGCCTAAGTAGGTACAAAACGTGTATAAATGGGTACAAAACTTGAATAAGTGTGTACAAAATTTTGATTCCAGAATAATGAGGTACAAAACATGGTTAAGTGGGTACAAAACTTGAATAAATAAGTACCAAACTTGATTAAGTGGGTACAAAAGTTTTTACAAGTAGGTACAAGGCTTGATTAAGTGGGTACAATATTTAAGCAACGTAATAGAACTAACTCTATATGTGCTAGAACTAACAAGAGGACAGCTAGAACTAACAAGGAGTGAGCTAGGGATATCATGACATAACAGAACAAACACTTGGGCTAGAAATAACGCCAGCACAAAGTAGAACTAACAGGAGATGGGCTTGAACTAACAGGAGGGCAGCTAGAACTAACTAGGAGTGAGCTAGGGATAACATGACCATCTCGAGTACAAACACTTGTGCTAAAAATAACGTGGGCACGAAGTAGAACTAACTCGAGATGGGCTTGAACTAACAGGAAGACATATAGAACTAACAATGACTGAGATAGGCCTAACATGGGCCACAGAACAAACACTTGTGCTAGAAATAACGCCAGCTTGAAGTAGAACTAACTCGAGATGTTCTAGAACTAACAGTAGGACAACTAGAACTAACTCGATAGGGGATAGAACTAACAGGTGGACAGCTAGAATAGAACTAACTCGAGATGTTCTAGAATTAACAGTAGGACAACTAGAACTAACTCGATAGGGGATAGAACTAACAGGTGGACAGCTAGAACTAACACTTACTCTGCTAGGGATAACATGGCCCACCAGAACAAACACAAGATCGCATGTTAGCTCTAATCGATTTCATGTCAGTTCTAACCGTTGTGAATTCTATTACAGCTCTATGCGAGGTCAAATTTGTTAGGTTCAAACGATATCTTGTTAGTTCTAACCTATTTGTTAGGTCCAAACGATAACATGAAATCGATTTACTGCTAGTTCTAGGAAAAATTCCATTTTAGGTCAAATATGTTATTTCTAATCGATTTCATGTTAGTTCTAATTGATTTCTTGTTAGTTCAGATGAATTTCATACTAGTTCTAACACAAACAGTCATTAGTGACTTTTTCTTATTTGTGTTATTTGTTGATGTTTCTATTGATTTAGTTCATGATTATTTGTTTTGTTTATGTTATTTATTTGCAGCGCTTCCCAAGGACAATATAGATTGTGGCCCGCCGTTATCAACGGCCGCCGTTATCGACAGCCACATGTGTTTCAGATAGGATCCCAATTGACAATCCTTTCGGAGATAATGTTTTGATGGTTGACCCCATCTACCAGGTAGAACAAACAATATCTCAGCTATAAGTAACATAGGCAAAAGAACCCACATTTGCAGTAGAACTTGCGTTAGCTGGAGGTAGAACTAACAAGAGAATATATAGAACTAACACGGGAGCCGCTATAACTAACATAGGCATTGGAACCAACATTTATACTAGATCTAACGCTAGCTAGAGGTAGAACTAACACGAGAATAGCTAGAACTAATACGGGAGCCGCTAGAACTAACAATTACACAGCTAGAACTAACAATTACACAGTAGAACTAACACCATAGGGTTAGGTGGGTTTCGTTGATCCACTGTGCGAGCCGGTGGGGTTATCTGGATGAGGAGCATTGGCGGTGGGGAGAGCCATCGGCAAATTGGATCCCCCGACCCCTTGGTTCTGGAGGAACAGCAACCATTGGTCTCTCTCAACAGTCATGTGCCTGCCGTCCCAACTAACCTCCTGTAACTCTGGGTCAATATTAAAAGGCTATGCACGCGGGTCCTCTAAGCTTATGCGAGTGGAGTTGCTTTATCTGTCTCCGATTGCACACTCCTTGACAGAACTTCTATAATTTTGTCCACCTGGTGTGAAGTATCTACATCCTCCTCAGCATTGCTATCTACATCCTCCCCTTCTCCACCAACATGCTCCTCTCCCATATCAACAGGCTCCTCCCCTTTATGTACAATCTCCTCAGTCCTACTCTCTACATTCTCCCCTTCTCTACCAACATGCTCGTCTTCAGTGGCTACAATCTCCTCCTTTTTATGTACAATCCCCTCTTTGTTATCAACATGCTCCTTTATCCTATCTGCATTCTCCACTTCCCTATCTACATTTTCCTCCACATTATCTACATCCTCCTCAGCATTGCTATCTACATCCCCCCTTCTCCACCAACATGCTCCTCTCTCATATCAACAGGCTCCTCCCCTTTATGTACAATCTCCTCAGCCCTACTCTCTACATTCTCCTCTTCTCTACCAACATGCTCGTCTTCAGGGGCTACAATCTCCTCCTTTTTATGTACAATCCCCTCTTCGTTATCAACATGCTCTTTTACCCTATCTGCATTCTCCACTTCCCTATCTATATTTTCCTCCACATTATCTACATTCTCCTCAATCTTATTATCTACAATAATATCTTCTCTATCTACACTCTCCTCACCTTTATTCTCGGGGGCTTCATCCACAACTTTGCCTTCCATTATGGTGACCCCCAAATCAACATCGCACCCATGTACAACAAAATCATCAACAGCCTCCTCAGCAACCTCTTCAACATTCTTATGTACAGCTTCTTGCATGGTGGTGCCTTCCTTATGTGCTCTGCTTGATTTGCCATGCTGTTCCTCCTCAGTTACCCGTGGCTTCAACTTCCTCCTATCTACAATTTTCTGTTTGATATTTGCCTTTAGCACCACCGGGTCTATAACCTCATCATGGCTTCCAAGCTTTTGAACTATTGTGTTTAGCCTGTTGATCTCAATCATAAATTCTTTACAATATGTACTCTTGCTCTGCTTTGTGGCAGATAGTATTCGTTTGAGACATTTAGCAGAATTTCTCCAAAAAGTAAGCTGCTGCTCAATGGGTAGATTCTCCACCTCTTCATCATCAATGGCATCGTCAATATGCTTTGCAATGATCTGAGATTGTTTAGAGATTATATTATAAAATAGGATTAGAACTAACATGGATGTTGTTTACATTTAACGTGAAATAAGTTAGACTTAACATTGTACATACATAGCCTATTAATAAGTTCTTCCTCGTTTCCTCCTCATTCGCCTTCCTCTTTGCCTTAGGCTTATGATGCACTCCTTCGCCCCTCGGTACCGCGGGAAGTACACGTATATTTGAAGGAGCAGGCCCTACTTCCACAATAGGCCTATGGACAAAAGCTATTGAAGCTGCCTTAGCCTTTGATGTTATTCTCCTCACCCTCAGAGATGAGACTTTCACATCCGCTGAAGCCCAATATGTCATTGGAGGTTTGGAGTAGTCGACGTAGGCATATTTCTTTATGCCGGTCATCTCGTAGTACCAAAGCTGTAACAAATACATTAAGCACTCAAACTAGAACTAGCAAGGCATAAATTAGAACTAAAATGATTAGCGAAGTAAATAAAACATGGGTGCAGCTAGAACTAACATGCTAAAAGTTATAACTCACATGGCATAAATTAGAACTAACATGATCTCTGTTAGTTCTAACTTATGTCCACAGGTAGAACCAACATGACCCTAATTAGAACTAACATGAAATAAGTTAGAACTAACATGGAAAAAACTAGAACTAACATGACCATACATTAGAACTCACATGACATAAATCAGAACAAAAATACTTGCTGAGTGAGTAAAACATGGAACTTACACACAATAGTGTCATGCAACTTGGGACATATGTCACCCCTGGCTTCTTCTTGCCCTCCAAAGCAACCCCAATGCCCCTGATAATTTCTGAATAAATTAATTGGGCCCATGCAACTCCATTGACCCTCTCAATGCTATCCAGGTACCTGAGTATAGGTCTAGGGATACCCTCCCCGCATCTGGGGTACCATATCATAGAGCATTGGTACAGAATTTGTAGCAGAACAAAGTCTTAGATATCCTGCTGTTCTGTAGATTCCACAAGCCTCTCCAGTTGCCCTTCGAGGTATCTGCGATGGGTGATTATTGCTTTTTTTAACTTCTTCCCCTCTTCAGTCTTGAAAAGAGAAGTGAAGTATTGCACCCAGATTCTATTTTTTGAGTCCCGATTGATACTTGGAACTTCTCCATTAACTGGGAAATATGTATGGTTGTGGACCCATTGTATATCAAATTTAACTCTTTTCACCCCACTAGTCTTTGAATCAGGGATAGAAAATTTGCCATTGGCTTCATCATAATAGCTTAGCAGCAGTTCCAGTAAGGGGCGATCAGGCGCAGGAGGCCTAAATAAAATATAGTGCTTAAATATAGAGCCACGGTACGCATCCCTGTGCCACTGGCGCATCTTCGGGGCAATCCGCTTCATGAATTCCCAATACGGCCCGAAATTTGCATTTAGCCTTATTGATTCAACTGATTCAGCATAAGCAAGCTTTTTCCTGTAAAGAAATAAAATTTTCAAGTTAAATTAGAACTAACGCCCACTGAAATTAGACCTAACACTAACGTCATCTAATAGAACTAACGCGGGCTGTTATAAAACTAACATGAACTCAATCTATAACTAACATTGACTCAAACTAGAACCAACATGGGTTGTGCTTGAACCTATCACTGTTTAGGATGAACTGAAATTAGGGCAAATTACATCAGGTCACAAAATATTATATAACCTAGCACATACTGCTTTTTTGGGGACGGTTCGCTGGTACGGCCAACCTCTGCCGTTTTTCTTTCCCGGTCTCGCGTTTCGACTACCTGCCTTTGCATGACCAAGAGGGTTTGAGTGGCTTCCTCCGCGCTGCCAATCCCAAATGAACCATCTTTTCCCTTCGAATCGGCGCAATGAGCGACTTCGGAATCGTTAACGGATTCTACTTCCACGGACGACATTTTTCCGGCGATATCCTTACTACTGTTGAAATCCGACGAGAAAATTGGAAGTTGGAGAGTTTTGGCTCCTAAGCGGTGGAAGAGAGAGAGAGAGAGAGTGAGAAAGGGTACTTGAGTAGGGAGGGGGCGCAGTAACCCATGTTAGTCCTTTTAGATGGGCAAGTTCGTAACTTTCCGGGCACTTTTTATAAAATCCGATACGTTGGGGCCTCATCACAAATACTGTGTGTATTTAGGGCTTATCCACGTGGGGGAGAATACAAGGGGCCTCGTTACATGATGTCTCCGCTGCACACTCCTCGACACTATTTTACGTTTGTTTTTAAAATTCGATACTTTGGAAAAACGATGCTTCCTTTCCCCCCACTTGAAAGAAAATCAAATGTTCTGAACCCCTTAGAACTAACGCCCATCTCGTAGTAGAACTAACACGAGATGGACTAGAACTAACAGGAAGAGCGCTAGAACTAACAAGAAATGATCTAGGGATAACATGGCAGCCAGAACTGACACTTGTGATGGAACTAATGCCAGCACGAAGTAGAACTAACTTTAGATGAACTAGAACTAACAAGATGACAGCTAGAACTATCAATAAGTGATATCGGGCTAACATGGCCACCACAACAAACACTTGGGCTCGAACTAACGCCAGCACGAAGTAGAACTAACCCGAGAAGGGCTAGAACTAACAGGAGGATGGCTAGAACTAACAAGAAGTGAGCTAGAACTGACTAGGAGTGAGCTAGGGATAACATGGCAACCAGAACAAACACTTGTGACGGAACTAACGCCAGCACGAATTAGAACTAACTTTAGATGAACTAGAACTAACAGGATGACAGCTAGAACTATCAATAAGTGATATAGGGCTAACATGACTACCACAACAAACACTTGGGCTCGAACTAACTCCAGCATGAAGTAGAACTAACGCGAGAAGGGCTAGAACTAACATTGAATTAACGAGGGCTAACATACTCACTATAACCAACAACTAACATTAACTCAAATAGAACTAACATCAAAGTTTGTACTCCTACATATATAAAAGCTAACACCATGAAAATATGACGTGAACATAAGTGATGTTAGGACCTGTCTTAGAAAGACGTGAATAGGTGGGATGTGTGACTATTCAGGGTGAATCGATAATACCAGGATATTCATAATAAGAGGATCCGGGTTCGAAGGGATATGTCTTTCTTGGGAACACGCGAAGTTAGAGCTAGCAAGAAATGAGGTAGAACTAACGCGATCTAAACAAAAGCTAACACTTACTGTATTATAACTAACACGAAGCTAGAAATAACAATAAATGGGAAAGAACTAACGAGGTATCGACTAGAACTAACACTTACTCTATTAAAACTAACCAGAATCGAGTTAGAACTAACAGAACCACGAAGTAGTCCAATAGAACTGACAGGAGGACAGCTAGAACTAACATGGGCAATAGAACAAAATAGACTAAGCTGGAACTAACAATAAGGTAGAACTAACGCGAGCTAAACTACAGCTAACACTTACAGTTTTATAACTAACACGAATCTATAAATAGCAATGAGGTACAAAACGTTGCCCAAGTGATATAGCAATTCTTTATGTTAGTTCTAATTGCCAAAGTTGTAGGACTCTTCAACAGCTTTTCAACAAATCTTAAATCACCTCATTCCGAGTTCGGGCGGAGAAATTACAGTGAAAACAACAATTAGAACTTACATGGTGTAGATTAGAACTAACATGGTATAAGTTAGAACCAACAAGACATAAGTTAGAACTAACGTGGCATAACTTAGAACTAACAAGGCACAAACTGATCATTTTCTATCTGATTCCGCTCGAATCTGGAAAATCTCAAATGCTAAAGTTGTAGGACTCTTCAACAGCTTTCCAACAAATCTTAAATCGCCTCATTCCGAGTTCGGACGGAGAAATTACAACGAAAACAACAATGTAAACTAACATGGTGTAGATTAGAACTAACATGGCATAAGTTAGAAAAACACAATGGTGTTGTGTTTTTCCCTTAAAACATTTTCAAAACACTATGTTAAGTGTTTTTGGTCTACACTAGTTTGGCCCATTACAACATTAGTATTAAACATATTATTAATATATTAAACATTAATTATAATAAAATATATTGTAAATAAAATGTTACAATATTTAGTTTACATTATTATATTATTAGAAGTATTAAATATAATACAATATAAAATTATATAATATATTATAATGTTCTATTGTACTTAATGAGTTATATTATATTATAATTATTACATATTATTTTCAAATAATTATATATTTAATAATTTTGGTATATCAAATTGTTATGTTATATATTATATTATATTTTTAAAATAACCCTATTTTATTATTAATATAATATAATATTATACTATTGTTAATATAATATAATATTATACTCTCATTCATATAATATATTTATTAATAATGTTAATATTATGTTATGACTAGTATGTTATTAATAAATTAATATATTATAAATATTTTAATATTATGTAATATATTATGGTCTTTAATAGGGCTGAGTTTATTAATTGTAATTTAATAATATATTAATAATTTATGATATATATAAATATTATTGTATTATGAATATATTATTTTTACATTAACATATTTTAGCAATAAATTATGTTAGATATTACATTAACATATTAACTCTATATTAATTATATTTAATATATTATGTTAGATATTATATTAACACCTTCTCAAACTCA
>BQKN01063031.1:0-26702 GCA_022839385.1 Asparagus kiusianus
TAATATTGGGGCAGTTTCTTCATACTCGGCGGCGTTGATTTCACTTTTGGGAGAAGTCTGGGATTGAAGACCGTTGATTGGAATTAGTCCATTATTGAACTAGTCCATCTAAAAGAGTTAAATAATAAAATAGTGTATGGGAGAAAGATGGAGATGCAAAAGGAACGAAATTTTTATTCTCTGTTTTGCCTACGGTGCTTGGCTAATGATAGTGCCCAAATAAAGGCTTCACAAAGTCAGGGATTGAAGACCGTTGATTGGAATTAGTACAATATTCAACTAGTCCATCTAAAAGAGTTTAATAACAAAATATTATATGGGAGAAAGATGGAGAAGCAAAAGGAAAGAAATTTTATTCTCTGGTTTGCCTATAGTGCTCGGCTAATGATAGTGCTCGGCTAATGATAATGCCCATTATGATTAATTAAAACATATCTCCTTAATACGAATTCGATAAAGTCGTTATTCTCCATCATATCCTTCAACTAATTAGACCAACGCATTTAAACTTTTAGGGTTTCTTGAGGAAGTCTGCAACTTTTTTTTTTTTTGAAATTAAAAGGGATTTTCTGATAACCTATAAGCTTAAGGGTGTTTCTGATATTCTGAAAGTCATGGGCGTTATCTAATAATTGTCCAAAGTTAAAGGGGTTTCCTGAAATTTAGTCATTTACACATCTTACTTAACTAGTGGTTTTAGGGGCTGTTTGGTTCCCTGTTTTTGAGGAAAATACTCTCTTGAAAACCTGTCAAAAGTGCCAAAAGTGTCACTTTTTGACAGGCTTTCAGCCAAAATCGCCTCTAAAAAAAGATTTTGGATGAAAGCCTGCCAAAAAATGACACTTTTGATACTTTTGACAGGTTTTTAAAAAAGTCTTTCCCTCAAAAACAGGGAACCAAACAGCCCATTAACCATTTAGCAAAATGTTGGGTGAGAAATGTGGAGGGAAATTTTAGGAAGAAGAAAATGCCTAATAAATTACAAGCTTGTTCGTCTAAAATGAAAGTGATCAGAAGAAGGAAAACCCAGACAAAGTTTGTGGGACGCTTGTTGCTCGTATTTGTCCTCGTATAAATTCAAAGTCGTTGGGGTCAATATGACGTATAGATTCAAAGTCGTTGAGGGCAAATGGAGACAGTGCAGAATGACGTCAGCTGTGCTATCTCAGTCCTTCCTTGAATTGATAATATTGTTTAGCAACTAGGTCGGTTATAATTACTATTACTATTAGGTTTTATGCACGTGCAATGTACGTGGTACGTGGTCAAATATCATAATTAAGTATATTTGATTTATTTCTTTACTAAAACTTGTTCCTCGGTTCCACTATTTATTTTCTTTAATATTCGTTTAAATGAACTACACCCATTTTAAATTTTTATATTGATAATTGAATTGACAGGAAATAAATGTAATCTGAAATCAATTTGAATTATCATGTCATTGAGACCAACATGAAACCAAGCTTGTCGAAGAAAATATAGCATTATAAAAGTGAAAAATACTTCAAAATATAGTGTTCTAAAAGGAAAATGAATAATTAAAGCTCATAAGACAAGATGATTGGTTAAAAGTGGGCTAAAATAACACAAAAGATAATATGGAATTTGTTCCTAATCCTTGATAGTCTTTTAAAAAATTGTAAAATAATTATTAATACTAAATCTAGTATACTTTTATATAATGAAAACATCCACATAAACATATAAAAGTACTAAAACAGTTTATGAAAATCCCTTCCAAAAATTCCTAATTTACTCCAAAAAACTTATTATATAAGATATTCAGAAAATAATGTCTTTTATTCCTTCTGTTTTATTTTTATTTAGACGTTATCAATCATTCTCCACTTTTATCTTTTTTGATAAAATTGGACTACTTTTAGATGCCAAAAAAGGATAGTAAAACCTTAAAATAAAAGTTAAATTCACATATCTTAATGAAAGAATATCAAACAACTACTCTCTTTTTTTGCTATGTTTTTAAATTTTAGTCGCTTTTTCGTGATTTTGAATTTTTAAGGGTGTGTTTTGCAAATTTTGAAACTTTGAGAGTGTTTTTTAAAAATTTAAATTTTAAGTTGAGTGCTTGTAATTTTCATGTTTCATGTGTTTGTAGTAAGTTTTTTAATGCCAGAAAATTTCTTGCAACTCTGAATTTTGAAGGTACTTTTTGCAATTATTGAAACCTTAGATTGTTTGTTGCAATATTTAAATTTTTAGGGGTCTGCTGATAATTTTGAGATTTGATATGTATTGGTTATAAGTTATTAAATTTTAGTGTTGTGTGCGTTTTTTAATTTTTGAAGGAACTTTGAGGTTATTTTTTATAAATTTTAGTTTTTTAGTGTCTAATAGTAATTCCTTAAATTCGTCTTTATTGTTCGCAACTTTTGAAATTTAAGAATTTCATAGTGCATTTTTATTATTTGAACATTTGAGGATGTTTTTATAGTTATTAAAATATTGAGGGTTTTATGTTTGTTGTTATAAGTTTTAAAACGTCTAGATGTTTTGTATAATTTTATACTTTTAAGGGTGTTTTGTGCAATTTTTGAATCTTTTTGGGGTTTATTGCAATCTTCATATATTATAGCTTATTAATTTTTAAATTATTGAACTGTTTACATAGGATTAGGACAGGATATAATTATGATTATAATAAATTAAATTTAAATAAAATATTGAAATAGTTGACCATGGAAAGATTTTCCCGAACTCGTATAATTTTGAGATTTGATATGTATTGGTTATAAGTTATTAAATTTATGGTTTTCTATGTTTTTTAATTCCTTGGCTCTTCTTAAAGGTAAGTCCAAGGCACAACCTATGGTTCGATTCCGTCTGCTCTCATCGATCATAACGGTAAAGCCTTTAGTACCTAATCTGGATAAACCAAAGCAAAACGACTTCTCAGTCGGCACTAAGACCTAGTCACCTAGGCACAACGACTTCTCAGTCGGCTCAAAGATCTTGATACCTAATCTGTGTAAAACTAAGTCAAAACGACTTCTCATTCAGCACCAAGACCTAGTCACCTAGACAAAACGACTTCTTAGTCGGAACAAAGCCCTTGGCTCTTCCTAAAGAATAAGTCCAAGACAAAACGATTTCTCAGCTGGAAAAAAAGCATTTGGCTCTCCATCCATGAATTAACCAAGGCACAATGATTTCTTAGTCGATTCCGAAGCACTTGGCTCCCCATCAGGAGCAACCTAAAGTACAAAGGCTCCACAAGTCGGCAATCAAGTCTACGGTCCCCCATCTAGATAAACCAAAGATAACCCCAGAGTCGACTCTTTGAGTTATTTTCCAACCAAACAAGAAAAGTAAATACGTCGCCACTTATCCGGCGTAGGGTATCAAATCTACAAGGATCAACACTCTTCTCAAAAAGAAAAATGGAGCTACTACATGAATCAGTTATTCTATCAAGCATTTGCAGTTCTCAAAAGCAGAAGATGGAAGAAATCGCTTCTCATTCAGAAAGAAGTTTTGTACATTCTTTACCAAAAGGCCTAACAAGGCATACAAAAAAAAATTTAAGGTTCAGCGCCATTGTCCCCAGGGTCCTTCCTCATCTTCTTCAAATGCCTCCTGGAAGAACTCGGTCCCTCCGAGTCAGCCCCTCTTTTACATACCTCCATTAGTGGAGGAAGGGCCGTCGCTTCAGAATCTGAGACGGATGAAGAGGACCACCCCATCTCAGGAAACTCTTCTCTGTCCAGAGCTTTGGCCTCTTGAAGACCGAGGTGACACCGGAGCTTCTCGAGATTTCTTGCCTCGAGATCACTGAGAGCCCTCGGCTCCAGCATGTTCTCCTGCGCCTCGGGATAACCTGAGCAGGATAGAATATTGTCGGCGCTGAATGCCCAGACAAAAAACCTCTTCCATTCTTCGTTCAGCTCCGGGAGATCGGCGTCCAGGCGAAAATCATCCCG
Organism: Asparagus kiusianus; assembly: GCA_022839385.1. Taxonomy (NCBI): domain Eukaryota; kingdom Viridiplantae; phylum Streptophyta; class Magnoliopsida; order Asparagales; family Asparagaceae; genus Asparagus; species Asparagus kiusianus. The sequence goes on from BQKN01063031.1 coordinate 3,942, forward strand.
ACAGTAGAAGAAATAGTGGGAGTCTCCCTCAAGGGACCCCACACTAACCATGTGCCCGAGCAGGCTGATGCTGGGCACTACTGCCGCCTGAAGCACGCGTCAATAAACGCCATCAAAATGTGAATGGCGTGTGGGTGAAATTGGTAAGGGGAAACCCCCAGAGCCATGAAAACTTCTCTGACGAAGGGATGCAGTGGCAGCCGCAATGCACACTGCAAATGCGCCAAGTAAAGAGGAACCCAATCCTCACTGTGCATATGCACCAGAGTCGAGCTGTCCGGCGCCCCTATGGTCATCGTTACAGAGCAAATATCATACCGATCATGCAACCAGCTCACTTCATCCAAAATCATCCTCGATCTGGATAAAAATAAAACCATGAGTTTCCTTTCGCGGTCATTCTGAGGAAAAGCCTTACTAAAAACTCTTAAGGAGTTAAAGGGAGGATCGACGAAGAAAAATGTTCTCGGATGAGGTGAGCTCATGCAAACCCCTTTAGTTTCTGTTGTTACACATGAGTTAGAATCAGAAATATATTGCTGGTCATGATTAAAGAGAACTTTAGTTAACGTTTTTACAGTTAATCATCAAAAGCAGAAAAGCTGGAGATTTTCTACTCAGTCGAGTAATGAGTCGACTCATGAGTCGACTTATGAGTCCACTGATGAGTCAACCAATGAGTCGAATGATGGGGAAAACTTCAATTTTGTGTTTTGTTTGGTCGACTTATGAGTCGACTGATGAGTCGACCAATGAGTCGACTAATGAGGAGTTTTCTTCTTTTGTATTTCTTCAGTTTTAAAATCTGTTTGAGTTGTTTCAGTTTAACTGAAATTGTTTATGTTTGTTTATTGTTGCTGCGTGCTTAAATATGGATGAGGAGTCGCCTCAAATGATGGGTATTAGAAATTTATGTATAATCTGTATCTTTACATGTAAGATGTCATGCGAACACGAGTTTAGCTTTGCGTACCGAGACACATGAGAAAGTAGGGTATATGCACCTGTTCATATAATTCATCTAGTCCATGTGTTGGGCAATTATGATGTGTAGTCCATGTGTTGGATACTTATCACTTTCAGTCCATGTGTTGGACCGTTTACATATGCAGTCCATGTGTTGGACATCCACTATTAGTTTAGACCTTGTGAGTTAACACCTATATTTGCGTAGGCTGGATACAACATTTATACGAGTTGTGACACGACACCGTAATTGAGTCTGAGATGAGTTTGCCTTCTTTTATAAATGTTTCTTGTATTAGATTTTGGGTTTAGTATTTAGGGATGTACAATTTGAGATACAAGGTATATACATGAGGGTTTTCTTGTTTGAATTATTTCGCTCGATGTACCTATGCTCGTGTTGTAACTTCCTAAATACTAAAATCCTCTTATACATAGGTATTTACAATCTGAGCTACATGGTATATATATAAGGGTTTCCTTGTTTGGATTTTTTTGCTCGACATACTTATGCTCACATTGTAATTACCTAAATAGGATTTGTAATTATATATATATGTTATAACTGTATTTTCTGTATACAACGAGCACTTTTCCCTTGGGGTTGGTTGTGATGTTGCTCGCTAGCGCTTTGACGCTCGTTGTCCCTCCCCCTTTTAGGTAACGAGCCAGGAGCCCAGAGAGTCGTAGGTTGATGACGAAGCACTCTAGCTTCAGCTATTCTATTATAGTTATATTTTACTTCTGAGCTCCACAGTAGGATTTGTTTAGACATTTTGAGAGTTTATTCTAGAAGTTTTAAAGGCTGTGTGCCTTATTTCCTTTATTTCAGACATCTTGTATATGAGGCTTGTTGAGAACTCCGGTTTATTTTATTTCAGACATTGACTTATATTTCAGTATGGTAAATGATAAAATATTAATTTGATTTCTATTATTTCATCAGTTGACTCTTGTATAATCTTTTACTTGCTTTTGTATCTACACCTGTTATTGACTCTACTAGAGAGATAGTAATTGTGATTGTGAAACATGTTATTGTACGGTGTGGTACATGGAAGGTTTGACATTCTTGGTTTCACCTTGGACTGCAGCCTTGTGTGAACTTAGGGGCGTCACAACTTCCCAGTCGGCACCAAGACCTAATCACCTAGGCAAAATGACTTCTCAGTCGGAACAAAACCCTTGGCTCTTCCTAAAGAATAAGTCCAAGGTAAAATGACTTCTCAGTCGAAACAAAGCACTTGGCTCTCCATCCAGGAATTAACCAAGGCACGTCGACTTCTTAGTCGATTCTGAAGCACTTGGCTCCCCATCAGGAGTAACCTAAAGTACAAAGGCTCCAGAAGTCGACAATCAAGTCTACGGTCCCCCATCTAGATAAACCAAAGACAACCCCAGAGTCGACTCTTTGAGTTATTTTCCAACCAAACAAGAAAAATAAATACGTCGCCACTTATCACGCGTAGGGTATCAAATCTACAAGGATCAACACTCTTCTCAAAAAGAAAAATGGAGCTACTACATGAATCAGTTATTCTATCAAGTATTTGCAGTTCTCAAAAGCAGAAGATAGAAGAAATCGTTTCTCATTCAGAAAGAAGTTTTGTACATTCTTTACCAAAAGGCCTAACAAGGCTTACAAAAAAAAATTTTAAGGTTCAGCGCCATTGTCCCCAGGGTCCTTCCTCATCTTCTTCGAATGCCTCCTGGAAGAACTCGGTCCCTCCGAGTCAGCCCCTCTTTTACATACCTCCATTGGTGGAGGAAGGGCCGTCGCTTCAGAATCTAAGGAGGACGAAGAGGACCACCCCATCTCAGGAAACTCTTCTCTGTCTAGAGCTTTGGCCTCCTGAAGACCGAGGCAATACCGAAGCTTCTCAAGATCTCCAGCCTCGAGATCACCGAGAGCCCTCGACTCCAGCACGTTCTCCTGTGCCTCAGGATAACCTGAGCAGGATAGAATATTGTCGTTGCTGAATACCCAGACAAAAAACCTCTTCCATTCTATGTCCAGCTCCGGAAGATCAACGTCCAGGCAAAAATCATCCCGACAGTGGAAGAAATAGTGGGGGGTCTCCCTTAACGGACCCCACACTAACCACGTGCCCGAGCAGGCTGATGCTGGGCACTACTACCGCCTTGGAGCATGCGTTAATAAATGCCAACAAAATGTGAATGGCATGTGGGTGAAATTGGTAAGGGGAAACCTCCAGAGCCATGAAAACCTCCCTGACGAACAGATACAGTGGCAGGCGCAATCCACACTGCAAATGCGCCAAGTAAAGAGGAACCTGATCCTCACTATGCATATGCACCAGAGTCAAGCTATCCGGCACCTCTATGGTCATCGTCACACAGCAAATATCATACCGATCATGCAACCAACTAGCCTCGTCCAAAGTCATCCTCGATCTGGATAAAAATAAAACCATGAGTTTCCTTTCGCGGTCATTCTGAGGAAAAGCCATACTAAAAACTCTTAAGGAGTTAAAGGGAGGATCGACGAAGAAAAATGTTCTTGGTGAAGAGTGCCCCTTTCAACAGCGCCAGGAACTATTTATAAGCCTCCAAAGGCGCATCCAGAAGAATTCAAGAGGCACCATCCTGGAGCAATTAAGGAAGATCCATTTTAGAGATCAGAAACGAATCGCTCAGGAAAGCCAACCGCCACTTGTAACTCACCAATCAATTGGCGAGTATGGCGCCTTTCACTCTACCCACGACGCCTCGTTTCCTTAAAAAAAGTGGTTCCTGATACCGATCATCAGCTCACGGAGATTGGCGGTTAGTAAGGCCTACGCCACGTCTCCATCCACGATCAACTAGCCAAGAAATCCCGAAGATATGGAGCAAGCTTGTATCTATTTCACTCGGACTCAACTAAAGCCAACTCCAAATGAAAGGGGTCAACTGTTATGATAATTTACCATCCAAAGATAGAGGTGTCGGGAGAATGTATGTATATGCCCAAGAAAGCTATGGTCCAAACCAACTTAGAGGCTCATAAGCCCAGCCAAGGTCAAGTCTCTCGACCAGACGAGCAGACAAGCCATATTTCGATTAAGGATCATCATGACCGACTCGAAGTGTGGATCAGTCGCCCTCTTGCAATTAAGACGACTCCTCGAGCAGACGACTCGACTATACACCCGATTCGAAGCTCACTCGACTATCGCATCGCCAAATTATAATGATGGCTCGTAGATCAACCCGTCTCGACAAAAGGGATAAGAGCCGACCAAGTTCACTTCAGATGTTAATCGACAACAGTATTGATTAGTCCCATCAAGATCTCTATTCTGACAAACCTCGTGCCCAAGCCGCTTATTCTGCTCACAAGTCATTTCCCAGAAGATTACCATGATGCTTCCCTATGCACGAATGACTTCTCCTCCAATCACCAGCTGCCACCTGGAGAAAGAAGGACGGCCACGCAGTCGACCTATCATACGCCCTACCTCTTCTATCAAATCCAGGATACAGAGAAGTCGTTTATCTCCTATATTCGAATGACTTCCCTTCCAGTCGCCAGTCGATATCTGGAAGGAGAAGGATGACTCAACACCTCTACTACTCATCTCTCAGCCGCCTCCTGTGTATGACCAAAGCCGAGGGACAACACACTCAGAGGCAGGGGACTATAAAAGGAGGAGAAAAGAGGAACGCAGGGAGTAAGTGATATTTTCTTGGCTACTTCTTCTTCATAAAAACCAAGAACCTACCTTGGTTAAAAAAGAACTAGAAAACTCTCAAAAGAGTACGCTCTGAGGACTTCACTGGTCCAAGGACCTTCCCCTAAACCTCTCTCAAGCTCCACAGCTGACTTGACCATCGGAGGTACCACGGTGGAAACTAGCCCCGTACTCCTGCGATTCTTGCATGTGCAGGTCATCAGCCCACCCCACGCGCTCAGAATTAAGCATAAAGTCGGAGGACGATCGGCCCCAACATCCATCCTCTCCCTTCTCCTCAGCGATGTCAGGATCGAAGCTGCATCCTATGATGGACAACCCCCATCGACTGTTTTTTCTTGAGCATCAATAATTATAATAAATTAAATTTAAATAAAATATTCAAATATTCAAGGGTAATATTAACCATGAAAAGATTTTCCCGAACTCGTATAATTTTGAAATTTTATATTGGTTATAAGTTATTAAATTTTAGTGTTTTCTGTGTTTGTTAATTTTCGAAGGAGTTTTTCGGAATATTTATAACTTTGAGGTTATTTTTTACAAATTTTAGTTTTTTTGTGTCTGATAGTAATTCCTTGAATTCGTCTTTATTGTTTGCAAGTTTTGAAATTTTAGAATTTCATAGTGCTTTGTTATTATTTGAACTTTTGAGGGTGTTTTTATAGTTTTTAAAATTTTAAGGGTTTCATGTTTGTTATTTTAAGTTTTGAAATGTTTGGATATTTTGTGTAATTTTATACTTTTAAGGGTGTTTTGTGCAAATTTTGAAACTTTCTCGGGGTTTTTTACAATCTTCATATATTATAGATTATTAATCTTTAAATTATTGACATGTAAGTAGTTCACATAGAAGTAGGATAGGATATAATTATGATTATAATAAATTAAAATTTAAATAAAATATTCGAATAGTCAAGGGTAATATTGACCATAGAAATATTTTTCCGAACTCATCTACTTTCCTTTATAACTAAAGGAAAACTAAATGTGAACAGTAAAATTTATGAATATCCACGTATTTTCCTATCATTTCCCTACAACCGACACGTTGCTCAATTTCCCCACACAAATTGGCCACGTTCCTTAACTCCCACGTTCCTCAACTGCCCCCACGACATACTTTCTTCATCCTCCAACCTCCCGAGAACAAAAAGTAAAAAAACTCCCCCACGACATACTATCTTCATCCTCCAACCTCCCGAGAACAAAAAACAAAATAACTCCACCTGTGATTTCAACCAGGATCCCTCTCCCTCTCTCTTCGCTTCCTTCTCCTTCACTGAGAGTGAACACAGAACAAAAAGCAAAAAAACTTCACCTGTGATTTCAACAAGAACGCCATCTTCCTCTGCGAGCTCCTCTGCGCTGAATTCCCCTCCGAGGTTTCCTCTTTAATTTCTCGATTTTAGGTTTTCTTCACCATGGCAAGCTAGGGTTTTACTAAATTGATTGGCTATTTAGGATGGAACAGTCAAAATCCAAGACTTTAGTTGTGTTATCTAACTGTTATTGCTATATAAGTTTCTTTTTTATTATGAAAGTCTTTTTTATAAAAATCGAGGGTTTGTGTTGAGATTTCACCTGCTCAATTTTTTGCTGACGGCAGGCTTGAGATTCAAATGGACGGAGAGGAGTTGAGTGCTCAAGAGACTGCTCTCTACGATCGCCAGATCCGCGTCTGGGGCGTCGATGCTCAAAAGAGGTACTTTGATTTTCGATTGTTTTGATTATGTAGTGAAATTTTGTGATTTAGAGATTTCTTTGTTTTTTTTTTGGTTTTGATAGGTTAAGCAAGACTCATGTCCTGGTAAATGGATTGAATGGCACTGCTGAGGTAATTTGGTATACGGTTAAACACCTTTGAAATTTACCATGGTGATTACTTTGGAGTTTAGCTCAAATGTGAGAGAAATTGAATCTTTATACCACTCATCGTTAAATTTATGTATTTTTGGTTTTTAATTTTGGATAACCCAGAAAATATTGTGTTGTCATAGTGAACTGAAAAAAGGTCATTTGTACTTCGAGTTGAGTTTCAACTCTCTTTGTACAGGTAAAAAAGGCAGTATGAGTTTTCTTTGTTCCATGTAAAAAAGTCAGTCAGCCCTTTAAACCCGCGATGGAATGGATACCGATACCTTTAAGCTTCTTTTTGGCAGTTATGCGAGCAATAATCTTTGTTATACATGCATATTTCTGTTGTAGTTTGCACCTGGGGAAGATTGATTGTGCTACTGATCCTGTAAATTAGTAGCGGTTTCGAAACCTATTATAACTAATTTATGGCAGAGTTTTATCAGCAACCTATTGAAACAATGTTGCAGGTGATCATTTTGTTTCTTTTGTTAGTTCTGCAAGAATATTATCCTAGCTGGAGTTGGAAGTTTGACTATTATGGATGACCGTATAGTTACAGAAGATGCTCTTAGTGCAAACTTCTTAATCCCTCCCGATTCGGTTAAAGAGGAAGGAAGTTCCCTTGCTAAACTTTGCTGTGATTCTCTCAAGGAGTTTAACCCGATGGTTCGTGTTTCAGTTGAAAGAGGTACATTTTCCTATACATTTTCAGCAGTTGAATATCATTATGAAAAAATATGATTTAGAATATAAATAAGTATATGAGGAAACCTTTGTTGTTTTGCAGGTGACTTGACATAGCTTGATGACGAATTTTTTGGACAAGTTTGATATTGTAGTTGTTAGTTGTTGCTCATTTAACAATAAAGTACCGAATCTGTCTTTTTTATGGAATTGAACTAGCAGAACTTAATTATGGGAATTACTTTGTTACATTCTCTTAGATAATAATATCTTTTGACAAAAGCAGACAAATTTTTTTCCCAATGGTTAAGGTTGGAGTTTCTCAATATGCTGAAGAAACCAATTTGTCAACCGCCTGTTTGAATCTACTAAATATAAAGCGAATTCAAATCATGTCAGTTACTCTCCATAATTCCTATCCAACCTTAACCATTAGAAAACTGTCCACTGCACCCTTAAATATAGGGTCCCAAAAACATTTTCCAAAAATTTGAGAAACTCCAAAGAAAAAACTATTAATTAGAAGAAAATTAGATAATTTGAAGGATGCACACAACAAAGAATTGGCCCCTCCAAAGAAGCAACAGACAACGTCAAAGCCTCAATGTATTAGACACTACTGTTGATTGCGACAATTTGATGCAATATCGTTATGTACAAAACTTGAATACTTTAGAGTATTTTTTTTGTTTGGTTTTAAAATATCTTATAGTACTATTGCACGTTTTAGAATATTGCTTGATGTATTAGAAATCTAATGTACATTTTTCTCAGATAAACATCGTTTTACTACTTCAATTGAGTTTGCATAATTGCATGCAATAACAGATGCAAAGATTCAGTTGCATTTGGGTGATATGCATGCGAGTGATAGTTTCTTTAAACTACTGTTGAGATCTACCAAATTAGCATGTGATTTTAATTTCCATAGATGTTATTAGACCATCTCAGTATGCAATGTATCTAAATTTCTTTTCTCAACTAAATTCCTTACAAGTTCTTGCTAACAAGTTTATTGTCAACCGTCGCTCCTGTTGAGTTATGTTTCACTTGGTTCACTTGGAAAATTTGCTATTATTGAAGACTAATGCGTATAGTATCGGCACGGTGCATTTATCTGGGATTTATGTATATATTGTGTGTATGCATCTAAAAACAAAGGCTGGTGATCCTGGGTATGCATAATTTTTTTTTGCTATTCCCATAGTGTTCTATTTGTTAGGTGGTGCTACCTATGCTGAGATGGGCATGGGAAGCAAGTTCATGTCGAAAACAGCCAAACCCTTTGAGCTAAAATTTTGAGATTTTCAAGGGAAATTTTATAAAAACCCTATCCTATGGCAGGTCCTTTGTGTTCATAGAAGTGTTCAATCCAGCTTAAGTGGTGGGTTATTTAACCCTTCACTTTGTAAAGCTCTATAATCTGTCAAAATGGTTAATTTATCTTGATTTGGGTTTTGCAAGTAGTGGATGGCTTAGATCACTTTAACCTTTACAGAACACTGCCAAGATTACAATTGGTAATGAAGTTTTAAGACAGTGTTTACATTGCTCAACCACCACCGACCTGATAAAATTCACACACAAAAACTCAAACAAGCACGTCAGGCTCTGCTTGGAGCCAGTCAAGTTAGCAGGACTATGCTTAGATTTGATATCTCAGTGAAGGCTAAGATGTTAGGTTGACAACTGAGTTTATTAAGCACTGTTCTTTTTTGATGGATCTAATCATGTCTGTCCTACTTTACGTTTTTTTATAATTCTTCGCTTCCTATAATTTGTCCTAAGTGAATTATTTTTCAATACATCATAAATGGTGTTAGGCACTAAAATTTTAACATATTTCTTTGAGGCTTTAATAGAAATATAAAATGCTAATATATTTATTTCATACCATTATGCATATCTATGTCAGTACAATTATTTGTACTAATACAATTATTTGTCCTATGATGTTTGTTGTTGCTCAAGTAATTGTTGATTTTCTTCCTCAATTATGAGTATTGTTTTTTGACCTGTGATTAATGGCTATAAACTGTCATCATATACCTACTTATACTTGTAAGTGCTGTAGCAAAATTGTTGAAGGGTAGTGTCCAGTTTCTACATCTTTGTTGTTGAGTCATAGGGCGTAGAGTGAGTAGTGTTGTCACTTCTTTAAAGAAGTTGCTATCATATTACTTATAGGGGAGCAGTGATGTTCATTTATTTGAGTGGCAGCATCCATAACTGTTTTTTGAGCATATGATTAAGTGGCGGCAATTTAAAGATGGCGACGAAGTTCATTTAATATTGATGAAGCTGGCGATGAAGTTCATTTATTGATGAAGATGAGACTGATGGCTGTTTTATGTTGTGTGGATGTGATATTCTTTTAAAGTTTTTTCTCTGGTTGGAATATGTTATTGTTCGCTAGCTACAGTTTTCTTCGGATATTGCGTCTCTGGTTGCGATCATCTGGGGAAGCCATATATAAAAGCATCAACATGATATCACTTTATCATTATTTATGAATCTTTTTACTTTGTCCATATGAGATAAGCTGAATTAAGTTATAATGTCCATGTATACCTATCTGTAATATAATGTCCAAAAGTATGTTAAAGATACGTGACATAACAAAAAAATTAGATGACGAAAAATTACGGACAAAAAAATACTATAAGGATGTCGTGCTTAGCATGGGTTGAATACTAGTACTTTTAAAGAGAGTATATTATTTAAATTATTGACCTCTAAGTAGTTCACATAGGATTAGGATAGGATAATTATGATTATAATAAATTAAAATTTAAATAAAATATTCAAATAGTCAAAGGTAATATTGATCATAGAAAGATTTTCCCGAATTTGTACTTTTAAAGGAAGTATGATTTGAATCACGTGGCGAGACCACACTGTATACATATGACTATTTCTAGAAACAACATAAAATTAAAACAAACTCTAGATAACAATCATTTGGGATAATTAATTACATTTTTCATGCCATACAACGCCAATATACAACGTCTAGTGTACCACAGCCAAAAAAACGTTATGGAGGGGGGAAAGCTTAAGTCTTGACAAAGAGCCGTTAATATAGAAAAAACCAGATCAGCTTTAGCTAAACCTCATTCCCAAAGGAAAACATGTCACTTTATCATCTATCTCATGTATAGATCACCCGGTGGCTTGACTACAATTAAAATATAACAATATTTAACTACTGAAAGCTCATTATAAGCTACCTTTCAAAAAATCATTATGAGCCAATAGATTTTAAATATTATTACGTAGTTTATATTAAGGAATTGCAACCGACCAGACGAGACGACACCCCCTGTGTCGACTCGAAAGACGGTGCTAGTCGACTCGAAGCCAGTCGACATGAAGCCCGACCGAACGAGACGACATCCCTTGTGTCGACACGAAAGACAGTCCTAGTCGACATGTCCTGCGGTGTCAGTCTACACGAAGCCAGTCGACACGAAGCCCGACCGAACGAGACGACACCCCTTGTGTCGACACAAAAGGCGGTCCTAGTCGACACGCCCTACAATGTGGTCGACACGCCCTACAGTGTTAGTCGACACGAAGCCAGTCGACACGAAAGGCGGTCTTAGTCGACACGCCCTACAGTGTCAGTCGGCACGCCCTGTGATTCTTTTCTATTGTATGATAATCTATTAATATCTCTTACCGCTTTTAGTTCCAACAATTATGTAACTAATTAGATAGTTTTAGATTTTATGTAACTAATTGATTCTCTTATAATCCTATAAATATCTCCTAACATCAATGAAAAAGGCTATGCCATTATTCAACAATTATAATTTTCTACATGGTATCAGAACAGTTCTAGATCTCCCATTCTAGACCTCCTCCCACCACTCCTTTGCAAAGCCTAGCCACAGTCTTCACCATGTTGACTGATTCTCAAATCACTGTCATCCCCAATCCAGAAAATCCAACCAAAAACCTTCAACTCATCAACACTTCCCGTCAATCCATCCATAAATTGACCTTCGCAAATTATATTGCTTGGAAACTCCAAATTGAGGCCATTTTCATCGGCTACGACCTCTACAAATACATAGATGGATCTCATCCAAATCCTCCTCGCATCATCACCACCAACAACGTTGAATCTCCCAACCCATATTTTATGCATTGGATTCGACAAGACAAACTGTTGTTTGGCGCCCTTGTCGGTTCCATCTCTCCCTCTCTCATCCCTCTAATCCAACAGGCGATCACCTCCCGTGAAGCATGGAAGACTCTCACCAACACATATGCTCGCCCGACACGTGGTCACATCAAGCAAATCAAGGACCAGATCAAGCGAGCCACGAAGGGCTCATAATCCGTTTTGGATTATATGCAATATGTCAAGTGCCGAACCAATCGCCTTGCTGCACTCGGCAAACCAATAGACCATGAGGACATCATTGAAAAAAATTTAGAAGGTCTCGATGATGACTATCGCCAAATCGCTGATATAGTGGATGACAGGGACAATCCCATCTCGTTTGAAGAGCTTCATGAGTAACTCATCAATAGGGAACTCGCGCTTCAGCAGTCATAATCAGTATCAATCTCACACCCTCCCACGACTAACGCTGCGTTGACCAGGTATAATGGTTCACAGCACTCCTCGTCCAACAAGGCGCAATCTTCACACTCCGCTCCAAGACAACAACCGTCTTAGTTTCTGCAAGCTACGTCTAGCCAGCAGAGGCCGTATCTCGGCAAGTGTCAAGGATGCCGACAACAAGGCCACACCGTCATTCAATGTCCTCTCTTTTAGCTAGTGCTCGCCTCCTCACAAGGCGTCACTCGCACCTCGCACACTGGATCTCAGTGGCAACCAAAGGCGCATGTTGCCACAGCATCAGATACCGAAACTCCTACATGGCTTCTCGAAAGTGGGGCATCTCACCATGTCATAACCGATATCGGCAATCTCTCCCTTCATGCTCCATATGATCGGTCTGACGACATCATTATCAGTAATGGTACTTGGTTACACATTTCCAAAATTGGCTCCTCTTCTCTTAAAGCATCCTCATATACATTTAAATTACATGATGTTTTATTTGTTCCTAACATGAAAATATATCTTATTTCCATACCTCAATTTTGCAAATCAAATAATACGTCCATTGAGTTCTTACCATCTTCCTTTCGTGTGAAGGATCTACTCTCAGGGGCAACACTGCTAGAAGGACAACCTAAAGATGGTGTGTATGAATGGCCGACCTCGCAACTCGCATCTCGTCCTTCGACCCACTCCAGTGTCAAAGTATCTTCTAGTGACTGACATCATCGTCTTGGCCACCCATCTGAGTCAATCCAACGTCATATAATCTCCAAATTCGGTCTAGCTTTAGATTCATCTAATTCAAAGCAATCTCATTGTAATGACTATCTTTGCAATAAAAGTCATAAATTACCTTTCTCTCAATCATCAATTGTGTCTACTTCTTCTCTGCAAACTATTTATTCTGATGTGTGGACTTTGCCTATTTATTCTGTCGATGGTTACAAATACTATGTCATTTTCATAGATCACTTCACTCACTACATATGGCTTTACCCTCTCAAACGTAAATTTGATGTCGTCACTATTTTTCCTCGTTTCAAATCCCTTGTTGAAAATTACTTCAAAAAGAAAATAGTAACTTTCTTCTCAGATAATGGGGGGAGTACATGGGTCTCTCCAAATCCACTGGACTGGCGACATATCTATCCAAAAATAGCAACTCGCACCTCACCTCGCCATCTCACACTCCAAAACATAATGGTTTTTCAAAACGTAGACACCGTCATATTGTTAAAACAGGTCTTTCCCTTCTCTCTAAAGCCTCCTTACCACTCTCCTTCTGGCATATGCCTTCTCCACTGCAGCCTACCTCATAAATCATCTCCCTACACCCACTCTTCATATGACATCTCCCTTTCATAAACTCTTTAAGTCGTCACCAAACTACTCCAATCTTCGAACTTTTGGCTACCTATGTTATCCTTGGCTTCGCCCATACTCGCCTCACAAAACTTGCCAGTCGCTCCACGCCTTGTGTCTTCATTGGCTACTCCCTTACACAGAGTGCTTATTTATGTCTTGATCAACAAACTCAAAAGACTTTCATCTCGTGTCATGTTCGATTTGTTGAGTCTGAGTTTCCCATGTCTAAATTCAGTCCGCATCTCGCTCGCCCCGATGAGTCGACATACGACACCTGGCTCTCACATCGTATCATTCTCCCGGCTTCATACACATCATCCGAAGCTTCTTCGAGAGACTCCTTGTCTGTCGACTCCAACGCACAAACGGATATGGTAGAACACCAAACCTTGCCTCTTGCCCTCCCTCTCCCTCTTCCCAACCCACCTCGCACTTCACCTAACCCCACAAACACCTTGCCTCCACAACTACCCACCCCAATACCTGAACCAGCACCAAACAACTTGCCAGCCATTCCCCTGGCCTTACTCCTACCTGTCCAAGCCTCAGACAACCCATTACCACCACCTTCGACCCGCACCTCGCCTATCATCACCCATTCTCGAAATATCATTCTCAAACCTATCAACAAACTTAGCCTCTCTGCTCAACTCGCCACAGATATTGAACCCACATGTGTAACTCAGGCTATCAAAGATCACAGATGGTGATAGGCGATGTCTAAGGAGTTTGATGCCTTGGTTCGTAATGGCACCTGGGAATTGGTACCTCCCAATGGTGTGCAAAATATTATGGGTTGTAAATGGATTTTTTGACTTAAGCGCTTACCTGATGGCTCTATAGACAGGTACAAAGCTCGCTTAGTGGCAAAGGGGTTTCACCAAAGACCAGGAGTGGACTACCATGAGACGTTTAGTCCGGTTGTAAAGCTGACCACCGTTCGTCTCGTCCTCTTGCTTGTCGTCAGCCGAGGTTAGGCTCTTCGTCAACTCGATGTCAACAATGCCTTTCTACAAGGCACTCTCACTGAAGATGTCTTCATGGCTCAGCCTCAAGGTTTTGTTGATGCCGAAAACCCACATCGTGTCTGCAGATTGCGGAAGACGATATACGGTCTCAAACAAGCTCTTCGAGCCTGGTACAATGAGCTTCGACAGTTCCTTCTTGCATCTCGCTTCTCGAACTCAGTTGCCGACACCTCCTGTTCATTCTCCATAACAATAGCATAACTATCATGTTACTTGTATACATTGACGACATCATCATCACAGGCAACAATGCAGCATCAGTTTAGGACTTCATCTCGGTCCTCGCACGTCGCTTCTCTCTCAAAGACCTCGGACCACTTGAATATTTCCTTGGAGTTGAAGTTGTTTCTCTCCCTCAAGGTCTTCTCCTCTCACAACGAAGATACATTGCCGACTTGCTTGCTTGAACAAAGATGACCTACGCTCGCACTGTCGCAACTCCACTTGCCACCTCGCCCGTCCTTACGCTTTAGTCGGGTACAATCCTTACTGACCCAACTAAGTTCCAAGCTATAGTTGGGAGTCTTCAGTATCTCTCTCTCACTTGTCCGGACATTGTCTACGCAGTTAACAAACTTTCACAATACATGCATCGTCCGACTACAAACCATTGGAACGCCACCAAGCGGGTTCTCAGATATCTATGCGGCACCATTGATTACAGCATCATGTTACATCGTCAATCACCTCTCGCTCTCCATGCCTACTCAGATGCCGACAAGGCAGGTAACAAAGACGACTTCACATCCCCCAGTGCCTACATTGTATATATTGGTCGAAACCCGATATCCTGGAGTTCGAAGAAACAACGAACAGTGGCTCGTTCCTCGACTAAAGCCGAGTACCGATCGGTCGCTTCGACGACTGCCAAGTTGAGATGGATCACATCTCTTCTCGGCGAACTTGGGTTCACATCATCACAACAGTCGGTAATCTACTGTGATAATGTGGGCGCAACAAATCTCTGCTCCAATCCGGTCTTCCATTCTCGAATGAAACATGTGGCTCTTGACTTTCACTTCATTCGAGAACAAGTTCAAGAAGGCATCTTAAGAGTCACTAGTGTCTCTTCCACGGAGCTAGAACTAGCTGATGCACTCACCAAATCACTACCCCGCACCCGTTTTCATAACTTGCTGATCAAGATTGGTCTCTCCTCAAGGAGCTCCAACTTAAGGGGCATATTAAGGAATTGCGACCGACAAGACGAGACACCCCCTGTGTCAACTCGAAAGACGGTGCTAGTCGACTCGAAGCCAATTGATACGAAGCCCGACCGAACGAGATGACATCCCTTGTGTCGACACGAAAGGCAGCGATCGACAAGACGAGACACCCCCTGTGTCAACTCGAAAGACGGTGCTAGTCGACTCAAAGCCAATTGATACGAAGCCCGACCGAACGAGATGACATCCCTTGTGTCGACACGAAAGGCAGTTCTGGTCGACACACCATGCGGTGTCAGTCGACACGAAGCCCGACCGAACGAGACAACACCCCTTGTGTCGACACGAAAGGCGGTCCTAGTCGACACGCCATGCGGTGTCAGTCAACACGAAGCCATGTCAGTCAACACGAAGCCAATTGGCACAAAAGATGGTCTTAGTTGACACGCCCTACAATGACAATCGACACGAAGCCAGTCGACACGAAAGGCAATCTTAGTCGACACGCCCTACAATGTCAATCGGCACGCCCTATGATTCTTTTCTATTGTATATGATATTTTGTTAATATCTTTTACCCCTTTTAGTTCCAACAATTATGTAACTAATTAGGTAGTTTCAGATTTTATGTAACTAATTGATTCTCTTGTAATCTTATAAATATCTCCTACCGTTGACGAAAAAAGCTATGCCATTATTCAGCAATTATAATTTTCTACAGTTTATGTAATCCTTGAGCGCAATTACAAATTGGAAACAACTTTCAAAAGAGAGAAGTTTCGTGAATCAAACAAAGCAAAACATGAGAATTCTTCTGCAGCAGCTACCGATGCCATGAAAAAATTAACAAAAACCAGATTATATAGTTTCAAGACTGCTGATTTAGCATAAGCTACCTTCGCAGCATTTTTGCTCTATCATCAAGCACATCAAGCATCAGATTTGGCATCAGAACAAAAGTTGAACATCAAGCCCAACTTTTTAGGTATCATCTCATTTCCTACCTCAACAAAGACAACCACCACCACCACCACCGGAGAACAATTTGAACAATATACTAAGAAAAGGATCACGCGACTCAGGACAACATCATAAAACTAAACTACGTCTTTTTCATGTCCCCACATTAACTACCATCCAAGCTTTACACAGGCCCTCAGATGTTACCACTATGAAATTTATACAGCTGCTCCCCTGACGCCTTAATATACAAGACCACCACCTGTTTGGTGCAGCATAGCATCAATCTCATCCCCATCCTCCATTTCAAGCTGTAACAAACAAAAATGAGAACCAACATTATTATGATTTTACTTGGAGACAAGTGATGTGCAAAAAGGTAAACATGGTTGAGAAATTTTAGAAGCCTTTGAACAAATATTACTTCATCAGGGGTCTGCTCTCCTCGCAGCCTGCGACCATCAAAAAGGAAGGCAATGGAGTTGAAATCAACAGACTGCCTGTCACAGTAGGCATTCATGAGCTTCCGCAGCTGTGTACTACGTTTGATGCGGAAAAAAACCTCATTCCCATCCTGTAAAATAACATAATATTCAATGACAAGTTCAGTCACTATGCATGATATCACATGTAAATAATGATCTCTAAAAGTAAAATTATATATAAAGAACAGATTGAACTGAACATCACTTAAACAAAAACCTCCACGTCCAACAATTGTGGTAGGATTTCAATAGGTCAATACTGTCCCTTGATACAATGTGTGATACAATGTGTCTGTCGATCTTTGATTGCACAAAAACTTGTTCAATAGACAAAACTGCCGACTAAATTAGCAAGTTATAAAAGCTTTTGCTTAATGCACCATGACAAATACTCTGGCAAAATATACAAAACTGCCGACTAAATTAGCAAGTTATAAAAGCTTTTGCTTAATGCACCATGACAAATACTCTGGCAAAATATAATAATTCTATCCTTTATTAAGTGAGTTGAGCCAGTCGATACGATTCCAGATTGAGAAAACAATCGGTGTCCCTTAATAATGTTAACCAAGAAAAAAGATAAGGGCAGATAAAAATCTAGTTATATGGAAATTTGGTCATATAAAATAAGACAAGTAAAGAATAAATAACTTGACATGCATCTTTTAATCAAGCGCTTGACATGCTCTGCACATCAACCACTGCAATGATAAACAAGTAACGCACATTATCTTAAAGAGAACCTAATGTTACATTGCATGTTCAACAGATGAAGCCAAACGGACACCCTAATGAAGAAACATTAACATGAGAGCAAGACAGAGACAGAGATGTTTCCATCCCAAATTTAGCCCGTGACCACCCATGTCACAGGTGATTTTTAAGTGTGACAAACCCTCTATGGACTACATGTTATATGAATGAATAGTAAAACTTGAATTTGTTCCAAAGGTGTTACACTCATATTCATTAAATATTTCAATATAGATTTACAAACGTTAATGCCACAACTCAGTATCCACAGACGAATACGGGTTGAAATACAAGCCATAAATAAACCGAAACAATTACTCACTAGAACAATAAATTAAAACAAGAAGTTAAAAGAATAGGTGTCATATAGGAAACAAAACAAAAGTTCCATCTACATCCTACAAATAAAAGACTGTGTAATACCAAAGTAATGAATCTTAACCAAACACAAAGCAAACTATGTCATGATATGATAAACCCAGCAGTAATTGTAACCCTTATAGGCATCATATAGATTTTACCTTGTCCTACTTATGATATCCACCACTTTGGCAGATATAGCTCTTTTAAGTTTTTTTGTATACTTTCTCTATTTGTTTTATGAAAATGAAAGACCTGTCCACAGTCCAGAAAAGTTGCCCCATAACCAGACTTGGCCAAACTTCAAAAATAGTCATCACAAAAGCTGTATACTCATATTTCCCAGTTTACATAACTTGTTCAAATTATCACCAAAAATCTATTCTAAACTGGACCAAGGGAACTAATATTCTCAAAGTCGAAAGAAAAATAGCTTCCAACTGTCACTAAAACTTCAGTAAACACTGCCAACCAAATGCCTGTCATTTGCACAATAACGCACAAAATTTCTTACTGTAAAAAGATGGGAACTAAAACAGTGACCTTAAATATTGAATAAAGGTTAATTAAAATAAAAATGTTTTTGTTGTTCTATCTAAGGATGCAAACATAAAGGGAAAGCTGAAGCCAAATAATTAAATATTTTTTCCTCATTTCATTCGCTTCTACCATTGAAAAAATGATGGTTCAACAGTCAACTAATCTTCATAATCATCTAGTATAAACTGCTCTACAATCTACAGTAGAATTCTGCGTAAAAATATTTCTGACAATTGGTCAAATATCAGAAAAGTGGTAACAAACCATTTTTATCATACTAATAATTATTATCTGAGCTTAATAGACATAAGTAAGCAATTAGGTTGTGAAAGATTCTGAAATGCTAACATCATGGGACGACTTCTTCCTATGCATAGGAGCACTAGCTTAAAACAAGAGTTGGGTAACTGGAGTGTAGCAGATTAGATTATTGACTTCACCTAATGAATCACATTGCAAGGAATTAGAATTGGAAAACATAACAAAAAAATACATCAATTATAATTAGAAGCTTAAACTAATAGTTATATGATAGATGAGTTTGCAGGAAAAAGATTGTAAAGGACATGCACAAGGATTTGAAAGTTCACCCAAAGGAGTAAAAACACTACAGCATTTATTTCCACGTGTTTTAGAATGCTCAAGGATGAAGTAGCAGGTTATTCTAGCTAGCTAAACCTTGTGTAAAGCAAGTTTTGAATTATAGCATGCACTTGTAGTAGTAGAAAGCTAAAGCATGGGGAAATGATTATCCAGGGACTTAATAGCGAGACGGTGTTCAAAAGGGTTATTTTTAGAAGCTTATAAGTTATGCTAGCTTCTGGCATTTATATTAACAATGTTATAAAAGGTATATGGGTAGAACAGTTATTTACGTGGTCAAACCTCGGATATTATATGAACTCATAAGTTAGATTTTGGAAGTCCTAACTTTTTCTTCAATGGGACTTATAAGCTAGCTTATTGGGGATTTACCAATCAGTCAGATTAAAAAAAAACTAATTTAATAGCTAGTTCAACCAAAAATTAACTCAAAAGCCCTCTGAAACATATTAGGGTATTTTCTAGTCATTTGTTGAGAAAAGACTGCACTCTCAAAACAATAATTTCAAGGAAAGCAATTAACACTAAATGACACCTGACTTCAGTGCGTAATTGCTGAAACTACTACCCATAAACAAATTAGTTCACACAAGTATTCCAAATTGGTATAGGGAAAAAAATCTAATATATTCTGCGTATATGATCTACAAGCCTATCTACAATCTACAGTATAATTCTGCGTAAAAATAAAAATACTTCTGACAATTGGTCAAATATCACAAAAGTGGTAACAAACTATTTGTATCATCCTAATAATTTTTATTTAATCTTAAATGACATAAAACTTCTTCCTACACATAGGAGCACTAGCTTAAAACAAGAGTTGGAATTGGATCTAACCGGAGTGTAGCGGATTAGATTACTGATTTCACCTAATGAATCACATTGCAAGGAATTAGAATTGGAAAATATAATAAAAAGTACATCAACTAGAATTAGAAGCTTAAACTGATAGTTATTTGACTTCAAAACATGTTCGCATATCACTCATGAACTATAATATTAACAACACTTGAAGACTTTATCCTGGTCCATAGGTCTGTTGGCCCCATCCAAGTCATGCTTGAACATCCCTTAAAAAATCTCCTCTTACCTCATACTTGTTTGAAAGTTGTTTCTCTTTCTCTAGTTTAATTACAAGAAGGTCCTCACAGATGAATAAAAGTTACAATAAATGGCACTACATTTATCGGAATGGATTTCAAATTTTAACCTCTATTTTGATGTTATTAAATATAATTAAAAAATTTTAAGAAGATGAACTAACACATGCTCAAACTTAATCTCAAAATATCAGAAAACCCACAAAGGCATAAAGAGAATGATGCAAGGACTATCTATCCCAAGACAGAAAAACAGTCTAATAGAAAGGGAAATTTAAACAATTAACCTGTGCCTTAACCTTAAGACATAGCGAAGGTGGCTGATCAACTGGCCTCTTTACCTCTGATGGCCCTGCTCCAGACATTCCCTACTCTAGGATCAGGCTGCAAATTTTAACCTTAGAAAAACTATGGTTTCTAGAATTCTATGGTAAGAAAAGCTGTAGTGCTCTTCACTTTTTAAATAGGAATCTCAACATCATTTTTGATAAATGTTTGAGATCCGCCAATAGAGTGCAGACATAACAATGGGCGGAAAACAGATGATAGCGCAGGTTTGCAGGAAAAAGATTGTAACGGGCATGCACAAGGATTCAAAAGTTCACCCAAAGGTGTAAAAACACCACAGCATTTATTTCCACGTGTTTTAGAATGCTCAAGGATGAAGTAGCGGGTTATTCTACCCAGCTAAATCTTATGTAAAGCAAGTTTTGAATTATAGAATCTACATGCACTTGTAGTAGTAGGCTAAAGCATGGGGAAATGATAATCCAGGTATTTAAAAGTGATACAGTGTTTAAGGAGGGTTATTTTAAGAAGCTTACAAGTTATGCTACCTTCTGGCATTTATAATAACAATGTTATATCAGCTTATAAGTTAGTTTTTCAAAAGTTGGGGAAATCCTAACTTTTTTCAATGGGACTTATAAGCTAGCTTATTGGGGATTTACCAATCAGTCAGATTAAAAAACTAACTTAATGGCTAGTTCAACCAAAAATTAACCCAAAAGCCCTCTGAATCATATTAGGGTATTTTCTAGCCATTCGTTGAGAAAAGACAGTGCCTCTCAAAACAATAATTTCAAGGAGGAAAGCAATTAACACTAGATGACACCGAACTTCAGTGGGCAATTGCTGAAACTACAGCCCATAACCGAATTAATTCACACACATGCACGCACAATATTCCAAACTGGTATAGGGGGGGAAATTCTAATATATTCCATGCAAACTCTACGTTGACATCCAAAAAAAGCAAATTTATATTAAAAATAACCATTTTCCATAAGTGCTTCTAAATATGAGCAACCACCAACTACAAAAGAACGTAATGCAATGGTAATTACACCACTAAAGAAGGGTTTAAGGAAATCCAGATTTGTGAAAGTCACTAAAACTATAATAAAATAAGATTTAGGCCGTAAAACTTGCACAAAATTCATCGAAACAGATTGGCCAATGTATTTCAAAAAAGGACCGGAGACTATTTACAATGATTTGAGAAGTGGAGCATCGGATTCTTAAACGCAAATTTAAATAATTGCACCATCAATGTATAAGTGTGGTTCATACCTAAATGATCATTAATCATAGAACTCTCTGTTTCACATTAAAATTTTGATAGTTTGGCCTTGAATCTGAACTCGGATAAAAGAACACACCGAACAACCAAGCAACCAATGATCAAAATATGGTTTAATTACAACTCTATTGACACATGACTAGCCTTACTTCATTACACACTAAGCACCAAACAAATATCAATCAACATGGGGAAAAGACTTAAGTATCTCTTTAGAATCCTGCATCTATAAATCTATAATGTACAGAATTACAAATTAAAGTCCAAATATCCTATGATCATTATCAATTATTGCATAAAAATCTAAAGAAACTGGCAAACAATTACAACCAAAGCACATCACATTGTCAACAGATGAAAGAAGAATTGAGAGCTATACCTGACCCTTAACCTTCAGATTGATGTGGGCCCCTTGATCGGCCGGCTTCTTGTCTTCCTCCGCCCCTGCTCCCGACATTATCCCAATCAAAAACGCTAACCCTCGAAAATCTAAACCTAGGGTTTAGACGAAATAACTTCTCAAAGACGAAGAAAACAATTATAATTGGGGGGGAAAAATATATCTGAGAGGCCGAAGCGATTTGCAAATACTTCTCCTTTTTCCCACTATTTATAGCGGGCTTTAGAAATCGGATTTAATTAATATTTCGGGTCCGGGCTTGCGAGATCGATCGTCGATTCGAGCTGAATAGACGGCTATGATTCGATTTGCCGGAAGAGGAAAGGAACGGCTGAGATCTGTCTGACATTTAAAGAGAGGTGGCGCATACGATTCTGCACGGTGATACAGTACACGTGTCATTTAAGATTCGGGGGATGCCGAGAAAGGGACGGTGGTGGATTTTCTCGTGGAGCACAGATTCGTCCTTATCTCTCCACTAGAGTTTGATATGAGATCATCTACCTTTGCGTGCTTTTATTTTAACTTTTTGGGTTTTATTCTAGAAACCACCTTCAAATAGGATAATGATATTGAAACCATATTTAAATTTCAATATATACACAAAACATCTTTAAAGTAATGTTTTG